>CM053541.1:8666724-8730447 GCA_028646465.1 Rhinoceros unicornis | reverse complement strand
GCTGCGTACCTGTGAGCTGTTCCCGGTGGCCGTGAAGCTGGTGGCTGGTCAAGGCGGCGTTTTTCCTCTCCAGAAGGGAGTTTCTGCCTCTTCTGCCTCAGTTAGGATTGTCCGTTGTTGCAGGAGTTTCTCTTATCCAGTTTTCAGTTCTGTCTCAGGGGTAATTTTTCCACGAGTAGTTGTAAATTGGCTGTGTCCACAGGAGGAGGTGAGTTCCGAGTCTGCTTATGCCGCCATCTTGACCTAATCTCTCAAAGGATGACATTTAAATGGTAATTTGAAGCCTTCGGTGAAGATAACCAGAGAGGTTTGCCAGGATGAAACTACATTTCCCAGAATCCCCTTCTCTTTTGCTTCCAGGTTAAAGTTGGACCCAAGAGAAGGGAGAAGGTGAAGTAGCCACCAGGATCTGAGGGTCTGTGGAGGAGCAAGAGTTATTGCAGTCCCCACACATTATTGCTGATCTATTGGCTCATCTTGCTGGCGTGTCATAACAGCTGATCAACTGCTGGGAAGTAAGGAGAATGGTGGGGGAAGCCAGCTGCTGGACCTCAGGGGCCAAGAACCATCAATCAGTGCGTAGATTGGTGACCCAGAGGACACAGGTGGCCCAGAGAGACATTTACAGTGACATGCAAAAATCCGAGAAAAGAGCATCTCTAATATTTCTTTCCTCCTAAGACACTGTTCCAGGCCCTGACAACTAGGGCCATTTGCTTATGCATACAAGCCCCATCTTCCCCAGGGCAAAGGGCAAGAAATGGCCCATCTCAGTATTCAGAATGCCCAAGACCAAACTGCATGTCCGTCTGTCTGTCCGTCTGTGTACAGATGCTGAATTTTGGCCTCCCAGGCCAGGGTGATGGTTAATTTTCTGTGTCAACTTCACTGGGTCATGGGATGTGCAAATTAAATATTGTTTGTGGGCCTGTCTGTGAAGGTGCTTCCAGATAAGATTGGCACTAAAATTGGTGAACTCAGTAAACAGATTTCCCTCCCCAATCGGGGTGGCATCATCCAATCTGTTGAGGGCCTGAATAGAACAAAAAGAAGTGCAGGCAGATTTCCAGGGTGCCTGGATTCCAGCATCCCTGGGACATGGATCTCAGGTGTTTGGGTCAAGGCTAGGGAAGAGAAGAATTCTGGCTTTAGTTTCTGGAGGGGAACCACCTGTGCTGGAGTCTTTCAGAGTCCTTGAATGCCTCCCATGACCATGGATGAGGAGAAAAGCCTTCTTTTCTGGGACTTACCATATCTGTCACAGTCAGGAACAGCTTCTTATCTTTACATTTGTATTTAATGTAATAACTTCTCTCCACCTAAAAGAAGTGAGCCCACATGTCCCCATTATGTACATCTCTGATGCTCAGAGAGAAAGTGTAGGTCTGGAGATCACCAAAGAGGTGGAATCATCCCTGGATCTTCTCCAGCACTTCTTGGTTGGGTTTATCTGTAGCCCCTGGGACATCCTATCCAGGAGTGGCTCCCCATCCTGGCACCAGTAGCCATGAGTTGGGTCAGAATTCATCTGGTAATATTTTGGGTAGGAAGTGGTTCAGGTCTTAAGGACACACAATTCCTCCTGCACTGTCGCCAGCTCCTGCATCTCAAGGTCATACTCTGGACATGAGCCAAAGCTGCTGAAGAGAGAGACTCAAACTCCACCCTCACTCCCCACCCTGGACCCCTCTGGCTCCTGGTCCTCTCACCTTCCTACAGCAGGGACTGCAGCAGCACTATCACCAGCAGAAGCAGCTCTTGAACCATAAATGCCAGGCACTGCCCTGGGACAGTCTGGTCACTAGGGTCCCTTTGTATAAAAAGAATGGTTTTAGAAAAACAAGAGTAAACTACAACAGGAAGCCAGCGAATATGAACAGAATAATACTTGTGCACATAAGCACGTCTTCAGACACACAGCTGACAGAGATGAGGAGGTTCTTGGAGATCAGCCATTACCACTTCCCTACTCTCTAGAGCTCAATATAGGTCTATAGAAAGCAAAAGACTTCCAAAAGTCATGCTGAGTGGTGTAAATTTCATAGTTGGAAAGGTTTATGAAAAGTTGGGATTATTTTTCTTACACATTTGGATGAACTTGCCAATGAATAGTTTTCCCCTAGAAAATAATGTTTCCCACTGATTCTCCTTCATGGACACAGGGCTATTTGGGTTTTTATTTTTCTTGAGATAGTTTCAATACATTATATGTTTGTTATAATGTTTAGGTATCATCTATACTTTAAAAATAATTAGCATATATTTCTGTTAAGTATCCTCTTATACTGTATTTAAAGCAAAAGACATTGAAGGAAAACATACATAGAGAAAGCAGTTCAGATTATAAGGATACACTTGATCAATTTTCATAGTGAAGACATTCCTGGAACAGCCACCTAGATCAAGAAGCATCACCAACGTCCATTCCTAGTTACTTCCCTCCCCACCCCCCAAAATGTGACCACAGTAATGACTTCTATCATCATTGATTAGTTTTATTTTATTTTGATTTTTATGTAATTGGGATCTTCCAATATGTGTTCTTTTGTGTCTGGCTTCTTGTGCTCAAACTTTTCTTGTGAGAGTTACCCACAGGTCACCAATTCATTCATTCTTACTGCTGAAAGAATTCCATTGAGTGTACATTCCACGTGCTCTATAACCCATATACTTTTGAGGGCTGTTTAGGTAATTTCTAGTCTGGATCTGTTATGAAGAGTGCTGCTATAAAGATGTCTTTTGGTATATATATGCACTTTTGTTGGGTATATTTTTTAGAGTGGCATTTCTCAGTAATAGATTATGTGCATATTCAGTTTTAGTAGGTTTGTCAAAGAGTTTTCCAAAGTGGTTATAACATTTCCATTCCAATTGTGAGTATATGAGAGTTCCAGTTGCTTCAATTCTGGGCAATACTTGTAATTCCAGTATTTGTTCATTTTTTCATTTTAACCATCCTGGATATAAGTGGAATTTCACTGTGGGCTTATGATGACTAAAGAGATTGAGAAACTCATATACCTATGGTGAATTTGAATATCTTCTTTTGTGAAGGGGTTAAATCATTTGTCCATTTTTCTATTTGGTTGCTGATATTTTTCTTGTCAGTTTTTAACAGATACTTAAATATTCTGCAAACAAGTTCTTTCCTGGATATTTTTATTGGAAATATCTCCTTCATTGCATCTTTTATAAAGAGTTTCTTAGTTCTAATGTAGTCAAGTTTATAAATCTTTCCCTTCATTGTTAGTAAATGTTTGCCCTATTTAAGAAATCTATGCATAGCCCCAGGAATATGCATGTGGTCTTCTACCAAAATATCTACATTTTCACTATTTATATTAAGGTCTCCAAACCATTAGTAGTGGATTTTCACGTATGGTGTTATGCAGGCGTGACGATTTATTTTTTCCCCTATGCATATCCAATGGATCCAGGGCTATTCACAGAAAGTGACATATATTCCCTACTGCATTGAAGTATATTTCTTGTCATAAATCAAGTAATTGTGTATGTGTAGGTTTGATTCTGAACATTCCACTCTGTTCTGTTAGTCTATCCTAGTAACACTCCCACCTTACCTTAATTGCTGCAGTTTTATAATAGTTATTGATATCTTGTGGTATGAATATACCAAAACTTCTCTCTTTTTTATGATTTCCTCACTCTTGTTGATCCTTTCCAACAAAATATCACTGTCTAGATAATGATTGGTATCACATTCAATCTCCTGGGCAAGATCATGGAGAGATAACTTCTCTGAGAAACAAGGTCATAGGGAAGACAAAAACTAAAGGTGGAAAAAAAACGTTGAAAAATCCTTTCTACCACCCAGCCATAATTGTAAGTCACACTAGAGGAATTGGAAGCTCTGCTGACAGAAGGTAACTACACCAACCACAAAACCAAAATCCAGCTCAATTATGAGGGGAGTGATTCAAACTCGCACATTAACATCGCAACAGAACAAGAGGCATGCCCACTTCCAGGTACAAACTCTGTTACCCTCAGTCTCTGCTTTTCTACCCATGATGTCCAACATTCAATAAAAAGTTATGAAATACACAAAAATAGAAAGAGCAACCAATTTTCAAGAGACAAAACAATCAACAGCAGCAGACTCCAGCATGACCAAGATGTTGGAACATGACAGGAACAGACAGGAACATGAACATAACTATAATTATTATGTTAAAAGGCAGGCAAAATGCATGATCATATGGGGGAATTTAAACATAAAGATGAAAATTATGAGAAAGAGATAAATGGAAATGGTAGAAAATTTTTAAATATGATAACAGAAATGAAGAATGACTTTGACGGACTCAATAGACTTGCAAAAACTGAGGAAAGAATAAGTAAACTTTCAGATCAATCCATAGAAATTACTCAAACTGTAGCCATCCCTGATGGCCTAGTGGTTCAAGTTCCACATGCTCCACTTCGGCAGCCCAGGTTCGGTTCCCAGGCATGGAACCACACCACTCCTCTGTCAGTAGCCATGCTTAGGAGGTGGCTCACATAGAACTAGAAGGACTCATAACTAAAATACACATCTAGGTTTTAGGGCTTTAGGGAGGAAAAAAAAGAAATTACCCAAACTGAAACAAAAAGTTTCAGTAAGGGCACTGGGAGAACATCAAATTTTTATTTAACTTTTTTTTTTTTTTTTACAAAAGTACCAAAGAGACAATAAATAATAAACCCATCACCTAGATTTAAGAATTAGTCATATTTTTATTGAGCTATCATGAGTCAAAATTTGGTCTTATTAAGTTCTTCTGTACTGCAAACACCTGAAAGGAATCTTCTTCTGTTCGTTGCATTGCTAGTGCTTCCAGACTGGGTTCTTCGGGTTGCATAGTCCCCAGCCCAGCCCTCCTGCCCACCCCCACCCCCCAGCACTTACAGGTGACATTGAGCTGGATGGTCCTTTCCACAGTCACACCAGCTGCAGGAAAATTCACCTGACAGGTGAGGTTGGTGCCATTGCACTGGGGCCGTGGGGTGAGCATGAGCACCTAGGAGAGTTGGGTTCTGGGGCCCAGGGACTTGAGGGCATCTGATGTCCAGGAGAAGATGGGGGACATGCCCCACTGACAGGCCCAGGGCAAAGAGCAGGTCAGGTTCCTGGGGTGGCCCTACTCCAGGGTCCCTGAGATGAGGATGTGGGGTATGTGGCTCAGGGCTGGTGAGGAGATGGGTAGACAGAGGGATCAGGATGGAGAGTGTGAGGTGTGGCCTTAAGGGAAGCCTCGGGCTTTGGTCCAGCTCCTCCTTCTGACTTTGACACACTCTACCCCCAATGCTGTCCAAGGAGGGCAGTTGCAACCCAGCCCTGCCCTGGGACTCCCATGTACTTCCCTTGTGGTTTGTCCTGAAGTCCATTCCTTACCTGTCACATGGACAGAGAGATGGTTAGATTTGTATTTCCATTTTGACCTTCCTCTCTCCATCCGAAGAAAGTATTTTCGATTGTCCCTTCTCCTGGCATCTCTGACGTCCAGGGAGCAGTCATAGGTCCGGTGGTTTCTGAGGAGGCAGATTCGGCCCTGGGTGTCCTCCTGCACTTTATGATCTGGGTTGCTTGTGGCCACAGGAGCATCCTGGTCTGTACTGGCCCCTTACTGGAACCAGTAGCCATGAGCTGAGACAGAGTTAGTCCAGTAGTTCCAGGGATGAGAGAAGGTGCAGGGCACGGAGATGCACAGAACATCCTGCAGGGTCACAGACTGCTGCATTTCCAAAAGGTATTTGTCATTCTGTGCTGGAACCCAGTGGGGAAACGAGGGTCAGCCTCAGCCCCTGCCCCACCAGCCACGTGCCCCATAGGCTAACTTACCTGCCCACAGCAGGGGCAGCAGCAGCGGCAGCATCTCTGAGATGGAGGGTTCTGTACGTCAGTGCTGTGTCTGACAAGAGAAGTGGAAGGCAAACAGGAAGCTGGGGACGAGCTTGCAACCTTGACAAGCAATTAACAGAAGAGGAACTGCAGGCTGGAGCTCGTCAGCTTCTGCACAGAGCAAGAGGACATGCCATGGCCCAGAGACCTAGAGACCCTCCCAGAGGGGAGCAGACCATGAGCAGACACCATTTCCTGCCCTCATTTGGGGACTTCCCTTCAGCACCAGAGGCTGGACCAGGACCTCTGAGGACATCTGAGGAGTGAGATATGGTGAATCTCTAAGGGCCTCCCATCTGAGGTGCATTTCTGAGCCCTGTTGTCTACAGCAGGGTGCTAGTCAGCTCCTGCTGGACCATGGAAGGTCACAGCCGCAACCAGATGTCAGTGATGCTGCCAGGTGTAGGTTCATTAGGGTCTGTGTGAGCATCTGGGGAAGAAGAAAAGAAGGGGGTCCTAGGTGAGGTGAAGGTAGTAGCCAATTATTCATTCATTCATTCATTCCCCAAACACTGAGTGAGCATCCATGTGTTGGGGAGGCTGGAGACAAGAAGGGAGACGACCCACCTGGTTCATGCCTGTGAGATGCTCCCCACCCAGTGGAGTTACTTCATCCCCAAACACTCAGTACTGTTGGGCTTTAGAGCTGCAGTCACTGGTGAATCTGCCAGGTGTCCTGGTAGCATACTGGTGTGTTCTGCATATCTAGATTTGACATGTAGTCAAAAATACCAAAAAACTTTTCAACTTGCACAACTTGAGGCTCTATTCCCATTAAACAAAATCTTCCCACTTCCTTCCACCTCCCAGCCATGGGCAACACCATCCCATTTTCTGTGTCTTGGAACTTGACTTCTTTAGATACTTCATATTAGTGGAATCAAATAGTGGTTGCCTTTTTTGTGCCTGGTTTATTTCACTTACCGTAATGTCCTTGAGTTTTATCCATGTGGTAACATGTGTCAGAATTCCTTCCTTGTTAAGACTGAACATTCCATGGTAGGTATACACCACATTGTGTTTATCCATCCACTCACTGAAGAATGCTTGGATTGCTTCCACCTTTTGGCTATGGTGAACATGCCGCTGTGAGCATGGTTGTGCAAATATATCTGAGTCCCTGCTCTCTATTCTTTTGGATAAATACCTAGATGCAGAACTTCAGGATCACATAGTAATTCTATTTTTAATTTTTTGAGGATCTTCCATCTTCTTATCATCCCACTCTTTTTTTTTTTTTTCCCTCATCTGTTGTCATCACCTTACACTGGCTATACATGTTAACATCTCCAGTCTGGGCCTCTCTCCTGCTCTCTAGACAATCATATCCAGCTCTCTCACTGACACCCCCAGTGGGCTATCGAGTGGCTTCTTAGAATGATCAGCACTCTTCAAAACCCTACTCTCTGTCACCCTCCACGGAACACAACTCCATCCTTCCAGTTTCTCAGAGGAAAGATTTCAGCACCATGCTTGCCCCTCTCTTTCCCCTACTTACCACATCCATTAGAAAATTCAGTCAGCTTGACCTTCCAAATGTTTCCCAAATATATCCTCCCTACTTACATGATGTCCTTGGTCCAGGGAAACTTAACCTCCTGCCTGGAGTACCCAGGAGTGATGTGCCACATCTATTTTTTGATGCCCTGGACCCACTCTGGCCAATCTGAACATAGCAGCCATTGGGATCCTGCAAACTTGAGGATCTAGACATGTGTCTGCTCTCCTCAAAGGCTTACATAATCATGCACTGACATGCAATGGTCTTCCACAGGGTCTGCACCATCCTCCCTGTGCTGTTACACATCAGCCTCTTGTCTCCACCACACACCACGCCTGCTTCTGCCTCAGCGCCGTGGCACTCACTCCTCCCCTGTTCCCATCTTCCTGGAATACTTTTCACTTAGGGAAACACAGAGCCTGCTTCCTCCCTGCCTTCAAATCTTTGTTCAAATATCACTTTCATCACATCACATTCTCAATACAGAAAACCCACTGCATTATGTCACAGGCTCCTTTCCCTGAGGGATTTCCCCCAAACACGTATCGATACCCGAAATGCTCTAATTTTGTTTATTCTTTATTCTTGTCTCCATAATGACAGCATCTTGATGACAGAAGTGCTTCTTGTTCCCTTTATTTTATTATGATAAAATATCCAGAATATAAATCTTGCCATTTTTAACATTTTACAGGGTACAATTCAGTGACACTAAGTACACTCACAATGTTGTGCAGCCATCCCCACTGTCTGTTTCCTGATCTCTTCCCTCATCCCAAACGGTAACTCTGCAGTTACACAACAAATCCCCATCTCCCACACTTCTGATTGGTTTTTCTTTAGGGTTTCAATCTCTTTTGTGAAGAATTCGCTCTGTTTGTTAATTTTGTTCCTGATTTCATTGAACTGTCTTTCTGAGTTCTCTTGTAAATCCTTGAGTATTTTTATGATATTTTGAATTCTCTGCCATTTATACTGTAGATTTCTGTGCCTTCAGGATTGATTTCTGGGTGTTGTTGTTTTTCCTTCTGGTGTGGAGTATTAATATACTTTTTCCTACTATTTCATGGGATGAATTTGTGCATTTGCATAGTGATAGTATCTGATTGCAGATTCTACCTGTTGCAACTGGGGTGTTGGCAGGAACTGTGTATTCTGTGCCCACCATGATCCCTGTCAGAAGTGCCTGTCCGAGTCTGGGCCATTCTTTAGGACCACAGTGGCGATGTGAGCTCTCCCACTGAATGGGAAAGCAATCACACAGGGGCTCTGGGCTGTTGCTGCCTGCTCCCACAGCCCTGCTGAGTTGCACTCCCCTCTTTGGGGCCACAGCAGTACTGTGGGGATTCACAGCAGCCGGGAACTCATTTACTCAGGTGCACAGCTCTGCAACCTTCTCCTCCTAGGTTGCACCAGCTGTTCTGCTTGGTGGGTGGGGCCTCCTCACTGACTCTGAGCCTGAGCCCCTCCCTAGGATGGTGGCAGGACTGCAGGCTCTCTCACCAGACGGGAAAGCAATCACACAGGGGTTCAGGGCTGCCATCACCTGTTCTCGTGGACATGCTGAGGCATGCTCCCACCCTTGGGGTCGCAGAAGTGCTATGAGTGCTCCAGCAGGGAGAGCAGTTGTGCACATGTAGTGGGCTGCTTGGGGGACAGAGGGTGCTCACCTATCTCCACCACCTCCCTGGGGGGTAGTCCATCCCCATTCAGATATACAGCTGTACAGGTCTCTCAGGCATCCTGATGTGCTGTGTGGGGAACCTCCGCTGATCAATGAATGTCCATTTAGTTGTGGTTCAAAGGAGGAGAGAAAAAGGGAACAGCTCACTCCACAATGTTGCTGACATTGATTCCATCCCAATCCTTTGGATGACAGTGAGTTTTGAAGTTGTGTTCACCGATGGCCCCCATGACAATACTGGCACACCATAGGTATGCAATAACACTTGCTAAATGAGTGCATGAATAAAAGACTGAATGTCACTCTGCTCAGAGCCATATAATGATACACACATGCACACACACACCTCGGTGGCATTTAAAACTGAGCCTGAGGGATGAGTAGGACTTGGAGAGGTAGGAATGGGGAGGGAAGGGTGTTTCAGGAGAAAGAACTGCACATTCAATGTCTCAGAGTCACAGAGGCCATGGCATGGCTGGGGGGACATTGCCAGACTCAGGGAGAGGGAGAAATCTGGGGGAAACTCTAGTACAGGGCAGACAATCCCAGGCCTTCAAATCAAGCCTGTGGTGTTTGCAGCTCGGTCTGTGGCTATGGAGATGACACACAGCTGTTGCTACCATGCAGGACATGGACAATGATGATCTCTGGAAACATAGTCTGGAGGCCTGTGTTGAGGAAAGAGATGTAGGCGGGAGGTGAGGTGGGTTCAGAGACCTGAGGAAGGGATGAGGCCCCAGGAATGACCAGGAAAAGAAGAGGAGGAGATGGGCAGGAAGATGAGCTGTGATCAGCGAGGAGGATGGACAAGACTTCTTGATTTTTTGGATTGGAAGGAAGGAGGGAAGTAAAGTGGAAAATTATACCCCAGTTCTGGCCTTAGAGATGGGGGCAGCAGTGTCATCGCTGTGACAGGGAACACAGCAGAGAAGTAGATTTGGGGAGGAAGATGGAAGCTCAGATTTGGCATGCTGAGTGGAGCAATCCTGGAGGCCATGCTGGGGGAGGTGTGCAGTAGGAATTTGGGTGGTGAGACACCGGTGTCACTTACCTGAAAGATTAACCCAGGATGGTGTTTGCATCTTCCATGCCTTGTGGGGGTCTTGCTGCCTTCCTCTTGTGGAAACTCTTTCTGAGAAAAGAGACCAGCGTCTTTCAGTCTGTTGGGATAATGTTGCAGGGGGCAGCAGCTCACCCTTTCCTCCCTGTTCAGGGGCTGGAGGTGTTACTGAGGTGGAAGAGGGCATGTCTGGCTCCACAGTATCTGTGTCTTGAGGACACAGGTACCTCCCGTCCTGGACACTCAGCCAATGGGCACGATGGCTATCCTTGTGGTTCCCTCACCCCAACCCCGCCCCAATCAGCCTCCTGCCTGCTCTGACCCCTGACACTTTAGGCCCCTCCACCACTGGTTCTGGGACTCAGCCACATTCTCTCCGCCCTCCCAACATCTCCCCTTGCCCCGGGACAATGCTCACACGAGTAAGATGAGGCAGAAGAGGAGAAGCAGGGTCTTCATAGCCACTTCCTCGATGGCCACCAGAACCACCTCTGCCACAGGCCCTGATCTCCCTGCAGGAAAGTGGACAAAGACAGATTCGCCTGCCCCACCACAATCCTGTGTTATTCTGCTCCCTGTAGGACTCTGGACATTGTTTCTCCAGGCCCTCCTGCATTACCGGGTGTGGGACCACCTATGCTGAGTCTCACCCCACTCCATGCTCTGACCTTCCAGCAGTTTGACAGAGAAAAAAATGTGTAAGTTGGACTTTATCAAATTTAAAAGCTTCTTTATAATAGTCAAAACAACATGATATGGCACCAAAATAGGCACACAGATCAGTGGAACAGAATCAAGACCCAGAAATAAACCCATACATCTATGGACAGCTAGTTTTTGACAAGGGAACGAAGAGCATATAATAGAGAAAGAAAAGTCTCTTCAATAAATGGTGTTAGGAAAATTTGACAGCTACACGTAAAAGAATGGAAGTAGACCATTATCTTACACTATACACAAAAATGAACTCAAAATCTATTCAAGACTTGAATGTAATACCTGAAACCATAAAACCCCTAGGAGATCACATAGGCAATATGCTCTTCAAAATTGGTCTTAGCAGTACATTTTTGAACACCGTGTCTCACCAGGCATAGAAAACAAAAGAAAAAATAAGCAAATGGGACTGCATCAAAATAAAAAGCTTCTCCACAGAAAAAGAAATGATCATGAAAAGGCAACCTAACAATTGAGAAGATATTTGCAAATCATCTATCGGATGAGGTGTTAATCTCCAAAATACACAAAGAACTCATATAACTCAACAACAGAAAAAGAAACAACCCAATTAAAAATGGGAAAATGATCTGAACAGACATTTTTCCAAAGAAGATAAACAGATGACCAATAGGCAAGTGAAACGATGTTCAACATCACTAATCACGAGAGAAATGAAAATCAAAACTACAGTGAGATATCACCTCACTCCTGTCAGAATGGCTATAATTGACAAGACAAGAAATAATAAGTGTTGGAGACAATGTGGAGAAAAGGGAACTCTCATACACTGCTTGTGGGAGTGCAAACTGGTGCAGCCACTATGGAAAACAGTATGAAGATTCCTCAAAAAATTAAAAATAGAACTACGGTATGATCCAGCTATCCATTGCTGGGTATTTATTCAAAGAACTTGAAATCAACAATTCAAGGAGATTTATGCACCTCTATGTTCATTGTGGCATTGTTCACATTAGCCAAGACACGGAAGCAACTCAAGTGACCTTCAACTGATGAATGGATAAAGAAGACGTGGTATATGTATACAATGGAATACAACTCCACCATTAAAAAAGACAAAATTGTCCCATTTGCAACAACATGGGTGTACTTTGAGGGTATGATGTTAAGCAAAATAAGCCAGATAGAGAAAGACAAACACTGCATGATCTCACTTATATGTGGAAGATAAAAAAACACATGGACAAGAGAACAGATTAGTGGTTACCAGAGGGGAAGGGAGTTGGGGGTCGGGTGAAAGGTATAAAGGGGCACATATGTATGGTAATGGATAAAAATTAGACTATTGGTAGTGAGCATGATGCAGTCCATACAGAAACTGATAAACAATAATGTACACCTGAAATTACACAATGTTATAAACCTTTATGAGCTCAATAAAAAAAAATAGAAATACCACGTGATTTCACTATTCTTTTTCTGGGTATTTATCCAAAGAACTTGAGAACACTAATTGGAAAAGATATATGCACCCTTATGGTCATTGCAGCATTATCCACAATAGCCAAGACTTGGAAACAAAATGACTGACCATCAATGGATGAATGGATAAAGAAGATGTGGTATATATACACAATGGGTTACTGCTCAGCCATAAAAAAGGATGAAATCTTTCCATTTGTGACAACATGGTTGGAGCTTGAGAGTATTATGCTAAGTGAAATAGGTCAGACTGAGAGAGTCAAATACCATATGAATTCACTCATAAGTGGAAGATAAAAACAACAACAACAACAACAAACAAATACATTGATAGGGAGATTAGATTTATGGTTACAGGAGGGAAAGGGGGGAGGGAAGAGGGCAAAAGGGGTAATAGGGGACATGTGTATGGTGACGGATGGTAATTAGTCTTTGGGTGGTGAACACGATGTCTACACAGAAACTGAAATAGGACAATGTACACCTGAAATTTATATAATATTATAAACCAATGTTACCTCAATAAAAAATTCAAAAACTTTTGCTCATCAATTGACACTACTGAGAAAGTGAAAAGCCAACCCATTTAATGATAGAAAATATTTGGAAATCATAGATTTGATAAGGTTGTAGTATTTAGCATGTATAAAGAACTGTTACAACTCAACAACAAAAAGTCAAATTACCCAATTGAAAAATTAGCAAAGAACTTGAAAAAAATTCTTCAAAGAAGATCTAAAAATGGCCAATAAGACTACAAAAAAATTTAATGACATCATGAGTCATTATGTAAATGAAAATCAAACCCAGGATCGAATATCCCTTCACACCCACTAGCAGGCTATACTTTTTATAAAAAAAGGAAAATAACAATGTTGGTAAAGGTGCAGAGAGATTGGAACCCTCGTACATTGCTGGTGGGAATGTAAAATGGTGTTGCCACTGAGGAAAAGATTCTGGCATTTCCTTAAAATGTTAAACATCGAATTACCATGTGACCTAGCAATTCCACTCCTAGGTAGGTATACGCCCAAGAAAACTGAAAACATAAGTTTGAACAAACGTGTGTACACCAATGTTTATCGCAGCATTATTCATAATAGCCAAAAAGTGGAAACAACCTAAATGTCCATCAACTAGTCAATGGATGAACAAAATGAAGTACATCAATACAGTAGAATATTATTCAGACAAAAAAAGAAAGAATTACTGATACATGCTATATGGATCAAAGTTGAAAACGTTTTGTGAAGTGAAAGAAGCAAGACACAAAAGACCATATTTTGCATGATGCCCCTTACGTGAAATATCCAGAGTAGGCAAATCCATAGAGACAGAAAGCAGAGTAGTGGTTGCAGGGGCTGGGGTAGGGGTGCATGGGGAGAGACTGCTTCATGGGCACAGGGTTTCTCTTTGAGGGATGAAAATGTTGGATGGATGGAATTAGATACTGGTGATGGCTGGGCAACACTGTGAATGTGCTAAAAGCCACCTACTGTACACTTGAAAATGGCTCAAGTAGTGATTATATTTTTAGTGAATTTTTCCTCAATGATAAAATAACGCATATAAATAAAAAAAGTATATGGAGTTAATGATTTTCATCTTATTGGCAAAAACCCAAAGGTTTAACCCTGTACTGCTTTGCTGAAAACACACACCATCAGCCCTCGATTCTGGGAATGTCAACTTGTCCACCCTTGATGGAGAACAACTTGGCCATATTTCTCAATATAGAAAGAATATATAATCCAGCCATTTTGCTTTAGGCAGTTTGTCCCACAGTCATAAATGTACACAAACGTGTGAAAGGAGATACAAGATCACTGATTGCAGCATTTCTGTTTGTAGAATAACTTAATGCCATGATTTTTCCACTAGTAGAAGATGTGTACAGAATCAGAATCCATCCAGGCCGTGGAATACTCCACAGTCACCAGGAAGAATGCGAGTCAAAAGACCGCTGAGGTCCTTTAGGTGAAGAAACCAAGGCCCAGAGCAGCCTATGGACACTGGTCGCTTCCTGAGAGGGGACTGGGCATCTGAGGATAGACTCTGCTGTGCATTTTGAAATTTTGGCCATGGTAATATATTACCTGTCCAAAAGTAGGTAACTTCAAAACCGTTAGTGGAAAATAAAAAGACGAGGCTGGAGGGGTCGTCAGGAGACTGGTGATATGGAGAGGCAGGCTCTGTCATGTGAATGCCACCCTGTTATCCTTGTGGAGCTGAGAGGTGGGTGGAGAAACCTGAGGGGAGTGAGGGAACATTGGGGGCAGCTGCTCACAGAGGCCATGGGGGCTGAGGATGGGAGTGATCACTGTTTTAACCCACAAGGGGATCTCTGGTCACCACGTTGGGACCCAGGCCTGTCCTGAGCCAGAAGAGGTCCTGCTTCCTATACCCCTGGAGGGGCCTCTTTCCTAACTGTGCCATCCCCTAGGCAGACACTGATAGCTGGGTTCTCTGGAGCACCTAGGATGAGAAGAGGGTATTTCCCCCTTCAGTGTGAGGGTGGGATGAGATTAATGTAGGCATCCCTCAACCCCCAGGGGACACAGAAATGCAGGAGGGACAGGTCTTGTGTCCTTCTAGGTCTCCTACAGCCAGGCCTCCAGGATAAAAGAAAAAGTTTCCACAGCCTGGCCTTCCTGCCCACCATACCCTCGGGGACATGGGCCCAGCACTCACAGGTGACGTTGAGCTGGATGGTCCTTTCCACGGTCACATCAGCTGCAGGGAAATTCACCTGACAGGTGAGGTTGGTGCCATGGTCCTGGGTCTCTGGGGTGAGGGTGAGCACTGAGGAGAGGTGGGTCCTGGGGCCCAGGGAGGTGAGGGCAGCTGACATCCAGGAAAAGATGGGGGGTATGCCTTGCTCACAGGCCCAGGGCACAGAGCAGGTCAGGTTCCCGGGGCGGCCAGACTCCAGGGGCCCTGAAGTAAGGATGTCGGGCCTGTGGGTCAGGGCTGGTGAAGAGAGAGAGGAGGTTGGGTGTGATTTCAGCCTGCCTCAGGGTCTTTTCATGACTGTCCCCACCCCACCCCACCCTCAGGAGGAACAGAACCTTCATTTTTCTATTTCCAATGCCCCACACCTTGGGGACTTACCTTGGGCTCTGCCATACCTGTCACATGCAGAGAGAGCATCTTATCTAGATATGAGTGTTTCGTGAAGTATTTCTCCATGTGAAAGAAGTAAGTCCCACTGTCCCCCATGTTGACATCTCTGATGCTCAGGGAGCAGTTGTGGGCCTCGGGGTCTCCAAGGAGGAAGAACCGGCCCTGGGTGCTCTCATGCAGCTTCTGTTTTGGTTTGTTTGTGGCTACTAGAGCATCGCGGTATCTATACAGCCCTCTCCGGAACCAAAACACGTTGAGGGTTCCAAAGACAGTCCTGGGATAGGAAAATTTGCAGGGCACGAGGACGCACATGCCCTCTTGCACTGTCACAGACTCCGGTAGTTCCAGAGGGTAGCTCTGATCCTGAGCCGTGGGCACTGGGGAGAGAGAGAAACACAGCCTGGAGCTCTGGTGCCTCCCCAGAGTGGGGTCCCCTCTCCCTTCGACCACTCACCTCCCCACAGCACAGGCAGCAGCAGCAGCAGCTGCAGTGGCATTATCTCCTCTTGCTCTGGGTCGGTCCACCTTCTGGGGTCCCTCTGAGAGAGAAGAGAAAGCTGCAGATATGGGATGTTAGAGGAAGCTGAGACAGGAAGCCTGTGCTACGTAGAAAGGGCGCCCAGAAGAGGAAACATCAGACCACAGAGTCAGCTGTGACTGCCCCTTTGAGATCATCCAGGCCCATTTCTGCATGTGGCAGGTGAACCCTGAAGCTCAGACAGCCAAGGGGCTTGCCCAAGTGAAGCAGCAAGGAAGGACGAGAGCCCCCAAGTCCTGCCTCCTGGGCTGGTGCACAGTTGTATGTACTGGAGAAGCAGGTCCCACCTGGCCAGCTCCCTGAGTGAATAGTGCAGGGAGGGTGGCTCCCCTTGAGGACAGCCAGGGAAAGCCTTTCTATTTGCCTACCATCAGGCCTGAAAAATCACACACGAGTCTTCTTCTATGGGCTGAACTCCTCCGACGGTTCTATCCGTAGACCAACCACCTCCTAGGAAGGTCACCTGGCATGTAGGGCTGGGGTCATGACCTTGGGACTCTAACATATGGGTGAGGACTTAGGAAAGGGGAGACAGCTTGGGGCTCAGGGGGGAGAGAAGCACCATCTTACACAAGCCACTGGCATAGTGCTGTTTAGACTCCAAGATGGTTGCACTTCAGGTGAATGGGGTATAGATTTGGGATAGCTGGTATAAGCTAGAGAGGAGAAAAAGACTCAGACCCCTGAGTGTAATCCCTGGGGTATCCCCCACATCGGCCACCCATCTCTCACCCACATGGTCCTGATCACCACCCCCACCCTCCAGAAAAGGAGCAGGTGTGTTTCTGTCTCTGGGGTTCTCTCCTGGGGACTCTTGGCTACTTTTCACCTTCAGAGACAGTGCCATATATTGAGTCATATTTCACATAATATTTCTCTATCGTAAAGTCTTCCCACTTTCCCACGTCTTGGAAAACCTGATGCTCAGAGAGCAACTGTGGGCCCTTGGGTCTTGAGGAGGTTGAGTCTGCCCCAGATTCTCTCTTCCAGGCTTGATAGGGTCTGTGGCCAGAGGGGGATTATGGTGTCTGTTGGCCACCTCCAGGATCTTAAGGTGGGTTGACTGAGCTAAAGGCGGTCCAGAAAATCCATGGGTTGGATTGGAGAATGGGATAGGATGCACAGGCAGGCTCCCCTTCACAGTCGCTAACTGAAAGTTACAGACTGTACCTGCACCGTCCCCCAGGGTCCACTGCAGGAAACAGAGTCTCTGACTGCAGCCCGCCCAGAAATCTCTTCCTCAGACCTGTTGCCCTCACAGTTGTGGCTGCAGCAGCAGCAGCATCTCTGGGCTGCAGAGGATTGTCTAGATTCCCCTGATACCATCTGATGAGCCTCTCCCAGCTAGGAGGTGGGGGAGACTGAGGGGTGGTCAGAGAGTTGGGGGCTCCTTCTGATTGAAATGTGTGGTTTCTGCCCCAAAGTTCTCCTTCAACTAGAATAGCCCTCTCTCCCTCGGGTCACTGCAGGGGAAGTGAAAGCTGAGCTCTTCTCCCCTCGGACCACAGCAGGGTGTACCCATCTTCCCTCCTGTACCCTGAAACCCTGCCTCTCAATTCCTGAAGATTAACGCCCACTTCTGTCAAGAGAGATGTGGAGTTTGGGGTCTATTTTCCCCAGATAGGCTTCTTGGAGCCTTCCTCATGGGGACAGAGGAGTGAGAGAGCAAGACTTTCCTGGGACTGAATCCTCTCTGTGTGGGACCCACTCCAGGGCTGGAGCACCCCAGAACCCTCAAGAGCATTGAGTGAACTCTTGAATTCATCTGCATGGAGAGACCGTATGGACAGAGGCTGGGACTGAGCCTGGAGCCCTGACTCCAGTGCCAGACTTTGGTGAGCTGTTTGGGTTCAGGATGAGACAGAAATTGTGACTGGTCTTTGTTCCTCCTCACATTTCCTGTAAGCCCTGCATATAGCCCTGCATATACACATACAGAATACCTCTCCCTGTCTTCTCCACAGCTCCTCCAGCCTCCACAATTCCCCTCCACGGGGTGACCACCTAATTCCTCTGTCCTTATGTATTTCCCTCTTGTAGCCTCTAGGTCTCCCATTGACAGCAATCCATCTCTGATGTCACAGAACTCTTCCCAATCTCAGCAAGCCCCCTCGTGTGTCTAAACACTTTGAATGTCTTCCATCACTTCCACAGACAATGCTTCAGTCAGCCTCCTGATGTTTCATTCCTTCATTTATCTGACATGCATTGAGGCATATTCTTTAAAAATCATTCAGGATTTGGCACAGAGCTAGAGACAGTTAAGGACCATGAGTCTTGTTTTCTGTCCTCCAGAGCCCCATTTGGGTGCCAGCTAGAGAATGAGTGAGAGAAAGAGAAGAGAGACAGAGGTTGGAGGAGAGAGAGGGAGAGGGAGAGAGACAGACAGAGAGACAGAGATATAAGCGTGTAGGGGAGAGAGGCCCTTCCTGTCTGTAAGTGGTGGAAGAGGGGGGATGGGGGCCTTCCCCAAACAGGGAGGGATTTTTTAAGAGATTAGAGAGGGAGTTTCCCCTGAGAGGCAAGAAACCAAGGGCGTGTGAGAAGTCCCTGTCTTGGAATTTAAGGCCCTATTTCTTAGGCGTGTCAAGCAGTCTGAGAAGGGCTGACCTAGGTTTTGAGGCCCTTACCCTGTTCATATCTAGTCCCCAAGCCTCTCCCAGTTCCCCCATCAGGGTCAGCCCACAGCGGGAGGGGCGCTCTTTTCAGCCAAGACACAATCTCTTCCTTGGGGAGCCCCAGAAAGTAGTGGGTGGCGTTGTCCGTGATGCTGAAGCAGAATCAGGTCCCGAGTTTAGGAATAACTGGGCTCTTCAGAGAGGGCTAAATAGACAGGAACAGGATCTGGGCCTCTGGTCAGGAAAGCAGCTGATTCAAAGGTAATGAACCGCCTAGGAGGGAGAAAATCAGGGAGGGGCTGAGCTTCTAGTCTGGGGTCTGGGCTTCCCCTGTACCCTTCCTCCTTCTTTGGAATGTCCAGTGGGCTCTGCCAAGCCGCTGAATTAAAGCCAGCAGCAGCCCATCTCTAGACTTTTTTTTAATGTGAGAAAAATAAAGCCCTATCTGTTAAAGTTCTTGCAAGTCAGCCTTTTTGTAACTTAGAGCAAAATGTATTTCTGATTGATGCAATATGTGGGGACTGGTGATGATTCCTCCAATTTCATTTGAAGCCAACACGACATTTACCAAAAGTGCCCCACTCATTTAAATCTCCCAACAGCACATGGGAGTGCCTGGTATGTCTCACTTTTTTCACTTTTGGTAATTCAAGATTAGAGAAATAGTATTATATACATTCTTTCATTACTTTGCATCCATGTGATTGATTATAAATAACATTTCCCATCTATTTTTTTATTATTATCTGTAATCCTTTGTGAATTATCAATTCAAAGGTTTATACAGAGAGACCGTGGAGTTTTCCTTATCAACTTCTCTAAAGATTTTAATCTCATCCCTATTATTTACCTTAGAGATTAATACATTTTGCCACCAACATATACATTCTTAAATTTCAAAGTTTAGGATCTACTATTTTTGACTTTTAAGTAAATGGCATCTTATGGGGATGCATTTTTTTTATGGATACTTTTAAAACATTTTTTTTATTCTAAAGTGTAAAACATACGGAAGAAGATACAAACGGCTAAGTGTACAGCTTAGTGATTTATCACAAAGCAGAGTCAGTTCATGAAACAGAGTTTTGCCAGCTCCCAAAATGCCTCAACAGTCTACGCTCCCACCATAGGAGCCTGAGGTTCTACTTCCTCACATCTCTGCCACACTCGCTGTTATCTGCCTTCTTGATTTTCTGGTCTAAGGAGTGTGGAGTAGTATCTCGTTTCTGGTTGATTTTTTTGAACTACCACTGAGTTTGACCATCTCAACATGGACTTGCTTTCCATTCGTGTTTCCACATTGGAGACATAAATATTCATCACCTTTGCTTATTTTTATGTTGGCATGTTTTTCTTTTTCTTGTGATTTGTGGAAGTTTTTGTACATTCTAGTTGAGAAATTCTTGTGAGCTTAAATGAAGGAAATGATTTCTCCTGTTCTGTCGTTTCTCAATTAAATATGTCTAGGTTGTCCTCCATTTGATGGGAACCTTCATTTTGATGCAATCAAATCTATCGTATTACTTCATCTTTTATTTCTCTGGTCGATACAGCTGAGTATTTCTCGAACTTTTAAAAAATTATTCTCTCATTTATGAATACTGAGCTCCAAGGGGAAAGGGCACCATAAAGCATCACCATTTTAGGGACACTGAGTGTCAGAGCATCAAACTTCTCTTATCTTGCCAGATTTTTACTACAACTTTTACTGTGATACACACACACACACACACACACACACACACACACACAGAAAGTGTATAACCATGGGGCCAGCCCAGTGGCATAGTGGTTAAGTTTGCATGCTCTGCTTCAGTGGCCTGGGGTTCACAGGTTCAGATCCCGGGCGTGGACCCACACACCGCTTATTAAGCCATGCTGTGGCAGGCATCCCACATATAAAGTAGAGGAAGATGGGAATGAATGTTAGCCCAGGTCCAATCATCCTCAGCAAAAAAAGAGGAGGATTGGCAACAGATGTTAGCTCAGGGCAAATCTTCCTCATCAAAGAAAAAGAAAAAGAAAAAAGAGTGTATAACCAAATGGGTGACATTAGCCAAATGGTTAGGAAGAAAAACTAGTGCAAATACAACACAGATCAAATAATAAAACACTAATGACCACTCTCCAGATATCTCCTTTGTAGGTCTCTCTGATCACAACACTCTGTGTATCCCCCCCTAAAAGTATCCACTCTCCTGGCGTTTACATGAACCATTTCTATGTTTTCTTCAGAACCAGTAGCCATGCGCTGGGGTAGAGTCAGACCAGTAGTCCCTGCGGTAGGAGAAGGTGCAGGCCACAGAGACTCAAGGCATTTTTGCACTGTCACAGACCCCTGAACTTGCAGCCAGAGTCCCCCATCCCGATCCTGGGTCCCTGTAGGGAGAGTAGGGTCATGCACAGCCCCTGCCCGCCCCGTTCCCTCTCGCATGGGTCCACTTACCTGCGCACAGCAGGGGCAGCAGCAGGGGCAGCATCTCTGACACAGAGAATTCTGGATGTCTGTCCTGTTTCTGAAGAGATAACAGAAAGGCAAGGAGGAAGGGAGGCTGGAGGAGACCCACGGGAAGTTGGGGAGGAGCATGCAAACTCAGTCTTTCACAAAAGAGGAGCTGCAGGCTGGAGTTTGTCCCCCACTGCACAGAGCAGGAGGACACACCCTGGCCCAGACACCCTGACCTTCCCAGAGGGGAGCAGACAAAGAACAGAGCCTGGGTCCTGCCCCCATCTCATGGCTTATCTCCAGCATGAAAGCGTGAACTAGGATCTCTGAGGACATCTGAGGAGTGAGACTCAGTCAGTCTCTAAGGACCTCTCATCTGAGGTCCTTCTGAATTCCTCACGGAATTGATCAGCTCCTGCCTGACCCTAGATGGTCATGGCCTCATCTAGAGCCCGGGTGGTTGGCCTTGTCAGGTGTAGGATACTTTAGGGTCTGTGTGAGCTTCTGAGGCAGAAGAAAAGAAGGGATCCTAGATGAGGTGAGGGAAACAGCCATTCATTCATTCATTCCCCAAACACTTGGTGAGACTCTCTCTGTTGAAGAGGCTGGAGACAAGAAGGGAGACGACCAACCTTGTCCATGCCCGTGAGATGCTCCCCACCAGGTGGAGTCACTTCCTCCCCAAACACTCAGTACTGTCGGGCTCTAGAGCTGCAGTCACTGGTGAGTTTGCTGTGTGTCCTGGAAACATACTGGGTATTTTCTAAAAAATAAGTATAGGATTTTCTTTTTTGCTTATTGTATGCTGATTCATGAAGTTTCCATGGCATCTACAAAATAAAAAACCATGCAGCATCTTCATGTAAAACTAAAGGGAGAGCACATGTTCTAGGAGCCAGAGCAGAGGACAGTTCTTTTCCCTGAATGCTGCTGTTCACTGTTGTGTGGACTGAAGTGAATTATTTTAGGTCCTCGTCGTATAGATCAGCATTTCCTATCATGTAAACCATCTTCTCACAGTTACAGGTTGCTCACAAGGCATAATATTTCTAGAAAACATGAGTGGAAAATACAGCTACAATTAAATTTTTAGCTTCAGCTCGTGTGGTTTTGCATCTCACTCTGTGTCATATGTCTCTGGGAAATCCTTGACACTTGTGACATAATAGTTTTTATCACTCTCGATTTGTAAAATCTTTCAAATACAGTAGTATCTAGATAACTATTCCTTCAACCCTAATAACGGAGAAATATTTTACACCCTCATTTGATATATAATCAATTCCGCCTTCAGTAAGTAAAATAATACTAGTTTTAGGTTATTAAAAAAGTGAGAATGTGGCACATAATGGAAACCCCAATACAATTGGTTTCACAGTCAAGAAAGTTATACTATGTTCATGGACTGGAAAGTTCTGTGAGTGCTCATTGTTTTTCCATAATGAACTCTATAATTTACATAAAATAAAATGTACCCATTTGAAATGTACATTTCTATGAATTTTGAGAAATGTGTACATCCCAGTTGTGAGCTCCACAATCAGGAGATAGAACGTTTCGACCACCCCAAAAGGTTTTCCCACACCTCTTTTCAGCTCATCACTCCCACCTCCACCTCAGGTAACCGCTGATATACTCTCTATCTTTGAATTAATTTTGTCTATTGAAGAATTTCCTAGAAATGTATTCATTTGTGTCTAGATTCTCTCACTCAGCATAGCGTTTTTGAAGTGGATCAGGTTTCACATTTCTGTAGTTCATAACATCTAATTACTGAGTAGTATTCTGTTATATGAGTGTACTGTAATCTTTTATTTATTCATATATCGACAGACATTTGAGATTTTTCCACTTTGGCAATAAATATTAAGGAATAAGTGTTTTTATGGACATTTCTTCATCCTCACGAGTACACATAGGGAGTAGAATTGTTAGATCAAGGAGTAACCACATCTTTAACTTTAGTAGCAGTTGCCAAATTGTTGTCCAGAATTGTTTTAACCTTTACACTCCTATCTGTAAAGTGCCAGAATTCTAGTGCTTCACACCATCTTTACCACTTGGTGTTATCAGTCTTTTAAATTTTAATGATTCTAGTGGGAGTGTAGTGTTATTTCACTGTGTTTTTCAATTTATTTTAAATTTAGCTACAGTGAGATTCACTTTTTATTATGTACAATTCTATGAGGTTTGACAGATGTAACCACAACCACAGTCAAGATACCAAAGAAAGGCATTACCCAAGACATTCCCTCACGCTGTCCCTGGGGAGCCAAATCCTCCCTCCACCCATAACCTCTGAAAAAATGCTGATCTGTTCTCCATCCCTCTTCCTTTGCTGTTTACAGAATGTTGTAGGAATGGAATCAGATAAAACGTGGTCTTCCGGATCTGACTTCGTTCACCTGCGTAACGCATTTGAGGGCTTTCCACGTTATTAGGTGCATGTATCAATAATTTTGTCTTTTTACTTGCTGGCTGGCGCTCCATTGTTTCAATGTACCTGACTTTGTATACAGTTACCAGCTGAAGAACATTTGAGTTGTTTCTGAGTGACTGAATAAAGCTGCTATAAAGATTCACATGCAGTTTTGGAGGGAACATACATTTTTATTTCTCTTGGGTAAACACCTAGGAGTCATATGGCTCAGTCCTATGATAAGTGTATGTTTAACTTCATATGAAATTTCCAAACTGTTCCTCAAAATGGCTGGACCAGTGGTGTTCCCACTAGCAGTGTGTGTGAGTTCTGGGTACTTCACACCCTCACTAGCATTTGCTATTATCAGGATTTCTTTTTATCTTTTTCTTTTTCTCTATTTTTTTAGTTATTCTAATAGATGTATATCTCATCCTGGTTTTAGTCTGTAACTTCCTAATGACAAGTGATGTTGAGCATGTTTCCATGTGCTTATTTGTCATCTGTTTTTCGTCTTTGGTGAAGTGGCTGATTAAATCTTAGGGTGATTTTTAAAAATTATTGTGGTAAAACGTACGTGAGAAAACTACCATTTTAACCTTTTCAAGTTGTTCAGGTCAACGGCATCATAGATCTGATAAGAGTGTAGTATCCAGCACATATAAATAACTTTTACAACTCAACAGCAAAAAGACAAACAACCAATTAAATAATAGGCAAAGGACTTGAAAAAAAATTCTACAAAGAAGATATACAAATGGCCAATAAGTTCATGGAGAAATTAACATCATGAGTCATATTAGTCATTACATAAATGCAAGTCAAAACCTCCCCGGTCTTTAGTGCCATCATCTCATCTTCCAGCACTATAACAGACAATGTTCTGCTACTATTCATAATGTTTTCACTGCCAAGTTTCTTGGAAGTGGGTGACCAGGTCCTTCCTCCTAGTCTGTGTTATTCTGGAAGCTCCTCTGAAACCTACCCATCATGGGTGACCCTGTTGGTATTTGAAATACTGTGACAGATCTTTCAGCATCACAGCAATATGCAGCCACCACAGTGTGACAACTGAAAGATGGGTGGTGTGGTCCCCCTGACCAAAAAACGAACCTGCGTGGCAGCGAGGAGAGCTCCAAGTATTAACCACTAGACCACCAGGGCTGGCTCTTCACATCCACTAGTAGGCTATACATACATATTTTTTTAAAGAAAAATAACAACGTCAGCAAGGATATAAAGATATTGGAACCTTCGTACATTGCTGGTAGGAATGTAAAATGAAGTTGCCGCTATCGACAGCAGTCTGACATTTCCTCAGAAAGTTTAATATAGAAACTACCATTTGACAGAGGAATTTTACTTCTTGGTATATACCCCAGAAAACTGAAAACATATGTTCAAACAAAAGTGTGTACACCAATATTTATAGCAGCATTGTTCACAATAGCCAAAATGTGGAAACAAAATCAAATGTCCATCAACCGATCAATGGATGAACAAAATGTGTTACATCCATACAATGGAATATTATTCATAAAAAAGAGGGAATTACTCATACATGCTATATGGATCAACCTTGAAAACGTTTTGTTAAGTGAAAGAAGCCAGACCCAAATGGCCACATTTTGTTTGATGCCACTTACATGAAATGTCCAGAATAGGCAAATCCAGCGAGACACAAAGCAGAATAGGGGTTGCAGGGGCTGGGGGAGGGGAGTATGGAGAATGACTGCTTCCTGGGCACAGGGTTTCTCTTTGGGGTGATGAAAATGTTAGATGGGTGGAATTAGACGGTGGTGATGGTTGCACAACATTGTGAATGTACTAAAAGCCACCTACTGTACACTTGGAAATGGCTCAAATATTGATTAAGTTTTATGTGAATTTTTTATCAATAATAAAATAATGCATACAGATTTTAAAAAAAAAACTATATGGAGATACTGATTTTCACCTACTGCTAGCAAAAATCAAAGGTTTCACCCCATACTGGGTTGCTGAAAACACACACCTTCAGCCCTCAATGCTGGGAATGCGACTTGTCCACCCTCAGTGGAGAACAACTTGGCCATATTTCTCAATATAGAAAGAACATATAATCCAGCTATTTTGTTTTTAGGAATTTATCCCACAGTCACAAATACAAACACACGTGTGAAAGCAGATACAAGATTGTTGATTGCATCATTTCTGTTGGTAGAATAAACTTACACCATGATTTTTCCATTAGTAGAAGATGCATGTAAAAGCAGAATCCATCCAGGCCATGGAATATTGCAAAGTCACAGAGGATAATGAGGACAGTCTGTACTACTGATGTCAAAGGATCCCTGAGACACTTTAGGTGAACAAACCAAGGCTCAGAGCAGCATATGGACACTGGTCACTTCCTGGGAGGGGACTGGGCATCTGAGGACAGACTCTGCTGTGCATTTGGAATATTTGACCATGTGAATAAATTATCTGTTCAAAAGTACTTAAATAAACAATTGTTGGGGAAAATAAAAGGACGAGGCTGCAGTAGTTGTCAGGAGACTAGTGATAATGGATCTCGAGAGTTTGGCTCTGCCCAGTGAATGTTGCCCTGTTCTCCTTGTGGAGCCGGGGCGGGGAGGGTGGAGAAATCTGAGGGGAGTCAGGGGCTGAATGCAGACAGCTGCTCACAGAGGCCATGGGGCTGAGAAAGGGAGGGAACACTGGGTTCAGCCACAAGGAGTTCTCTGGTCAACAGGGTGTGTCCAGGATGAGGTAGGGACCCTGGCCCTGCCCTGAACTGGAAGAGGCCCTGCTCCCTACAGCCCAGGAGGGGTCTCTTCCTACCTGTGCTGTCCCCTAGACAGACACAGAATTGTTGAGTTCTCTGGAGCACCTGGGATGAGAAGAGGGGATTCCCTTTTTCGCGAGAGCGAGGGATTTGGGGAGAGAAATATAGGCATCCTCCACCCCTAGGAGCCACAGAAATGCAGGAGGCACAGGACTTCTTTCCTTCTAGCTCCCATATTCAGCCAAGTCCCCAGAAAAAAAGCGCCAAGCATCCCTAGCCTGTTCCTCTGCCTTTCACACCCTCAGGGACCCAGGTGTCCTGGCCCAGCACTCACAGGTGATGTTGAGCTGGATGGTCCTCTCCACTATCACACCAGCTGCAGGGAACTTCACCTGACAAGGAAGGTTGGTGCCGTGGTCCTCGGGCCGTGAGGTGAGGGTGAGCACTGAGGAGAGACAAGCCCTGGGGCCCAGGGAGATGAGGGCATCTGAGGTCCAGAAGAAGATGGGGGGTGTGCCCCCCAGTACAAGGAACAGGTCAGGTTCCTGAGGCGGCTGGGTGGCTAGGCTCCAGGGTCCCTGGGATGAGGATGTCAGCTGTGTGGGTCAGGGCTGGTGAGGAGATGGGGAAACACGGGGATCAGGAGGGAGGGTCTGAGGTGCAGACCCTGATAGAAGCCTCAAACTTTGGTCCAGGTCCTCCCTCTGAGCCTCGATACACTGTACCCCAAAACCACTTACAGGAAGGGAGTCCATCCCAGCTCTGCCTGGGGGCCCCGTGACCTTCTCCTGTAGCATCTCCTCGAGCCACAGCCTTATTGACCACATTCATGGAGAGCTGTTTTTGGGTGTAAGAATATCTTGCAATATTTCTTTTCTCCACCTGAGAAAAGTATCTTCTGTTGTCCCTCTTTCTGGCATCTCTGATGTCCAGGGAGCAGTTGTAGGTTCGGGGGTCCCCAAGGAGGTGGATTCGGCCCTGGGTCTCCTCCTGCACTTTATGATCTGGATTGTTTGTGGCCACAGAAGCATCCTGGTTTGTATGGGCCCCTTCCCGGAACCAGTAGCCGTGAGCTGGAGTAGACTCAGTCCAGCCATTCTGGATGTAGGGGAAGATGCAGGGCCCGTGGATGCACAGCCCCTCCTGCACCGTCACAGACCCCTGCACTCACAGCCAGAATCTCCCATCCTGAGCCAGGGACCCTGTGGGGAAATGAGGGTCAGCCACAGCCCCACCCCACCCCCTCCCTCTCTCCTGGCCCCACTCACCAGCCCACAGCAGGGGCAGCAGCAGCTGCAGCATCTCTGAGATGGAGGGCTCTGGGCATCTGTCCTGTGTCTGAGAGAGAAAAGGAAGATGAGTGGGAGGCGAGGCCATGGGGAGACCCACAGAAAGATGGGGAGGAGCACCTGACCTCAGCCTTTCACGGAAGAGGACCTGCAATCTGGAGATCGTCTCCCCTCTGCACAGAAGAGGTGGACACCACATGGCCCAGAGACCCTGAGACCCACCCAGAGGCGAGCAGACAAGGAGCAGAACTTGTGTCCTGCCCCCATCTCGAGGGCCTCCCTACAGCACCAGAACCTGGACCAGGGACATTAGTCCTGCCCACCAGGCCTCTGGACCTTGGTGGAGGTCTATCTTGGCCTGTGAGGGGGCAACAGGGGCCTCTGAGACCTCCATAGCACGAGAGATGGATGTGTGGGTGTTCTGAGTCCTCCTGCCCAGGCTGAAGTGCTGTTGGTACCTCTCAGCTGGGGAAGTGGCCACTTCTTGGCCCAGCCCTAGAGAGTCACCGTGTTGTCTAGACCTCTGGTTCATAACAGGGAGTGTTCTGCCCTGTCCACCCCCACCCCTGCAGGGGACATTTGGAAATGTCTGGGTACACTTGATTTTCAAGACTTGGGAGGACTGCAGAACTGGCATCTAGTGGGTAGAGGCCAGGGATGCATCTAAACATCCTACGAGGCACAGGACAGCCCCCGACAACCAAGAATCATCCAGTCCCAACAGTCAGTGGGGCCGAGGTTAAGAAACCGGGGTCTAGACCCCAGAGGCAGTCATATCTTCCAGGTGTGGGATGGTGGAGGGTCTGTGTGGGTGTCTGGGGCATAAAGGACGAGTAAGGGTCTTAGGTGAAGTGTACGAGGCAGCCATTCACTCATTCATTCATTCACTCACTCACTCATTCACTCAACAAACACAGAGTGAGCCCTGTGTTGGGGCTGGAGGCAGAGGAGACACAGCAGACCTCATTCAAGCCCTTGAGATGCTCCCCATCCCAGTGAGAGATGGACGATCTACAGCACCTGCCAGGCAGAGGCCGTGAGGGTGGAAACAAGCTGGACCATGTGGCTGCAGGCTCTGTGGGCCGGTTGCTCTTGGGCACGAGTGAGCAGACTGGACACGGCCTGGACTCTCAGGGGACAAGAAGGAAGAGTCCCAGCTATAGGACCCTGCTGTGGGCCCAGGGTCCATGAGGAGGCAGAATCACTGTGGGGTAGAGCAGGGGCGGGGCTCTTCTCACCTCCCCTGCGTTCTCTCTGCTCCTGTGACACGTGGCACTTCTCGGTGCCCTCAGCTGGCCTCTGGGTCTTGCCTTCTTTCTCACCTCCCTTTCTCCTGCCCTGCCACGTTATCACCTGACATCCCTGCTGGCCACGTTGCACCCTCTGATGGTGGGGGCTCCAGGCAGTGCAGACCCCTAGGCATCTTCCAGAGGCTGCACCTCCCTACATGCCACCAGGTCTCTGACCTGCCACATGGGGAGACCAGCTGGATTATTCCACTAGCCTTCACTGGACACCGCTTGTGAGCCCAGCCCTGTGCTGGGGCTGGGCTGGGAGGTGAACAGACTCTGACCTCAGGGAGCCCCCACTCCTACCCGGCTGGGCTGTCACGGGGTCAGTGCAGGGAGTGTTCAAATCCTCCCTGTGGAGGGGTCAGCAGAGGCTGCACAGACAAGGGGACCTTTAGCTGCTGCTGCCCTGCCCTGTTCATGCCCCATATCCTCCTTCCCCATGTCTCTCATCCCCAGGAGCCCTGTGTCCCAGCCACAACCCAGACAGGCCCTGGTCCTTCCCTCAAGGCCCCCTCACCTCTAGGACCCAGGATTCCCAGGACAAGCCCCACAGACATCCCCATCCTGGCAACAGCAGGACAGAGCTGGTCCATGTCCCTGAGCATTCCTGAAGCGGAACCTGACAATACAAGTGAGCTGTTGGGTCTCATCCCAGCTGAGCTGCAGGTCATCCCGTCCACCATCCTCTCATCTACCGAGCAGGAGCATCCCAGAGACAAGCTTCCTGAAACTCACTCTGCACACAGAGGCAGAGAGACCTGGGAGCCCAGTGGGTGAATCCTCTCTGTCTCTAGCCCTTAGCTAGGACAGCTCCAGGACTCGAGAAGATATTAGGGCTGGGAGTGGCTCTGAGCATGGCCTTCCAGGACACATTGATCATCTCTTATTCACCCCATGGGTGAGGGGGGAGTCCTACCAGAGGGTTATGGGCATGGCTGACATATGACCCCCAATATTGAGAAAATAGGATCAACAGCTGTTCACTAGTGACATAGACTCACTGCCCAGGGAAGGAGGACACCACACCATGCAGGCCCATGAGGCTGCACTCAGGAACAGAGTGAACAAGCAGCTCTGTGGGAGGCAGGCTCTGTAGCAACAAGAGGGAGCAGGGACCTCTGCATCCTGCAAGAGGATTTGATGAGCTTGTTTGAGTAATTCCACAGGCTGACAGGGAACTTGTCAGCTCGGGCTTCTGTAATAAAATGTCATTGACTGGGTGGCTTAAACAGCAGAAATTTATTTCTCACACTTCCGGAGGATGGGAAGTCCAAGAACAAGGTGTCAGCAGATTTGGTTCCTGGTGAGATCCTGCTTCCTGGCTTGTAGACGGAGGCCTTCTCCCTGTGTCCTCACATGGCCTTTCCTATTTGCATGCATGTGGGGAGCGAGAGAGAGAGAGAGAGAGAGAGAGAGAGAGAGAGAGAGATCTTTATCTTCCTCTTCTCATAAAGCCACCAATCTTAGGACTCCATCCTTATGACTTCATTTAATCTCATTTATCTCTGAAAAGCCCTGTCTCCGAACGCAATCAGCATTAAGACTTCAACATAAGATTTTGGGGGGGATACAATTCAGTCCATAGCATTCAGGTTCCCTGGGGTCCCCACATTCCATCCTCTTCCTCTCCATAAGCAGTTCCATATCTGTCACCTGCAAAGAAAGCAAGCCACAGAAGTAATTATATTCTGCATTTCCTCTTTCTACCCGAAGGAAATACTTCCCATTCTCCATCATCCTGGTGTGGATGATGCCCAAAGCACGGTTCTGTTTCCAGTGTCCCTGAGGAGGTGGAATCGTCTCTGAGTCTCAACCTGCAGTATCTGGTCTAGGGAGGTCATGGCCACTGGAGCATCCTGACCAGGCTTGTCTCTGTGGCCAGTAGTCACAAGGGCAGGGCTCGGCACAGAACATGTACTCAGCACAACTCTCCATGAATGAATGCTTGAATAAATGGATGAAGCCTGTTTCAAAATATCCTAATTCACAGTGAAAAACCCCACGTCAGTCTTTTTCTTTTGCATGCTTTTGCTTCAGGCAGCACCTCCTGCAGTCAAGGCTCACACGTGTGGCTGTTTCTCTTGCTTTACACGTGCTCTGACTGTTACCGAACCAAGTGGGCTCACCTCCTGGTGAGTTAAATAAGACTCTACACCAATTGAAGTTGTCTCACAAAGTACAGTGTATTTACAGCAAATAAGAGACCATAAGAAATCATTTCCAAAGTCATGGTGTCCCTGAACAAAGGGAAGCAGGCATTTTTATTTCGGTTGGGGAATGAATATTCAAAACAGACAGGTGGGTATTCGCTTGCACAGGCTCAGTTGGAGAACATGCTTCCACATAATGAAGCCTGAGCTCCTCCTGGAGAGATCTTTGCATTAAAAATAAGGCAAAGGTCATGGGCATAGCTCTTGTGGGGAGGCTTGGTCAGTTTCAGGATGGCTGGTGCTTACATCTCCTTAACATACAAAGGAAAAGAAACAACCTGGTAAAACAGTTAATTGCTTCCACACCCCACATTGAGTTTCCCGAATTGCCCAGTCCGTGACATAAGCAGCCTGAACGTGTGCGTCCACAGCCAGCTGACATCAAGCAGAATGCAGTCATGTCTGTTCTGTGGTTGGAAGAGCATGTGTGCTTGGTACCAATGCAGGAAATGGTTTGTATCAGTGTGCAGTAAGGTTTTGCTACAAAATCTCCTGTGTAGTGCAACAAAAAGCCCTTCTGTCTCTGTAGAGGGTCCTGGAATGCTACTTTTTATCAACCTCCCATCCAATCACGAGGAAGCCAACAGAGAACCTACTGTGAAACCTCAGCACACCAGAAGAGGATGAATGAGTGTTCTTGACTGTGGAGACTACCTTCCTGTGGGAATCTGCAGAGGCAGAAATTCAGGCTTTGGCCACAAGATGGCAGTAAACACTCTTCAATTTCTTGTCCTCCTGAACTAAACAGCTGTTGGAATCAGGTGAAAGGTCATTTGAGACTTGTGTGATTAGCCAGAAATAGTCCAGCTAACTGGGTGAAGCATTTAATGTCAATTAACTGCTATTCTAAATGCTTTACCGACAATAGATCCTTTGAGCCTTTTGAGGACCCACTGAGTTTAGCAGTAATGATCTTCCATTGTACGAGTGTAATGATGAGGTTCACAGATGTGATCTCATTTTCTCTGCTTTTTTGAACAGCCTTCTAAGGTATAATTGATATATGACGAACAGCACATATTTAGAGTATACAATTTGACGAGTTTGGACATATGCAAACACCTGTAATTCCATGACCACAATCAAGGTGAGAAACACACCCATAACCTCTCAAAATTTCCCTGCACCTCCACATTTTTTCATTTTTTGTTTATTTGTTTTTGTTGTAAGAAAAATTAACATGAGATCTACCTTCTCAATGAATGTTTTAAGTGCATAAGATAGTATTGTCAACTACAGGCACTATGTTGTACAGCAGATCTCTACAACTTATTCATTTTGCATAAAACTGAAACTTTACACCCATTGAACAACAACTCCCCATCTCCCTCCCTCCAGCCCCTGGCAGCCACCCCTCTATTCTCTGCTTCTATGGATTTGACTATTTTAGATACTTCATTTAAAAAAAATCATGAAGTATTTGTCCTTCCGTGACTGGCTTATTCCACTTAGCACAATGCCTTACAAGAAATGCTTAAGAGAGTTCTTCAAGTTGAAAGGATGTTAAACAGCAACATGAAAGCATATGGAAATATAAAACTCACTGGGAAAATTAAATATACCAACAGGTAGAGAATACTGTAACACTGTCGTGGTGGTGTGTAAATCACTTTTAACCTTAGTATAAAAGTTAAAAGACAAAAGTATTAAGAATAACTATCGATACCACAATTTGTTAATGGATACACAATATAAAAACATGTAAACCGTGACATGAAGAACATAAAGTGTCAGATGAGGAAAGTGTAGAGTTTTTGTATGCGACTGAAGTTAAATTGTCATCAGCTTATAGTCTCACTTTAAAGAGCAGATCCAGCTCATGCTGGAGCCAGGATCTGAATCTCATCTTCCTGTCTCTGGAGCATCTGTTTTCACTATGTACTCCAAATCCCCAAGCTCACAAAGAAAAAAATATATATACACTGAGGGACAAAACGTGGATTGGAGTATGTATAGGCTTGTCCACCAGGTCTGGGCTCCTGTCTTATAACTCTCTACCTCCTGCGTCCCTTTCTGTGTTCAGGACATAAGTTGACCTGGTTTAAGATGTGGCTGGATTCCAGGGTTCTTATGATGGAAGGACCATCTCTCTCCTTGCTTTTTTGTGTGTGTTATTGTTGCCGATTTTATTCAGCTTGGTTTTCGTTCTCAGATTCATAAAGGTGGGAGCTGTGATGTCCACTTTGCAGATGAAGACACGAAGCCCACAGTGATCAGGAAATTTTCCTTCAGAAACTGGAGTCTGTGCACCTCCCACTGCCCCATGGCGCCTCCTAGCAGTTGTGCATCTATCTCAACATTCTCAGCCCTGGTTAGGGCGCCCTCTGCTGCTCGCCTGGAGAGATACCGGGATCACGGCACCAGTCTCCTCCCTCAATCTGTCTCCTTCAGTCCATCCTCTTTCACCACCAACTTCTTCCTGACACCTGGCTCCGACCCTGTCACTCAGAGACCAATCTATCTCACGATTTACAGTCTCACCACACGGGGATGATAAATAGGAAACAGTTATTATTTTATTATTAATGTTATCACTGACAACATTAATGCTAATATTATTACTTTCTGGTTCCACTCCCTTCTTCTCGGGGAGGTGATGGGGCTCCTGCCTCTTACTCTCTGTATACATTTCTTAGCACACCCCCATGAAGATGTAGACCAAGATAAATGTTGCTGCGTTTCACAACTTCATGGCTCCCCCTGGTGGCCTGATGCACTTGGGGCAGTGGGGTTTGCCCAGACAGGGCCATAAGGATGGGGGCTGGGAGGCATCACAAAGATCCCAAGTTAACATTCCTGTGGTCTCCAGGCCTGATAAACATGGAGGAGTGGGTGTTTATTAGTGTCTCCTCTGGCTGCACTGGGCAGAACTTTGTCCTGGGAGGGGCTGTGACATTATGCTCTCTTGATAAGAAGGTACAAAGCTGGGCTCCTTGAGACTGCTCCCCAGGCTGCCACCTGCCCCAGGTGAGCACTGGGGCTGGCTAAGGGGACCTACACCCGGTATTGACATGTCTTTCTGGAGGGCATCGGTTCCCCAGCACCTGTCAGACTTTTCAGTCTGAGGCTGTTCAAGGGCTGACGATGTAGGAAGCCCACCACTTCTGACTAAAAGGACAGGGTTTCAGATGAAATGTTCCAAGTTATAGCGGACCCAGGATGGAAGAGGCAGGTCCAGCTCTGGGGTCTGCTTGAGAGAGAGTCTCTGAAGCCTGAGGTGTGTTCCGAGCCTGCAGTCACCTCCTGAGGGCAGGGTCCTCACAAGGGTCTCATTGCATTAACATTCGGATGCTCGCCATGGGCTCTGAATTACACCAGTTCTGCCATATTGGTCCTGATTGATTGGACCAGGCATCATTGGCCATGGACAGTCTGGATACAAGGGAGGGACGTTTTTCTGCAGTGTCTTGGCACAAGGCTCTATCTGATAAGGATGCTCCATGTTGAACATTGCCAAGTAGATCCAACCAGATGCTCTCTGTGGCAGAGGTTGCTGGTCTCCTGGCATTGTCCATTGCCCCTTTTCCTTGGTAATAACGACACAAGCTCTGCTGAAACCTTGATTCTAGTCCCATAAGACCCATTTCAGACTTCTGACCTCTAGAACTGGAAAATAATAAATACATGTTGTTTTAAGCCAGTAAAGTGTGTGGTAATTTGTCACAGCAACAACAGGAAACTGATGGTGTTTAGGATGACTTGGCATTTTAGAGATACACGTTAGCCTCTTGAATACAATTTAAAACATGGAATTGAGCCAGCCATTTGTGACTTGTAGATTTTTGCTGAAGGATATAAGAGAGTCTCATTAAGTTAATAAGGAATATCAGGATGTTTAAAAGAACCCAAGTCCCTCTAATGATATGTTTAATTAATTGGATTTATAGGGTAATTTAAAAGATTTTGCAGTGTGTTTTTAAAAAAATCTCTAAATGTAGTTTAAAATATTTATGGGAATTTAATTAACCATGTTTGTTAAATGTCACCATGTTTTTAAAAGGATTTTTCTACTATCCACATTCATTTGAACCACCTATGAGTATTAAAGTTTATTAGATCTAGGGCTGGCCCTGTGGCTTAGCGGTTAAGTGCGCGTGCTCCGCTACTGGCAGCCCGGGTTCGGATCCCAGGCGTGCACCGACGCACCGCTTCTCCGGCCATGCTGAGGCCGCGTCCCACATACAGCAACTAGAAGGGCGTGCAACTATGACGTATAACTATCTGCTGGGGCTTTGGGGGAAAAAGAGGAGGAGGATTGGCAATAGATGTTAGCTCAGAGCCAGTCTTCCACAGCAAAAAGAGGAGGATTAGCATGTATGTTAGCTCAGGGCTGATCTTCCTGGCAAAAAAATAAATAAATAAATAAAACTGTTAAAGAAAATAAAGTTTATTAGATCTATAACAGGAATTGTAAATTGAACTTTATAGCTTTAGAATAACTAGATTGTTGGATTTATAACTTTGATAAACTGAGTATTGATTTGAGAGACCAACATGATCACAGACAGACTGCTCAGTGCATAGTCACCATCCTTGGGTTCTGAAAGGCTCACACAGACAGACCAGCTGCGGGGTCCCCCTGCCACCACCACGGAATCCTGTTCTTTTCTGCCCCATTCATATATAACTTTCAAGATGGCCCATGTGCAGAATTCTGGTAGAACCACAATCTGCAGGAGTTTGGTGAGATCAACGTGAATGCAGGTAAGTGTGTTCTGTCTGAGATGGAGAAAGTGGGGGTGCTAATGACCCCAAGAAAGGTCACACTTTCCATTCAAATCAGAACTTGCTTTGAATGCAGAAAGAATGCAATGATACTCTAAGAAACACAAATGATGAAGGAATCTTATCAAATCCCTTCTTAACATGTGACTTCCCTGCATTGGCCAACCACACATGCAGAAAATGATGACATAAAAGGAAAGAGGAAGATAGGGCACCCAAGAATTCCTCTCAGTCCTTCCCTACTCATCAGGAAGCAAAGGTGGAGCAGGTTGGTAGAAGGTACGTGTAGCAGGAAGTGAAATAAAAACAGTTGAGTTATTGGGGAGTGTTACAGACTGAATTTCACTCCTCCACAAAATTCATATTTTGAAGTCTTAATCCCCAGTCAGGACTTTTAAAGAGGTAATTAAAGTAAAATGAGGTCATTAGAGTGGGCTCTAATCCAATAGGACTGATGTGCTTACAAAAAGAGGAGATTAGGACACAGACAGACACAGAGGGAAGACTGTGTGAGGACACAGGGAGAAGACGGCTGACTACAAGTTAAAGAGAGAGACCACAGAAGGAACCAAACTCACTGACACCTTGACCTGAGACTTATAGCCTCCAGAACCATGAGAAAATGGATTTCTGTTGTTTAATCCACTCAGTCTGTGGTACTTTGGGAGTACCCAAAGAGACCCAGGTCTTAATCCCTGAAAATGGTAAAGGTTCCCTTATAAGGAAGAAGGATCTTTGCAGATGTGATTAAGGTAAGGATCTTGACCTGTGGAGATGATCCTAGATTATCTGAGTTGGTCCCTAAATCTAGTCACAAGTTTCCTTCTAATAAAGAAGCAGAGGGTGATGTTCTACACACAGAGGAGGATGAGCAATGTGACCACAGAGACAGAGTGATGTGGCCACGAGTGAAGGAATGCCGGCAGCACAATCATCTGGAAGAAGTAAGAGATGGATTCTCTCCTTGAGCCTCTGAGGGAGTGTGACCTACCAACAACTTGATTTCTGCCCAGCATAACTGATTTTGGATGATGGGGTTCAGGACACGTTACCCCAAGATGTGGCACCTTTGCATATTGAATATTACAACCTGAAGGAATTTGAGAAACAGCATGTGCAGGAAGGACTTTCTGACCTTCTCTTGAAGCAGGTCATAAGCAATCATGAGCGTGGCTCTCCCTGTATCCAGAGGAAAGGAGCATCTTATTTCCTAAGAACAAGGGACACAGAGAGGAATCTGAAGGAAAAGGCTTTGCTAAGTTTCTCCCAGTTTCCTGCACTTAGCTCACACTCTTTGTCCTATCATATCTCTCCATGGTTTTCTACTTTGTATCAAATATAGCAGGAAAATACTCAGGTTTAACAATTTATTGGGGTCTTCATTTCCTTAAGAAGGCTCCTGTGCCACATTAAACTTACATTAAACACATATATTTCATTTTCTCTTATTAATCGGTCTTGTGTTACAGGGGTCCCAGTTGAGAACTTGCAAGGACAGAGGGCAAATATTTTTCCTCCCGCATGGATTTCTGGACTCCGGCACTGTGAGAGAATAATTTCTTTGAAGACACCAAGTATGTAGTCGTTTGTGGCACTGGCCCCACGAAGCTAATACAGGCAGGAAATCAGAGAGATGCTCTCTCTAGGGAGAACACAGAGAATAACAAGAAAATCTCTCCTTCAGGGACCCATTCCTCTGCTTCTTTTGGCAGGCAAACTCCTCAAAGTGTTGTCTGTGTCCACGCTTCCCATCTCTCAGCCTCCAATTCTCTCCTAAACCTGCTCCAGCCAAGTCTGCACTCCTTTGCTACCTCTCCAATAAAACAGTTGTGTTGGGATCACCAAGGAGAAACATGTTTCCTTGTGTGCTTCTCTTCTCTACATGCATCTGCTCCGGTTTGCTTCATCTGTTGTCATCACTTACCTGGTTCTAGGTCCTCACATCTGCAGCCTGGACACCTCCCCTGATGTCCAGATGTTCATATCCAGCTCTCTCGCTGATGTCTCCAGTTGGATATCAAGTGGCTTCTCAGAATGAACATCCCTCTTCCAAACCCTACTCTCTGACGTCCTCCATGGAACATGACTGCATCCTTTCAGTTCATCAGGGGAAACAATTGGGCATCATCCATGCTCCTCTCTCTCCCTCACTCCCCACATCCATTAGAAAGCCCTCTAAAGTTCCATCTTCATAACACATCTAAACACAAACCCTCACTCTTCTCCCTACCTCCCTGGTTCAAGTCACCATCACCTCCTGCCTGGAGAATTCAGCAGTCCCTTCCCAATCTCTGTGTTGCTGCTGTGGACCCACTCTGGCCTTTACTGAACAGAGCAACCATGGGGATCCTGTGAAAATGAAAGTTCAATCACATCCTCCAAGATGTCCAGATTTTCGCATCTCCTGCACGGCCTCACAAGCTCTGCACCAGCACAGGGTCTGCACCATCCTCCCAGCTTCTCCCCTCCCTGTGCCTCCCTCTGCTGTCAGACTTCTTCCTCCTGTTTCCCCAACACACCAGGCGTGCTTCTGCCTCAGACTATTCCACTCACTGTCCTCTCTTTTCCCTTTACCTGGGATAATTTTCTCTCAGGCAAACACAGAACCTGCTTTTTTACCATCTTAAGTCTTTGCTCCAACATCATCCCTTACACTCTCAGATGTAGGAAATTGTCCCCAATATTTCATGTACTTCTTTCTCTGCATGATTTTTCTCCAAACACACATTACCATCCAACATGCTCTAATGTTATCTCTTCTTTATTTCTTTTGATTTCTGTCCTTCCTGTCTCCAGAATGACAGTTTCTTGATTCACAGATTTTGGATACTGTGTTCATTGATGCACCCCCAGCACCTACATCAATGTTGCACATGGTATGTCTTCAATAATACTTGCTCAAGAGTCTATAAATAAGTGACTGAATGTTAATGTGCTTGGAACCAAGCACAGACACACACAGGGTGACGTATAAGACTGAGCCTGAGCAATGAGCAGGACTTGGAGAGGCAGGAATGGGGAGGGAAGGGCATTACAGGAGAAAGAACTACACATGTAAAGTCTCAGAGTCACAGAGGCCTGGGCCAGCTGTGGGTGGAGATATCGCCAGATGCAGGGAGAGGGAGGAATCTGAGGGAGATTCCATCAGGGGAGAGACCACACCAGGCCTTCAAATCCAGTCTGTGGTGTTTGCACCTCAATCTCTGACCATGGAGAGGACACGTAGCTATTCATACTGTGCAGGACGTGGACGATGATCGTCTCTGGAAACAGTCTGGAGACCTGTGTTGAGGAGGGAGATGGAGGCAGGAGGTGAGGTGGGTTCAGAGACCCAGGGAAGAGATGAGGAAAGGCCAGATCAAAATGGGGAAGAGAAGGGCAGCAAGACGAGCTGTGTAGGTGGATGGATGGACAAACTTATCGATAGATGGATCAGGGAGAAAGGAGGGATGTAATGTGGAGAACCACACCTTGGTAATGGCCTTACAGATTGGGTCCACGGTGTCATCAGTGTGAGAAGGAACCCAGGCAGGATGCTTGGGGTTTTTGGAGGGAGGTGGTAGCTCAATGTTGGCCATATTGAGTGGAGGAATCCTGGAGGCCATCCTGGGGCGGAGGTGTCTGCAGTGAGACTTTGAGTTGTGAGACACCCACATCACTCACCTGAGGGATTAACCTTGGATGGTGTTTGCATTCTCCACTCCTCCTGTGGGCCACACCACCATCCTCCTGTGGGATCTCATTCTGAGAGAAGAGACCAGGGTCTTTCAGTCTAGTCAGATTGTGGTGAAGTGGGCAGCAGACACTCCTCCCATTTTGTTCCCTGTTCAGGGGCTGAAGGGGTGACTGAGGTGGGAGAGGGCAGCTGTGGCCCCACAGACCGTCTTGAGCAGTTGCTTCCCATCCTGGACACCTGGTGGGCAGGCACCACTGCTCTCTGTGTGGATCCCCACCCCCACTGCATGTCAGCCTCCTGCCTGCCCCGCCCCCTGACCCGTTTGGGCCCCTCCAGCACTGGTTCTGGGAGTCAGCCACGTGCCCCCTGCCCTTCGCACACCTCCCCTTCCACCGGGACAATGCTCACACAAGGAAGACGAGGCATAGGATGAGGAGCAGGGTCTTCACAGCTGCTTCCCCGATGGCCACCAGAACCACCTCTGCCACAGGCCCTGATCTCCCTGTGGGAAAGGGGAGCAGGACGGATTAACCTGCTGCATCGCAGTCCTGTGTCCTTCCGCTCCCTGTAGGGCTCTGAACATTGGTTCTCCAGGCCGTCCACTTCCATCACTGATGTGGGACCACCTGTGCCCAGGCATCACCCCACCCCACACTCTGACCTTCCAGCAGTTGGACAGAGAAAAATTGTATAAGTTGGAATTCCTCAAAATGGCAAACGTTTGTTTATCAATTGACAGTATTGACAAAGTGAAAATCTAGCCTATTTAATGGGAGAAAATATTGGCAAATCATAGATCCAAAGAGGGTGTAGTACCTAGCATATATAAAGAACTTTTACAACTCAACAACAAAATGATAAACAACCCAATTAAATAATGGGCAAAGGACTCGAAAAAAAATTCTCCAAAAAATGATATACAAATGGCCAATAAGTCCATGAGAAAATTAACAAAATCATTAGTCATTATGTAAATGCAAATCAAAACCCTGCCTGGTCTTTGGTGCCATCCTGTCATCTTCTGGAGCTATCACAGACAACACTCCACTGCTATTCATGGGTTTTTCATGGCCAATTTTTCTGGGAGTTACCAGGTCCTTCTTCTTAGTCTGTCGTAGTCTGGAAGCTTCCCTGAAACCTTTTCAGCATGGGTAACGCTGCTGTTATAGCATGTCACAGTAACGTGCCACCAGCACAGTGTGACAACTGAAAGAGGGGTGGTGTGGTTCCATGACTGGGAAATGAACACGGGTGGCAACGGTGACAGCTCCAAATCTTAACCACTAGATGACCAGGGCTGGCTCCTCACATCCACTATAGGCTATACCTATATATATTTTAAAAGTAAAATAACAATGTTGACAAGAAGTGGAGAAATTGGAACCCTCTTACTGGGAGGAATGCAAAATGAAGATGCCACTGTGGAAAACAGTCTGGCATGTCCTCAAAAGTTAAATATAGAAACTACCATGTGACCCAGCAATTCCACTCCTAGGTAGGTATATGCCCAGAAAACTGAAAACACAGATTTGAACCAAAGCATATACACCAATGTGCGCAGCAGCATTATTCACAATAGCTGGAAAGTGGAAATGACCCAAATGTCCTTCAACTGATCAATGGATGAAAAAAACGTGGTAATCCATACAATGGAATATTATTCAGCCAAAAAGGAACAAATAACTGATACATGCTATATGGGTCAACCTTGAAAACGTTTTGTGAAGTGAAAGGAGCCAGACGCAAAAGGACGCATTTTATACAATTCCACTTCTATGAAATGTCCACAGTATGCAAATCCATAGAGACAGGAAGCAGATTAGTGGTTGCAGGGCCTGGGGGAAGGGAGTATGGAGAGTGACTGCTTCCTGGGCACAAGGTTTCTCTTTGGGGGATTAAAATGTTAGATGGATGGAATTAGACAGTGGTGATGGCTGGATAACACTGTGAATGTACTAACAGCCACCTATTGAACACTTGAAAATGGCTCAAATGTGGATTTTATTTTATGTGAATTTTTCCTCAATAAAATATTGCATGTAGTTTAAAAAAAACAAAAACCTATGGCACCCAGCCCCAGTGACCTAGTGGTTAAATTTGGCGTGTTCCACTTCAGTGGGCCGGGTTTGGTTCACGGGCGCAGACCTTCACCACCTGTCAGTGGCCGTGCTGTGGAGGCAACCCACATACAAAATAGAGGAAGATTGGCAACAGATCTTAACTCAGGGCAAATCTTCCTGAGCAAAGAAAAAAAAAACCTACATAGAGATGCCAGTTTTCTCCCCATACTACAAAGATGAAAAAGTTTCACCCTATACAGTTTTGCTGAAAACACATACTTTCAGCCATCACTGCTGGGACTGTAACTTGTTCTCTTTCAATGGAGAACAACTTGGCCATATCACTCAAAATTAGAAAGAACATGTGATACAGCTCTTTTGCTTTTAAGAATTTATCCCACAGTCATAAACACACACACACACACACACGTATGAAAGGAGATACAAGATTATTGACTGCATCACTTCTGTTGGTAGAATAAAATTATGCAAAGGTTTTCCATTAGTAGAAGATGTGTACAGAATCAGAATCCATCCATGCAAAGGAATACTGCACAGTCACTAGCAAGAATGAGGACAGTCTGTACTGCTGATGTCCAAGAGACCAGGATCCTGTAGGTGAACAAACCAAGACTCAGAGCAGGCCATGGACACTGGTCATTTCCCGGGAGGGGCCTGGGCATCTGATGACAGACTCGGCTGTGCATTTTGAATATTTGGCCAGGTGAATATATTACCTGGTCAAAAGTACTTAAATAAATATTTGTTAGGAAAAATAAAAAGATGAGACTGGAAGAGTCATCAGGAGATGGGCATGGAGGGAAAGGCTCTGCCCTGTGAATGTGGCCTTGTTCTCCTTGTGGAGCTGAGAGGGGTGGAGATGTCTGAGGGGAGTGAGGGGCCAATGGGGACAGCTGCTCACAGAGACCATGGGGGCCAAGGATGGGAGGGATCACAGGGTTCACCCACAAGGGCACCTCTGGTCACTGGAGTGAGTCCAGGGTGAGGCAGGGACCTGGCCCTGCCCCAATTTGGAAGAGGTCCTGCTCCCTACAGCTCAGGAGGGGGCTCCTTCCTACCTGTGCCGTCCCCTGGGCAGACATTGATTGCTGGGTTCTCTGGAACACCTAGGACGAGAAAAGAGGATTTCCCCTTTCAATGGAGAGGATGGAGCAAGATAAGTGTAGACATCCTCCAACCCCCAGGAGTCACAGAAATGCAAGAAGGGCTTGTGTCCTTCTAGGTCCCCTACTCAGCCAGGGCCCCAGGGCAAAAGCACCAAGTGTCACCAGCCTGGCCCTCCTGTCCCCTTCACCCTCAGGGGCCCAGGCATCCTGGCCCAGCACTCACAGGTGACTTTCAGCTGGATGGTCCTTTCCACGGTAACACCAGCCGCAGGGAACTTCACCTGACAGGTGAGGTTGGTGCCATGGTCCTGGGGCCGTGGAGTGAGGGTGAGCACCGAGGAAAGGTGGGTCCTGGGGCCCAGGGAGGTGAGGGCAGCTGATGTCCAGGAGAAAATGGGGGGTGTACCCCGCTCACAGGCCCAGGGCACAGAGCAGGTCACATTCCTGGGGCGGCCGGACTCCAGGGTCCCCGAAATGAGAATGTGGGGTGTGTGGGTCAGGGCTGGTGAGGAGAGAGGGAGACACAGGGATCAGGAGGGAAAGTGTGAGGTGCAGCCCTGAGAGAAGCCTCAGGCTTTAGTTCAGCTCCTCCCTCTGAGCCCAGATACATGGTACCGCCAACCCATTCCAGAGGAGGGATTCTATCCCAGCCCTGCCCCGGGACCCCCATGGCCTTCTCCCGTGGCCTCTCCTGGAGCCAGTGCCTTACCTGTGACATGGACAGTGAGTTGGTTATGTCTGTAAGAATATCCTACAATATTTCCTTTCTCCAGCCGTAAAAAGTATTTTCCTTTGTCACTCCTCCTGGCGTCTCTGATGTCCAGGGAGCAGTCATTGATCTGGGGGTCCCCAAGGACGTGGAATCGGCCTTGGGTTTCCTCCTGCACTTTACGACCTGGGTTGTTCGTGGCCACAGGAGCATCCTGGTATATATTGGCTCCTTCCCGGAACCAGTAGTCATAGCCTGCGGTAGAGTCGGTCCCACCATCCCCGGGGTAGAAGGCAGTGCAGGGCACTTGGATGCACAGACCCTCCTTCACTGTCACAGACTGCTGCATTTGCAGCCAGAATCTCCCATCTTGAGCCATGGACCCTGCAGGGAAACGAGGATCAGCCACAGCCCCAGCCCTGCCAGCCTCCTCTCCCATTGGTCCACTCACCTGCCCACAGCAGGGGCAGCAGCAGTGGCAGCATCTCTGAGATGGAGGGCTCCAGGCTTCTGTCCTATGTCTGAAAAGAGAAGAAGGCAAGTGGGAGGGGGGCTGTGGGGAGACCCACAGGAAATTGGGGAGGAGCCCATGTCCTTGGCCGCTCACAGAAGAGGAACTGCAGGCTTGAGCTCGTCCCCCCTCTGCACAGGGCAGGTGGACACCCCATGGCTCAGACACCTCAAGACCTCATCAGAGGGGAGCAGACGAGGAGCAGACCCTGTGTTCTGCCCCATCTCAGGGCTTCCCTCCAGCACTGGAGCCTGAACCGGGGATGTGTGTCCTGCCCACCAGGCCTCTGGACCTTGGTGGATGCCAGCCCTGGCAGCAGGGGCCTGAGACCTCCACGGCATGAAAGACAGATGGGTGGGTCTTTTGAGTCCTCAGTTTGCACTGGGCAAGTGGTCACTTCCTGGCCTGGCCTGAGAGAGTCACCATGTTGTCTAGACTTCTGGTTCTTAACTAGGAGTGTTTTGTGCTGCAGCCCCTCCCTCCAGGAGACATTTCGCAATGTCTGGACACATTTGATTGTCAGGGTTTGAGAGGACGGTGGGACTGGCATCTAGTGGGTACAGGGCTGGGAGCAGCTCAGGGCACGGCCCTCCAGGACTTTTGACCATTTCTTATTCACCCCATGGGTGAGTCCTACCAGAGGGTTATGGGGCGGCTGAGCATACGACCCCCAATACTGAACAAATGGGATCAACAGCTGTTCACTAATCACAGACTCACTGCCCGGGGGAGAAGGACACCATACCATGCAGGCCGGTGAGGCTGCACTCAGGAATAGAGTGAACAAGCAGCTCTGTGGGAGGCCAGCTCTGTAGTAACAAGAGGGAGGAGGGAACTCCAGTTCCTGTGGGATGATTTGATGGGCATTTGAATAATTCAACGGGCTGACAGGGAACTTGTCAGCTCTCAATGCCACGGACTTAGTGCCTCGAGAAACTCAAAGGTGGGTTTGGAAGCAATTAACTATTTTTCCAAATTGTTTCTTTTGCTTTGTATGTTAAGGAGATGTAACCACCAGCCATCCTGGAACTGACCAACCCTCCCCACAAGAGCTATGCCCGTGACCTTTGCCTTATTTTTAATGCAAAGATCTCTCCAGGAGGAGCTTAGGGCCTCATTATGTCGAAGCATGTTCTCCCGCTGCGCATCTGCAAGGGAATACCTGCCTCTCACTTTTGAATATTCATTCCCCAACTGAAATAAAAGTTCCTGCTTCCCTTTGTTCTTGGATGCCACGACTTTGGAAATGATTCCTCATGGTCTCCTATTTGCTGCAAATACACCTTACTTTGTAACACAACTTCCACTGGTGTAGCGTCTTACTTAACTCACCAGGAGGTGAGCCCACTTGGTTCAGTAACAAGACTTCTGTAACAAAATGTCATCGACTGGGTGGCTAAACAACAGAAATTTCTCTCTCACAGTTCTGGACGCTGGAAAGCTGGAAAGTCCGAGATCAAAGTGTCAGCAGATTTGGTTCCTGGTGAGAGCCCTCTTCCTGGCTTGCAGATGGACGCTTTCTCCTTCTTTGTGTTACCATGGTGGGGTGGGGGGAGAGAACGATGGAGATCTCTTTAGGTTCCTCCTCTCATAAAGCCACCAATCTTAGGAATCCATCCTTATGACTTCATCTAATCTCATCTATCTCTGAAAAGCACTGTCTCCGAATACAATCACTGTTGGGCGTTAAGAATTCAACATATGAATTTGGGGAGGACATAATTCACTACATAGCATTCAGGTTCCCTGGGGTCCCCACATTCCATCTTCTTCCTTTTATAGGCATTTCCCTATCTGTCACCTGCAAAGAAAGCAAGCCACGTAAGTAATTATGTTCTGCATTTCCTCTTTCCACTCGAAGGAAATACGTCCCCTTCTCCATCATCCTGGTGTTGATGATGCTCAAAGCACAGTTATGTTCCCAGGGTCCGCGAGGAGGTGGAATCATCTGAGTTACAACCTACGGTATTTGGTCTAAGTAGATTATGGCCACTGGAGCATCCTTACCTGGCTTGTCCCTGTTCTGGAACCAGTAGACACAGGCAGGTGTGGACTTGTTCCCGCCACGCCAAGCATAGGAGACACTGCAGGGCACAGGGATGCACAAGCCCTCCTGTATCCTCATGGACTTATTCACTTTCAGCTTGAAATCTGGATGCTCAGCCTTGGACTCTGGGGTGAGAGGCTCCGCTTCAGCCTCCTGCCCTCCCTACTCACCCCCAGATGTCAGAGGCAGCTGCAGCTCTGGAATGGGAGGGACCAAGCTCTTTTCTTGGGTTCTCTAGTGTCTAGGTTCCCTCTTTCAAGGAATCAAGAGATATAGGACCAAGAAGAAGCCTGACGGGAAGTGTGTATGTGTGTGTGTATGTTTGTGTGTGTGTGTGGTATCGTGTGTGGGCACAGAAGAGGAACCTCAGACCTGCTCTCTATCAGATCTAGGTTGTCTTGGGAGATTGTGCTCATTTCCCCATTTTTCAGAGGGGACACTGCCGTCCACAGAGGACAACAGACATGCCCCAAGACACCTGGGAAGGCGAGACCTGCTCCCCGTCTCCTGGCTGCCTGCCCATGTCCCATCCTTTGATACCTGCTCTCTGTACAAGAGACCAAGGCCGTCCTGGGAAAGCTTCAGTGAGTCACTGCTTGTCATCATGCTGGCACCTTAATCCTGCTGAGAAGCAGAGACAGGGGATGGGCACAGGTCTCTCTGACCACAAGTCATGCTCTGAATTATCACGTACATTTAGCACAGAGAATCCACTCATCTCCTCGGCCACGTCACCAACCTTTCTCCGTCACCACACAAGGGCAGGGCTAGGCACAGAACACATGCTCAGTGCAGATATCCAGGAATGAATGCTGGAATAAATGGATGAAGCCTGTTCCAAACTCTCCTAATTCACAGTGCAAAGCCCCTGGGGATCTGGCATCGCATGTCAGTCTTTTCTTATGGATGCTCTTGCTTTGGGTAGCACCTCCTCCGGCCAAGGCTCACACATGTGGCCATTTCTCTTGCTTCACACATGCTCTGAGTGTTACCAAACCAAGTGGGCTTGCCTCCTGGTGAGTTAAATAAGACTCTACAGCAACGGAAGTTGTCTCAGAAAGTAAGATATATTTGCAGCAAATAGGAGACCATGAGGAATCATTTTCAAAGTCATGGCATCCCGGAACAAAGGGAAGCAGGCACTTCTTTTTCGGTTGGGGAATGAATATTCAAAAGTGAGAGGCGGGTATTCATTTGCACAGGCTCAGTTGGAGAACATGTTTCCACATAATGAGGCCTAAGCTCCTCCTGGAGAGATCTTTGCATTAAAAATAAGGCAAAGGTCATGGGCATAGCTCTTGTGGGGAGGCTTGGTCAGTTTCAGGATGGCTGGTGCTTACATCTCCTTAACATACAAAGGAAAAGAAACAACTTGGAAAAACAGTTAATTGCTTCCAAATCCACCTTTGACTTTCTCGAGTTGACTAGTCCATGACATGAGCAGCCTGAACATGTGTCCCCAGAGCTGCCTGACATCATGCAGAATGCAGACTCATGTCTGTTCTGTGGTTAGAAGAGCCATGTGTGTTTGGTGCCAATGCAGGAAATGGGTTTGTAACAGTGTGCAGTAAGGTTTTGCTACAAAATTTTCTGTGTAATGCAACAAAAAGCCCTCCTCTCTCTGCAGAAGGTCCAGGAATGCTACTTTTTAACAACCTCCCATCCAGTGAGGAGCAAGCCAAAACAGACCCTACTGTGAAACCTCAGCACACCAGAAGAGGACGAATGAGTGTTCTTGACCATGGAGACCACCTTCCTGTGGGAATCTGCAGAGGCAGAAATTCAGGCTTTGGCCACCAGATGGCAGTAATGAGTCTTCACTTTCTTGTCCTGAACTAAACTGCTATTGGAATCAGGTGAAAGGTCATCTGAGATTTGTGTGATTAGCCAGAAAGAGTCCAGATAATTGGATGAAGCATTTAGTTTCAATTAATTGCTATTCTAAACGCTTTACCTACAATAGACTCTTTGAGCCTTTTGAGGACGCACTGAGTTTGGCAGTAATGATCTTCTATTGTAAGAGTGTAATGATGAGGCTCATGGATATGATCTCATTTTCTTTTTTTTTAAAGAGCCTTTCTAAGGTATAATTGAAATATGAAAAACTGCAGATATTTAATGTATACAATTTGAGAAGTTTGGACATATGCAAACACCAATAATTCTATGACCACAATCAAGGTAAGAAACATACCCATCACCTCTCAATGTTTCCCTGAACCTCCATGTTTTTTCATTTTTTGTTTATTTGTTGTTGTTGTGAGAAAACTTAACATGAGATCTACCCTCTCAACACATTTTTAAGCGTATAATACAGTATTGTCGATTATAGGCACTATGTTGTATAGCAGATCTCTACAACTTATTCATTTTGCATAAAACTGAAACTTTATACCCCTTGAACAACAACTCCCCATCTCCCTCCCTCCAGCCCCTGGCAGCCACCCCTCTATTCTCTGCTTCTATGGATTTGACTATTTTAGATACTTCATTTAAGAAGAATCATGAAGTATTTGTCCTTCTGTGACTGGCTTATTCCACTTAGTATAATGCCTTACAAGAAATGCTTCAGAGAGTTCTTCAAGTTGAAAGGATGTTAAACAGCAACATGAAAGCATATGGAAATATAAATCTCACTGGAAAAATTAAATATAGCGACAAGTAGAGAATACTGTAACACTGTCATGGTGGTGTGTAAATCACTTTTAACCTTAGTATAAAAGTTAAAAGACAAAAGTATTAAGAATAACTATTGCTACAACAATTTGTTAATGGATACACAATATAAAAACATGTAAACCGTGACATCAAGAACATAAAGTGTCAGACCAGGAAGGTGTATAATTTTTGTACGCAGCTGAAGTCAAGTTGTCATCAGTTTATAGCTCGTGCTGGAGCCAGGATCTGAATCTCATCTTTGTCTCTGGAACATCTGTTTTCACTATATACTCTAAAACCCCAAGCTCACAGAGAAAATATTTATACACTGAGGAACGAAATGTGGATTGGAGTAAGTATTGGTTTACCCCCCAGGGCTAGGCTCCTGTCTTATATCTCTCTGCCTCCTGCGTGCCTTTCTGTGTTCAGGACATAATTTGACCTGGTTTAAGATGTGGCTGGATTCCAGGCTTCTTATGATGGAAGGTCCTCTTTCTGTCCTTGCCGATTTTATTCAGCCTGATTTTTGTCCTCAGATTCATAAAGGTGGGAGCTGTGATGTCCACTCTGGAGACGAAGACACGGAGGCTCACAGAGATCCGGAAATTTGCCTTCAGAAACTGGAGTCTGTGCACTTCCCACTGCCCCCATGGCGCCCCCTGGCGGTTGTGCATCTATCTCAACATTCTCAGCCCTGGTTAGGGCGCCCTCTGCTGCTCGCCCGGAGAGATACCGGGATCATGGCGCCAGTCTCCTCCCTCAATCCATCTCCTTCAATCCATCCTCTTTCACCACCAACTGCTTCCTGACGCCTGGCTCCGACCCTGTCACTCAGAGGCCAATCTATCTCACGACTTACAGTCTCACTACGTAGGAATGATACATAGGAAACAGTTATTATTATTATTAATGTTATTATTTATAATGTTAATATTATTATTTTATTCCATTCTGCTCCCTTTTTCTCTGGAAGCTGATAGGGGCTCCTGCCTCTTACCCTCTCTATTCATTTCTTACCACACCCCTTGAGGCTGTAGACCAAGATCAGAGTTGCTGTGTTTCACAACTTCATGGCTTCCCCTGCTGGTCTGACACACTTGGGGTGCTGGAGTTTGCCCAGACAGGGCCATAAGGATGGGGGCTGGGAGTCATCACAAAGACCCCAGGTTAACATTCCTGTGGTCTCCAGGCCTGATAAACATGGAGGAGTGGGTGTTTATTAGTGTCTCCTCTGGCTGCACTGGGCAGAAACTTGTCCTGGGAGGGGCGGTGACATTATGCTCTCTTGATAAGAAGGTACAAAGCTGGGCTCCTTGAGACTGCTCCCCAGGCTGCTACCTGCCCCAGGTGAGCACTGGGGCTGGCTAAGGGGAGCTACACCCGGTATTGACATGTCTTTCTGGAGGACATCGGTTCCCCAGCACCTGTCAGACTTCTCAGTTTATGGGTGTTCAAGGGCTGACGATGTAGGAAGCCCACCACTCCTGACTAAAGAGACAGGGTTTCAGATGAGATGTTCCAAGTTATAGGGGACCCACGATGGAAGGGGCGGGTCCAGCTCTGGGGTCTGCTTGAGAGAGAGTCTCTGAAGCCTCAGGTGTGTTCCGAGCCTGCAGTCACCTCCTGAGGGCAGGGTCCTCACAAGAGTCTCATCACATTAATGCTCAGATTCATGCCATGGGCTCTGAGTGAAACCAGTTCTGCCATATTGGTCCTGATTGATTGGACCAGGTGTCATTGGCCATGGAAAATCTGGATACAAGGGAGGGATGCTTTTCTGCAGTAACATGGCACAAAGCTCTATCTTATAAGGATGCTCCATGTTGAACATTGCCAAGTAGATCCAACCAGATGCTCTCTGTGGCAGAGGTTGCTGGTCTCCTGGCGTTGTCCATTCCCCCTTTTCCCTTAGTAATAAGGACACAAGCTCTGCTGAAACCTTGATTTTAGCCTCATAAGACCCGTTTCAGACTTCTGGTCTCTAAAACTGGAAAATAATAAATGCATGTTGTTTTAAGCCACTGAAGTTTGTGGGAACTCGTCACAGCAGCAATAGGAAACTAATACTGGTGATGAGGACAACTTGGCATTTTAGAGACTGAATTTCCTTTATGAATACAATTTAAAACTTGCAACTGAACCAGCCATTTGTGACTTGTACCTTTATGTCAAGTGGCCTGAGAGAGTCTTATTAAGTTAGTAAACAATATCAGGATGTTTAAAAGAACCCGAGTCCCTCTATTCATATGTTTAATTAACTAGATTTAAATTATCGGGTAATTTAAGTACCTGCAAATATTTTGCAAATTGTTTTTTTTTTTTAAAAAATAAAACCCTCAATGCAATTTAAAATGTTTACAGGAATTTTGTTAACCGTGTTTGTTAAAAGTCAGTGAGTTTTTAAAAGAATTTTTATTCTGTCCACATTCATTTGATCCACCTATGAGTATTAATGTTTGTTAGATCTATACAGGATTTGTAAACTGAACTTTAAAGTTTTAGAATAACTAGGTTTTAGAGTGGATACATTTAATAAGTTGAGTGTTAACTTGAGAGAGCAGCATATACCCAGACTGCTCAGTGCATAGTCACCATCCTCAGGGCTCTGAAAGGCTCACACAGACAAACAGCTGGTGGGGGGATGGCCCCTGTCACCACCACGGACGCCTGTTCTTTCCCACTCCATTCGTATATAACTTCCAAGATGGCCCATGTGCAGGATTCTGGTAGGACCACAATGTGGGGATTTGGCGAGATTCAACGTGAATGCAGGTAAGTGTGTTCTGTATGAGACTGAGAAAGTGGGGGTGCTGAAGACCCCAAGGAAGGCCACACTTTCTGTTTTAATCAGAACTTGTTTTGATTGCAGAAAGAAGGCAATGACATTCCAAGAAACACAAACAACCAGGGAATCCTATCAAATCCCTTCTTATCATGTTACTTCCCTGCATTGGCCAACCACTCATGCAGAAAATGATGACATAGAAGGAAAGGGAAAGAGAGGACATCTCAGAATTCCTTCTCCTCTCAATCCTTCCTTACTCATCAGGAAGCTAAGGTGGAGAAGGTTGGTAGAAGGTGTGTGTATTGGGAAGTGAAATAAAAACAGTTGAGTTACTGGGGAACGTTATGGACTGGATTTCATTCCTCCACAAAATTCGTATATTGAAGTCCTAATCCCCAGTCAGGACCTTTAAAAAGATGATTAAATTAAAATGAGGCTGTTGGGATGAGCTCTAATCCAATAGAACTGGTGTAATTATAAGAAGAGGCGATTAGGACACAGACACATATGGAGGGAAGATCACGTGAAGACACAGGGTGAAGATGTCCAACTACAAGCCAAGCAGAGAGATGTCAGAAGGAACTAACCCCACTGACACCTTGATCTTAGACTTCTAGCCTCCAGAACTGTAAGGAAATAAATTTCTATTGTTTAGGCCACTCAGTCTGTGGTACTTTGGGTACACCCAAGGACACCCAGTTCTTAGTGCCTGAAAACTGTAATGGTACCTTATAAGGGAAAAAGGTCTTTCCAGATGTGACTAAGGTAAGGACCTTGACCTGTCGGTGATCCTAAATTATCTGTATTGGTCCCTAAATCTAGTCACAAGTGTCCTTCTAATAGAGAAGCAGAGGGTGATGTTCTAGACGAAGAGGAGGATGAGCAATGTGACCACAGAGACAGAGTGACGTGGCCACAAGTCAAGGAATGACGGCAGCCACAGTCATCTGGGAGAAGTAAGAGACGGATTCTCTCCTCCAGCCTCTGAGGGAGTGTGACCTACCAACAACTTGATTTCTGCCCAGCATACCTGATGCTGGATGATGGGGTTCAGGACATGTTACCCTAAGATGTGCCACCTTTGCATATTGAATAGTTGAAGCTGGAGGAATTTGAGAAACAATATGTGCAGGAAGGACTTTCTGACCTTCTCCTGAAGCAGCTCATAAACCTTCACTGAGAGGCACCCTCCCTGTACCCAGAGGAAAGGAGCATCTTATCTCCTAAGATCAAGGGACACAGAGAGGAATCTGAAGAAACAGGCCTTGTTAAGTTTCTCCCAGTTTCCTACACTTAGTTGCACTCTTTGTCCTATCATATCTCTGCATGATTTTCCATTTTGTCTCAAATCTACCAGGAAAATACTCAGGTTTAGGCAATAATTCACGTCTTCATTTCCTTAGTAAGGCTTCTGTGCCACATCAAACTTACATTAAATATACCTGTCTGTATTTCATGTCTGATCTGTCTTGTATTAGAGAGATCTCAGCCAAGAACGTACAAGGACAGATGGAAAATATTTTTCCTCCCCTCCATGGATTTCTGGCCTCCTGAACTATGAGGCAATATATTCCTCGTGTTTTAATACACCGAGTGTGTGGTCATTTGTGACAGTTTCCCAAGAGCTAATAAAGGTGGGAAATCAGAGAGATGCTGTCTCAAAGGAGAATGCAGAGAATAATGGAGAAAAGCCATCCTTCACAGACCCATTCCTCTTCTCCTTTTTGCAGCCATATTCCTCCAAGTGTTGTCTGTACCCACTCTTTCCATCTCCCCTCTTCCAACTCTCTCCTGAACTTGCTCCAACCAAGTCTGCACCCGTTTCCCGCCTCTCCATTAAACCTGTTGTGTGGGGATCACCAAGGACAAACGTGTTTCCTTGTGTCCTTCTCTTTTGGCTCATCTGTTGCCATCACTTTACATGGCTCTACGCCCTCACATCTCCAGCCTGAACCCCTCTCCTGACCTACAGGTATTCATGTCCACCTCTTTTGCTGACGTCCCCAGTTGGATATCGAGTGGCTTCTCAGAATGAACATCCCCCTTCCAAACTCTTCTCTCTGATGTCTTCCGTGGAACACAACTCCATCCCTCCAGTTCATCAGGGGAAACATTTGGGCATCATCCTTGCTCCTCTCTCTCCCTCACTCCCTACATCCGTTAGAAAACCCTGTTATTTCCATCTTCATAATACATCTAAACACAAACCCTTACTCTCCACCCCACCTCCCTGGTTCAAGTCGCCATCACCTCCTGCCTGGAGAATTCAGCAGTCCCTTCTCAATCTCTGTGTTGCTGCTGTGGACCCACTCTGGCCTTTTCTGAACAGAGCAGCCATGGGGATCCCGTGAAAATGAAAGTTCAACCATATCCTCCAAGGCATCCAGATTCTCGCATCTCCTGCATGGCCTCACAAGCTCTGCACCAGCACAGGGTCTGCACCATCCTCCCAGCTCCGCCCCTCCCTGTGCCTCCCTCTGCTGTCAGACTTCTTCCTCCTGTTTCCCCAACACACCAGGCGTGCTTCTGCCTCAGACTATTCCACTCGCTGTCCTCTCTCTTCCCTTTTCCTGGGATAATTTTCTCTCAGGGAAATGCAGAATGCGCCCTCTTATCATCTTAAGTCTTTGCTCCAACATCACTCTTCATACTCTCAGATGTAGAAAACTGTCCCCAATATGTCATGTGCTCCTTTCCCTCCATGATTTTTCTCCAAGTACACATTACCATCCAACATGCTTGAATGTTATTTCTTATTTATTTCTTTTGATTTCTATCCTTCTTGTCTTCAGAATGACAGTTTCTTGATGACAGAGATTTTAGATGCTATGTTCTCTGATGCAAGCCTGGAATCTACAATAATATTGGCACATAGTAGGTCTTCAACAATATTTGCTCACTGTCTATAAATAAATGACTGAATGTCACTCTGCTCAGAAATACAAGAATTACACACACATGAGAGTGCACGTGCACACACACACACTGGGTGACATTTAAGACTGAACCTGAGGGATGAGCAGGACTTGGAGAGGAAGGAATGTGGAGGGAAGGGCATTTCAGGAGAAGGAACTACAGATCCACAATCTCGGAGTCACAGAGGCCTTGGCCTGGCTAGGGGTGGAGACATTGCCATTTGCAGGGAGAGAGAGGGATCAGAAGAGAGGGTCCAGCAGGGGACAGACCACACAAGGCCTTCAAATCCAGCCTGTGGTGTTTGTAACTCAGGCTCTGGCAGTGGAGAGGACATGTAGCTGTTCACACTGTACAGGACATGGATGATGATGGCCTCTGGAAACACAGTCTTGATGCCTGTGTTGAGGAGAGAGATGAAGGCAGGAGGTGAGGTGGGTTTAGAGACCTAGGGAAGAGATGAGGGGGCAGGAATGATCAGGGTCAGGATGGGGAGGAGACGGGCAGCAAGATAAGCTCTGATTAGGAGGAAGTATGGACAAGACTTCATGATTTATTGGATCAGAAAGAAGGGAGGGAGGTCAAAAAGGAGAGCTACAATACAATTTTGGCCTTAGAGATGGGGCCATGGTGTTTTTAGTGTGATGGGGAACTGAGCAGAGAAGCGGGTTTGGGGAGGAAGGTGACAGCTCAACTTTGGTATGCTGAGCAGAGCGATCCTGGGGCTGTTCTGGGGGAGGTGCAAGGATATTTGGTGGTCAGACACCCACATCACTCACCTGAGGGATTTCCCTGGGATGATGATTGCATCCTCCGTGCCCCCTGTGGGCCTCGCGGCCTTCCTCCTGCGGGACCTCATTCTGAGAGAAGAGACCAGGGACTTTCAGACTGGTGGGATCACAGTGCAGCGGGCAGCACACTCATCCTTCCTGTTCCCTGTACAGAGGCTGGAGGGGTGACTGAGGTGGGAGAGGGTGGGTCTGGTCTCACAGACCATCTTCAGCACACAGGTATCTCCCCACCTGGACACTTGGTGGGAGGGTGTGAGGGCTGCAGGTGCAGATCCTCTCTCCTCCCCCTGCCCCCATCAGCCTCTTGCCTGCCCCACCCCTTGACCCTTTCAGGACCCTCCAGCAATGGTTCTTGGACTCAGCCAGGTTCCCCCTGCCCTCCCTACACCTGCCCTTCGCCAGGGAACAATACTCACACGAGGAAGATGAGGCAGAGGAAGAGGAACAGGGTCTTCAGAGCCACTTTCCCGATGGCCACCAGAACCACCTCTGCCATGAGCCCTGACCTCCCTGCGGGAGAGTGAGATCAGGATAAATTCACCTGCTCCACCCCAGTCCTGCGTCCTTTGTTTCCTAATAGGACCCTGGATGTTGGGTCTCCAGGCCTTCCTCCATCACTGGATGCACGACCTCACCCCACGCCATGTTCTGACCTTCCAGCAGGTGAACACAGAAAAATTTATATAAGTTGGATTTCTTGAAAATGACAAACTTTTGTTCATCAATTGACACCATCAACAAAGTGAAAAGCCAACCCATTTTATGGGAGAAAATGTTTGCAAATCATATATCTGATAAGGGTATAGTATCAAGTACATATAAAGAACTTTTACAACTCAACAACAAAAAGACAAACAATCCAATTAAAGAATGGGCCAAGGATTTGAAAAAAACATTCTCCAAAGAAGATATACAAATGGCCAATAAGTCAATGAAAAAATTAACATCATTAGTCATTACAGAATTGCAAATCAAAACCACGATGAAATACCCCTTCACATCCACCTATTGTTAGTGCCCTGGAGTCAATTCTGACTCCTAGAAACCCTGTGAGCTGCAGAGAGAACCCTGCCCAGTCTTTTTGCACCATCCTCTCCCTTTTCTATACTATATCAGACAACGTCCTGCTAATATTCTAAAGGTTTTCATGAACAAGTTTTTCAGAAGTGGGTGGCCAGGTCCTTCTTCCTAGTCTGTCTAAGACACGGAGCTCCGCTGAAACCTGTCCACCGCGGGGACCCAGCTGGTATTTGCCACCACCCAGTGGCAGAGGTTTCAGCATCAGTAAAACACAGCCACCACAGTATGACAATGACGGGTGGGTGGTATGATTCCATGACTGGGAAATGAACCCAGGCTGTGGTGGTGAGAGTGCCGGATATTAACGACTAGACCCCCAGGGCGGGCTCTTCACATCCACTAGTAGGCTACAATTTTTTTTTTGTTTGTTTGTTTTTAACAAAAAGGAAAACAAGATTGGCAAGGATGTGGAGAAATTGGAACCCTCATACATTGCTGGTAGGAATGTAAATTGGAGCTGCCACTATGGAAAACAGTGCGACATTTCCTCAAAAACTTAAATGTAGAAATGACTATTCGACCCAACAATTCCACTCCTTGGCATACACCCCAGAAAACTGAAGACACAGGTTTGAACAAAATCATTTACACCAATGTTCATAGCAGCGTTATTCACAATAGGCAAAATGTGGAAACAACACACATGTCCATCAACTAATCAATGGATGAACAAAATGTGGTACATCCATACAATGGAATATTACTCAAACAAAGAAGAAAGAATTACTGATACATGCTGCGTGGATCAACCTTGAAAACATTTTATGTAGTGAAAGCAACAAGACACAAAAGGCCACATTTTGTATGATTCCACTTACACAAAATGTCTACAATAGGCAAATCCGTAGAGACAGAAAGCGGATTAGTGGTTGCAGGGGCTGGGGGAGGGGAACGTGGGGAGTGACTGCTTCATGGGCACAGGGTTTCTCTTGGCGGTGATGAAAATGTTGATGGATGGAATTAGGCAGTGGTGATTGTTGCACAATATTGTGAAGGCACTAAACGCCACCTATTGTACACTTGAAAATGGCTCAGAGAGTGATTTTATTTTTCATGACTTTTTCCCCATAATAAAATAATGCATATAAATTTAAAAAACTACATGGAGATACTGATTTTCATCTGCTACTGGAAAAGATCACAAGAGTTCACCCCACACTGGATTGCTGAAAACACACTCTTTCAGCCCTCAATATTGGGATGGTACACTTGTCCACCCTTGATGGAGAGCAGCTTGGCCATATTTCTCAATATAGAAGAACAAGTGATCCAGAGATTTTCCTTTTAGGAACTTATCCCACAGGCATAAATATACACACACGTGTGAAAGCAGATACAAGATTACCGATTGCAGCATTTCTACTGGTAAAATAAACTTAATACCATGATTTTCCATTAGTAGAAGATGTGTACAGAATCAGAATCCATCCAGGCCATAGAATACTCTACCGTCGCAGAGAAGAATGAGGACAGTCTGTACTACTGACATCAAATGACTCCTGAGAAACTTTAGGTGAACAAGCCAAGGCTCAGAGCAGCCTATGGACACTGGTCACATCCCAGGAGGGGACTGGGCATCTGAGGACAGACTCTGCAGTGTATTTGAATTTTTGGCCGTGTGAAAATATACCGCCAGTCCAAAAATATGTAAATTACAAAGTATTAGGGAAAAATAAAAAGACAAGGTGGGAGGAATCGTCAGGAGATGGCTGTTAATTGGCTTTGAGAGGTGGGCTCTACTGTGAATGTTGCCCTGTTCTCCTTGTGGAGACAAGGAGGGGTGGAGAAGTCTGAGGGGAGTGAAGGGACAATGGGGACAGCTGCTCACAGAGTCCATGTGGGCTGAGGATGGGGGGACCACTGGGTTCATTCAGAAGTGATCTCTGGTCACTAGGGTGAGTCCAGGGTGAGGCAGGGACCTGGCCCTGCTCTGAGCTGGAAGAGTCCCTGCTTCCTACAGCCCAGGGGGGGGGGCTCCTTCCTACCTGTGCCGTCCCCGAGACAGAAACTGATTGATGGGTTCTCTGGAGCACCTAGGATGAGAAGAGGGGATTTCCCTTTCAGTCAGAGGGAGGGATGGGGTGAGATGAGTGTAGGCATTCCCCTCCCACCCTCAAAATCCACAGAAAAACAAGAGGGACAGGGCTTGTGTCCTTCTAGGTCCCCTACTCAGCCAGAACCCCAAGACAAAAGCATGAAGCATCCCCAGCCTGGCTCTCCTGCCTCATCACATCCTCAGGGATCCAGGCTTCCTGGCCCAGCACTCACAGGTGACATTGAGCTGGATGGTTCTTTCCATGGTCACACCAGCTGCAGGGAACTTCACCTGACAGGTGAGGTTGGTACCATGGTCCTGGGGCCGTGGGGTGAGGGTGAGCCCTGAGGAGACGTGGGTCCTTGGACCCAGAGAGGTGAGGGCAGCTGACGTCCAGGAGAAGATGGGGGGCGTGCCCCGCTCACAGGCCCAGGACACAGAGCAGGTCACGTTCCTGGGGCGGCCAGACTCCAGGGTCCCTGGGATGAGGATGTCGGGTGTGTGGGTCAGGGTTGGTGAGTAGAGGGGGAGACACAGGGATCAGGAGGGAGGGTCTGAGGTGTGGTCCTGAGAGAAGCCTCAGGCTTTGTCCAGCTCCTCCCTCTGAGCCCTGACACAACATACTCACAAACCCTCTCCCAGGAGGGAGAGTCCCATCCCAGCTCTGCCCCCATGTCCAACCCCTGTGATGACTCCTGGAGCCAGGGCCTTACCTGTCACAAGTACAGATAGCTGGTTACGTATGTAAGAATATCTCACAGTATTTCCCCTCTCCGCTTTAAAAAAGTATTTTCGGTTGTCCCTCTTCCTGGCATCTCTGATGTCGAGGGAGCAGTTGTAGGTCCAGGGGTCCCCGAGGAGGTAGAATCGGCCCTGGGTCTCCTCTTGCACTTTTCGATCTGGGTTGTTTGTTGCCACTGGAGCATCCTTGAATACATCAGCCCCTTCCAGGAACCAGTAGCCATGAACTGGAGTAGAGTCATTCCAGCCGTCCTGGGGGTAAAAGAAGGAGCAGGGCACCCGCACACACAGACCCTCCTGCACCGTAACCAACCTCTGCACTTGAAGTTTGTAATCCTTGTAATTTTTCCAGGGTTCCCTCTGGCCCTCAGCCCCCTCCCTCCGCCAGAGCAGGGCCAGCAGCAGCAGCAGCAGAAGCATGTCTGGGGTGGGCAGTCCCAAGTTCCACCAAGGAAAGTCTGTTTCTCTGGGTTGTCTCTCAGGAACTAAAAGTTGCAGATTTAGAGGAAGCTCCAACAGGAAGATGAAGGTGAGGTCACAACAATGACCCTCCTCAGAGGAGGAACTTCAGACTCAGAAACTGTCGGGGCTGGGACAGCCCTTGGAGTCAGTCTACCATTCACCCGCTACCGTGTCCACTCCTGGGTACCCTGGCCAGGAAAGGTGAGTGCTTTACCCAAATTCAAATCCCATGCAGGTCCAGAGCCCCATCTCTTGCCTCCCTGTCAATGCCCTTCCCCTTGGAGAATCATTTTCTGCAAAGTGAAATACATCCCTTCTGGTCAAACCTACTGATTTTCAGGCTGTAGATGTCTGTGGAGGTCCTTTCAGCCAGGGAAGGGACTCAGGGACCCAGGAGATGAGGGAGGCTCACTGTCCTCACTCCCTCAGCATCCATTTGGTGGGCATAACCCCTCTGCTCAGGAGGTCACACAGCATCCCTGAACCTTGCCCTGAGAGTCACCGTCCAGCAGGGAAACAAGACTTGTCCCAGCACCTGGAGCTCCTTGTGACATGAAGACATGGAGACACATGCAGGAGACGCACAGGGAGGAACACCAGCCTGGGGGTCTTCCACCCCTGAGGGGTGAGGATTTTGTGAGAGAAGAGACATGCACCTGAATTCACAGAAGGTTATTTTCAACTGTGTGGTGGGGGCTGGGAGGAAGTGGTGGGAGTACTGGGAGGTGGTGCTTCCTCAGACCCGTGTGGGTTTTCTTGAAACATTGTTTTGAAGAAAAACGACACATACAGAGAAGTGCCGCCACAAGAACCGTTCAGTGACTCATTGCATAATGAACACCCTCCAAGAAACAGAACTTTGGGGTAACTCAGGACCTCCCCCTTGGTCCTGCTCTCTATCCCCACACCCCACTCCCCCAAGGAGCCCCAGCCTCACTGTAATGCCAATTGATTTGTTGCTTTTCTCTGTAGTTTTATCATCAATCATGCTTCTTTTAATACTATTGGTTTGCACGTGTTTTTTTTTAAGACTTTGTATACATAGAAAAATTACAGTCTGTTTTCTTCTGTCCAACTTCATGAATCTGCCAATCCCATATTATCCCCTTCCAAGACCTAATACCCAAAACCCAGAGTAGAGTTAGTGCTGTGATCATGGGGAAGGGAAGTGCATGGATTGAGCATGCATAGGCACTCCCACACCATCACCATTTCCTGCATTTTCAGCTGGAATCTCATCCTGCACCCCATCCTCCTGCTGACCCACCTGTGCTAGCCACTCCCTCTCTCCCTGCAGGGATAGATGCAGCATCTGTGGTCAGACGGGCTTGGCCATGCCCAGTTTGTTTCCCATGGTATCCAATTTTCAAAAAAAAGCAGAAGAATGGGAAGGACAGGCATGCAGAATCTACCAAGAATACAACTGTGTGCAAAAGAGGAACTTAATATCAACAGGCCATCAGAGCTGTGGGACATCTAGCCCTACTTCTCCAATTTGCAGAAGACACTGAGGTCCAGAGTGTGCAAGTGAATTACCCAAACCACACAGGTGTTTTTTCTCATATACCATTGTCTACACTGGAAACCACTTCATCCATCTTTGTCTTCCCAGGATTCGTCAGGCTGGGAGACTGGAAGCTCATCTTAATTTGAGAGGGGAGAATACCAACTCTTCCCAAGGGATGAAAGAGGAGATTTCATTCACTCATTCATTCATTCATTCATTCGACACCCATGTACACTGTGCCTTCAGGTTTCCAGTAAAGGGGTGAATATGACAGATCTAGTTCTTACATTTGAGGAGAGCAGCATCTGGTTGGGAGACAGACAGGTCATCTGACAATTCCAGTGTGATAGGGTAGGTGGCTGTGATGGGGGCAGCACACTTGTGGTGGGTGGGGCTCTTGCTCTTCTGGACTGGAAGATGAGTCTCAGGGAGGAATGGACCAAGTAGACATGGTAGAGACTCTCAGTCAGTCACAAGGGATGTGAATTCCACAGGTGATCCTAGTACCCTGGAAATTCCTGGACTCTTAAGTGTTATGTTCTCAGTTCCACTCACTTCCCCACTGTGCTGGAGATCCTCCCCCAGCTACCAAGTTCTGTGCTGTTTGTGATCAACTCCACCATCCTCCAGCAGGAGTCAGGCCTTTGCCCATAGGGGGCTGTCTCTCTGTCCAGGACTTACCTGGCCCTTGAGGATCCCCCCGGGAAAGGGCTAATGTGCTGTCCATGGTGCTGAATCAGAACTGAGTGCTGACTTTGGAGATGTCTGCAGCTCTGTGGAGGGGCCTGATCACACAGCACATGGACTTAATGTCTGGAGTCAGGATGATCAAGATGGTAGATGCTCTATGGAGGGCTCAATCCTATCTGGGAGGAAGGACTTAGGGAAGGGGAAGACCTCTGCATCTCCTCCTTGTCCTGTCCACTCTCAGAAATGTCCTATGAACAATACCAGGCTGTTGTCACTGGTCCAAGGGCTGGGTAGGTGAAGGCTCTGGACTGTCCCTTTACATATCTGTTCCAATTTCATTTCCCCAACATCCCTGACAGAGAGAGGGATCTCCTTCATCAGACAGAGGAAGCAGATGATACTCAGACAGGTGAGTAGCTGTAAGAACTAGTCTCCAAAAACAACCCCAAGCAATCCTGCCCCTCCTTTACACAAACATGGCACTTCTCGCGTTACAAGATAGAGTTCGTTATTATTACCTGCTCCTCTTGAACATGGGTTGGGCCCATGACTGCTTTTACCAATAGAATGTGGAGAACAAGATGTTCTGAGACTTAAATGGTTCAGATATTAAGAAGGCCTGGCAGCTTCCACTCCTGCCTCATGGATTTCTGGGCATCTGTGTAAGCAATCGAGGGAACTCTGATGGAGAGAAGTAGAAATGCTACATAGAGGAACACCGAGGGGTCAGATGTCCAGCCCTGGTCACCAACACCATCCGAACATGACTGCCTGGAAGAACCCCCCAAAATTAGGAGTGAAACTGCCCCGTTGTGCTCTGGTCAATTTGCATAGCGATGAGATAGAATAAATGTTTGGGCCACTGGGTTTTGGGGTGGTTTGATGTGCAGCAAGAGATAAATGAAACAGCATCCCACACAAATTATAACTAATGGGGAAAAGGGAGAATTGGATGTCAACTCGTTTGACGAATTTTTCCAGATACTATTTAAAGGATGACTTTTAAATGTTGATTTGAGATCTTCTGTGAAGATAACCGTGGAGGCTTTGCCAGGCTGGAACTACATTTCCCAGAATCCTCTTCCCTATTTGCTTCCAGGTTAAAGTTGGCCACAAGATAAGGGAGAATTTGAAGCAGCAGCCACAAGGCTCTGACAGTCAGTGGAGGGGCAGATGTTACTGCAGCTCTTGCACATCATGGATGACCCATTGTCTCACTTTCCTGGCAGGACATAACAGCTGCTCGACTGCCGGGAGGCAAGGAGGGTGTTGGGGAAAGCCACTGGCTGGACTTCAGGGGACAAGGACAATCAAGCCTTGGTACATGTATTTGTGATGCAGATGGACACAGGTGGCTAGACATATATTTACAGTGACATGCAAAAGATCCCAGAAAAAAAGCATCTGTTGTATTTCTCTCCTACTAAGACAAAACCAAGGATCTATTTGACCTGACAACTAGGGCTATTTGCCCGTTCCCAGAAGCCCCATCTTCCCCAGTGCAAAGGGCAGGAAACAGCCTGTCTCAGTACACGGAATTCCCAATGCCCAGCTGTGCGTCTGTCTGTCTGTGTGTAAATGCTGAACATTGGCTTTGCAGACCAGTTTTATTGTTAATTTTATGAGTTATGTATCCAATCCATTGAGGGCCTGAATAGAACAAAAAGTGGTGCAGGCCTTATTTCCAGGGTAACAGGATTCTAGAATCTCTGGGACACAGATGTCATGTGTTTAAGACAAAGCTAGGGAAGAACAAAGGGCTGACCTCAGTTTCTGGAGGGACACACTCAGTGCTAGAGCCTCCTGGGGTCCTTGATGCCCCCCAAGTCCTTGAATGAGGAGAAAAAGCTTCTTTTCTGGAACTTATCATAACCCTCCCGCTCAGGAACAGCTTCTTATTTTTGTAACTGTATTTCATATAATAACCTCTCTTGACTCAAAAGAAGTGAGCCTCCATGTCCCCATTATGTACATCTCTGACACTGAGGGAGCATTTGTAGGTCTGGAGATCACCAAGGAGATGTAATCATCCCTGGATCTTCTCCTGTACTACTTAGAAGAGGTTGTTTGTAGCCACTGGGGCATCCTGTCTGGGAGTGGCCCCATCCAGGCACTAGTGGACATGAGCTGGTTCAGAATTCTTCCAGTAATACCTGGGGTAGGAAGTGGTGCAGGGCACAAGGACACACAATCCTTC
>CM053541.1:8533669-8666624 GCA_028646465.1 Rhinoceros unicornis | reverse complement strand
CATGTTCAGCCAATGACAAAGGAGGATTTTGGGGGTGGGGGGAGTCAGTTACAGGAGATTACCACTAAAGCACAGTAAACCCGAGTAAGGTTATTATGCAGATTTAAGGCCTCACTTTCCACATAGAGAAGTTTCTAGAAATGAGGTCATCCCCCCTCTTCCCAATACAGAGAGGGAGATACCTTTACAAATGGAGACTTTCCTTGTAAATGATTGTCTGGCAACTCCTCGCAGGGACATCCAGAGAATGTGGCCAGAGAGACAGAACTTCCAATAAGATGGGCTTGTTGGTGCCTTTTCTATTGTAACCTCTATCCTACATTATCTTTACAGCCATCATGATAGATCTGTTTCAGGAAGGAGCCACCATGTTAAATTCTTTAGGCAGTTAGTGGGGGAGGTCAAATGTCCTCAGAGAAAACAACCAAGGTAAACAGATAGATTTCAGGGTGGCCAAATCTTGATCTCCCACAACCTCAAAGTCATATTCTGGACCCTGAGACAAAGCCCCTGGAGAAACAGAGTCTCAGACTCCACCCTACATTCTCCACTCTGGACCCCTCTGGGTCCTGCTCCGCTTGTCTTCCTACAGCATGGACTGTAGCATCACTATCAGCAGCAGAAATATCTGTTGAACAATAAATGCCAGGCATTTGCCCTGGGACAGTCTGGTCACTAGGATCCCTTAATATAAAAAGAATGGTTTTGGAAAAACAGGAGTAAACTGCAACAGGAAGCCAGTGACTATGAATAGGATAGTAACTGTGCACATATGTTCAACTTCAGACCCACAGCTGCCAGAGATGCGGAGCTTCTTGGACATCAGCCATTACCACTTCCCTACTATGCAGAACTCAATATAGTTCTAGAGAAAGCAAAAGATTTCCAAAAGTCATACTGGCTGATGTAACTTTCATACTGGGAATGGTTTATGAAAAATTGGAACTCTTTTTCTTACACATTCAGAAGAACTTGCCAATGAATAGTTTTTCCCCTGGAAAATAATGTTTCCCACTGAATCAATCCTTTATGGGCACAGACATTTTTGGGTTCTTATTTCTTCTTAAGATAGTTTCAGTAAATTATATTTTTCTTATAATTTTTCTATATCATCTAAATTTTAAAAATAATTAGCATATATTTATGTTACATATCCTCTTATGTTGTATTTAAAGCAAAGACATTGAAGGAAAACATACATAGAGAAAGTAGCTGAGATTATAAGGATATGCTTGATCAATTTTCATAGTGATGACCTTCCTGGAACAACCACCTAGATCAAGATGTATCACTAACCTCCTTTCTTAGTTACTACCCCCTACAAAAAAAAAAAAATGTGACCACGGTAATGACTTCTATCATTATTGATTAGTTTTATTTGTTTTTGATTTTTATGTAATTGAGATCTTCTAGTATGTGTTCTTTTGTGTCTGGTTTCTTATGCTCAACCTTTTGTTGTGAGAGTTACCCATACACCAGCAATTCATTCATTCTCACTGCTGAAAGAATTCCATTGTGTGTATATGCCATATGCTCTATAACCCATCTAGTTTTGAGGGTTGTTTGGGTTATTTCTAGTCTGGACCTATTATGAAGAGTGCTAGTATACACATGTCTTTTGGTATGTATATGCACTTTTGTTGGGTAAGTTTCTTAGATGGCATTTCTCAGTAATAGGTTATGTACATATTCAGTTTTAGTAGGTTTGTCAAACAGTTTTCCAAAGTGGTTATAAAATTTACATTCCAATTGTGAGTATATGAGAGTCCCAGTGGTTTCAATTCTGGGCAATACTTGTAATTCCAGTCATTTTCTTGTTTTTTCTTTTCTTTTAAATTTTTTTTTTGTGAGGAAGATTAGTCCTGAGCTAACATCTGTTGCCAGTCCTCTTCTTTTTCCTGAGGAAGATTGTCCCTGGGCTAACATCTGTGCCCATCTTCCTCTATTTTATGTGGGACGCTGCCACAGCATGGTTTGACAAGCAGTGCGTCTGTCTGCGTCCTGGATCCATACTGTGAACCCTGGACCGCCAAAGCGGAGCACGTGAACTTAACTGCTATGCCACTGGGCAGGCCCTTTTGTTTTTCATTTTAACCATCCTGAATATAAGTGGAATTTCATTGTGAGCTTAATTTGCATTTCCTTTATGACGAATATGATTGAAAAAATCATACACCTATGGAGAATTTGGATATCTTCTTTTGTGAAGGGCTTAAGTCATTTGTCCATTTTTCTATTCGGTTGTCAAATTTTTTCTTATCAATTTTTAGCAGACACAAATATTCTTCAAACAAGTCCTTTTCTGGATATTTTTATTGGAAATATCTTCATTGCATCTTTTATAAAGAGTTGCTTAATTCTAATGTAGTCAAGTTTATCAATCTTTTCCTTTAGTATTAGTAAATGTTTGCCCTATTTAAGAAAATTATTCATAGCCCCAAGAATATACATATGGTTTTCTACCAAGTATCTAAATTTTTACTATTTATATTTTGGTATCCAAACCATTAGTAGTGGATTTTCATGTATTGTGTTATGTAGGTGTTACGATTCATTTTTTCCCATATGCATATCCAATGGATCCAGCACTATTCATAGAAAGTATTTTCCCCACTGTGTTGAAGTATAGCTCTTGTCATAAATCAAGCAATTATATATGTGTAAGTTTGGTTCTGAATGTTCTACTCTGTTCTATTGATCTATCCTAGTAACAATCTCACGTGACCTTAATTACTGTGCTTTTATAACATTTCTTGATATCTTGTGGTATGAATATACCAAAACTTCTCTCTTTTTTAGGATTTCTTCCCTCTTCTTGGTCCTTTACAACAAAATAACACTGTCTAGATAATGATTGGTACTACAATCTATCTACTGGGGCAAGAACATGGAGAGACAACCTCTCCGAGAAACAGGGTCAGTGGGAAGACAAAAGCTAAAGGTGGAAAAAAAAAATTGAAAAACCCCTTCTACCACCCAGCCATAATCGTAAGTAACACTAGAGGAATTTGAAACTCTGCTGACTGAAGGTAACTACACCAACCACAAAACCAAAGTCCAGCTCAATTATGAGGGGATTGGTTCAAACTGCACATTAACACCCTAACAAAACAAGAGGCAAGCCTATTTCCAGGCGTGAACTCTGTTACCCTCAGTCTCTGCTTTTCTACACATGGTGTCTAACATTCAATAAAAAGTTATGAAATGCACAAAAATAGAAATAGCAACCAACTTTCAAGAGACAAAACAATCAACTGCAACAGACTCCAATATGACCAAGATGTTGGAACTATCAGACAGGAACATGAATGTAACTATAATTATTATGGTTAAAAGGTCTAGTGAAAAAAATGGGCAAAAGTCATGATCATATGGAGAATTTAAACAGAAATTATAAGAAAGAGATAAATGGAAAGGGTAAAAATTTTTTAAATATGATAACAGAAATGAAGAGTGCCTTTGACAGACTCAATAGACTTTTGACAAAACTGAGGAAAGAATCAGTAAACTTTCAGATCAGTCCATAGAAATTACCCAAACTGGAGCCATCTCTGATGGCCTAGTGGTTAAACTTCGATGTGTTCCCCTTCAGTGGCCCCGGTTTGGTTCCCAGGCACGGAACAACACCACTTGTCTGTCAGTAGCCATGCTGTGGTGGTAGCTTACATAGAGGAACTAGAAAAACTGACAACTAAAATGTACAACTATGTTCTAGGGCTTTGGGGAGAAAAAAAAAGAAATGACACAAACTGAAATAAAACGTTTCAGTAATGGCACTGGGAGAACACCAAATTTTAACTTTTGTTTTACAAAAGTACCAAAGAGAGAATAAAATAATAAACCCATCACATAAATTTAACAATTATTCACATTTTTCTTGAGCTACCCTGAGTCATAATTTGGTCTTATTAAGTTCTTCTGTACTGCAAACACCTGAAAGAAATCTTCTTCTGTTCCTGCATTGTTAGTGCTTCCAGACTGGGTTCTTTGGCTTGCACAGTCTTCTGTCTTTGTTCCTCCTTTCCACTGTCATATGTCTGCAAATTATTCATGTGATTACTTTTTATATTCTCATAGTAAACACAGGCAGTCTGTCCAGACGTTGTATCTGCATCCTCCATTCTGAGCTAGTGTTTGAGGAGCGAGTGTTGCTTTCAATCAACTTCTCTGAGACCTAAGTGTCTGGGGTTGAGAGAAGCCAAGAGGAGAAAAAGAGGGTAGAACTCAAATGGGGTTCAGCACACACATCCTGGGGTCCAGGCTCTACTCCCTTTTCTGATGCTCCAATCTTCACTAGAGTCCCCACCACCAACCCACATCTGTATCCTACATTGGGGCTCTGCTTGAACCCCAATTCAAAAGAGTGTAATGGAAGATGGTAAGCTCTGGTATCTCTCCGAGACAGCCCAATGGCATGTAAAGATTCTTCTCTGGAAGACTTTCCATTGATTTTATCAGGTCTGTGCACTCATATGGGGGAGGATTTGTGCCTATTGGGAGATCTCAGTGAAAATTCGCATACCTTTCTCAGCTGAACTTTCCCCCTATTTATATTCCTGCTTCTGGAGTAGAGGGAACAATTCAAGGTCAGGATATTTTTTGTGCCACACTACAAACTTATGATTCCTTCCACTCGAGCCCATATAGAAGCATATGGTGTGATGTTTTATTTATTTCTTGGTTTGGATGCTGCTGGTGAAATTTTCTCTGCTTTTACTGAAATGTCCTGAGTTCATTTAATACATGTTGGGCCTTGGCACTCTGAGCATCAGGCTAAGTTGCCAGCAGGAATTTACATTTTCTTGGGGTAAGGAACCAGAACACCGTGAACACACACCAGTATCAGGACCTGTATACTGTGCTTATGTGTATCACAACATCTTTGTGAGAAAAGGCTTATTATTTTCCCACTTTTTAGAGCAGGACACTGAGGCACAGAGAGGTAGAGTGACATACATTCCAATTGTTACCCCATTAGTAAGTGGAGAAACCAAAATTGAATCCAAGTTTCTCCTATTCTAAAGCTCATATTTATTGCTTCAGCAAAGAAATCCCATTAATTTATTTATAATCTATTGACTAGAGACATGTTTGCTCCATAAGAACCAGTGTTTGAAGTCTCTCTTTCCCAGAGAAGCTCTGGGCTCTGGGACCTGTCTGTCCTCTATCCTCTGAATACTTGGGGCTGTTGCTCCCATCCCTTGGGCTCTAAGCCTTTATCTGTGTGATATCTGAGGGATTTCAGTGGAGATCTTGAGTTTATTATGGTTTGATCAGGAATGTTTGTGGGGAGAAAGATGACTGTATGGGAATGAGGATATCCCATGTATGACCTCATCCTTCTCATTATGTGAACTTGGGAATCCAGCTCTACTATGGGGTGGCAGAGACCCCACTCTCAACTAGTCCTGGAGAAGAAAGAATATTTCTCATCTGTACTATGTTCTTCAAAGGTAATGATGTCCACGGGAATGGAGTGTCTGGGACTGAAATGTAATAATTCCCTCTAAAGTGGTGAATCAGTGTTGGCTATCCCCACTTCTGGAGCCACAAAAACAGCAAAGAAGGTGGGTTATGGAATCCATCATGTCTTCAGGAACCAGGCACTGAGTATCCCAAGCCCTGAACTCTCCTTGGACTCCTTATTCTATTCAGGGTCCTGGGAGTCCTGGTCCCACACTCATAGGAGACATGGAGTTGGATGGTTTTCTACGGTTGCACAAGCTCCAGGAAACATCATACATCTCAGTAGTTGTTACCTAATTCCCAGGATTGTGGGATGATGACCTAAAAATGAGGTATGTGTCCAGATCCTTTATTTCCTATGATGTATGAACACTCCCCTCCTTCCAGGCTAATCTTGAAGTAATTTGAGATGCAATGAAGGTGGCTCAGCATGCAAGGGGATGCCTTTCCTCCCAAGACAGATTGTAGACCTGGTGAGCTCCAGGCTACAGGATGGTTCTGTCTGTGGTGCTGAACTAGGACCAGGTTCTGAGCTCAAAAATCCCCCAGCTCTGAGAGGGATCTGAACCCCTCAAGCATGAGACCCAAGACTCAGGGCAGGAAGGCATCCACATAAGTTGGAGTGGTGAAAAGATGGCCTGCTTAAGAGAAAAGGATTTGGGGATAAATATAACCTCTCATCAGTGGGCTGAGTTTCTCTTATGCTTCTCTCTGCTTCCTAGTTCTTCCTGAGGGACACTTTTGCATGTCCGGACGTCCTTAATTGCCAAAGGGAATTAGGGCTGTGAGACCACAGGAAAGACCTTTGGGCCTAAGATTGAAGAGATCAACGGGGGTCTGAAGAGAGAAAGATTCCAGGAAATCATTGGGCCTTATGTACAGAGGTTTAGAAATGGAGTGACAGGAACTCATGGGGGAAGGGGCATCAGTTTCAAAAAGTAATTATTAGAATGGTGAGAAGCCTACATAATCTTTATTTACTGACTGTTATATTTCAGGAAAATTTTAAAAATATGTTTTCTTATAAGACCTTTTTAGGTACTATTTGTACTTATTAAATACACTATTTAGATCTAGAACTTGAAGAGACTGGCTGACTTTCACTCATTCTTGAATGTTGATTGAACATCTGCTCTGTGTCAAGCACCATCCCACACATGAGGTTCCGTGGTGCCCGCGGTACTGTCTATAACCTCATCAACACCAGGTCCTACTTCTCAGAGATGACAACATTTGATGACCATCTTGGTATACTTCCTTCTCTTTTTTCAGGACATTTGTTTTTTCTCCTCATTTTGATCCTATACTAAGTAATATTTTATGTTATACTATTTTGTTTAATTTTCTGGGTAATTACCTAGTTTTCCAATTTCCATTATCATTATTTTTCAAAGGAGATGTGCTATATTTAATAAATCTCTCAAATGAGGTTGGGCATTTATTTTGCTTTCACTTTATCTTGAGTGAAAGTGCTATAACGTCACGGCCTGGGGAGATGATCGGTTTTAACAGTTCTTTTCCATTTGGCAAGTGGAGTAAACTTTGTTAAACAATGATCAGTAGAGCTCACGCTCCTGATTAGAACTTTTAAGTGGCCCACACCCTTACCTTATCTACAACAGCATTGCTCAGCCAATTTCCTACCTGTAGGTCCCAAACTAATGAAGCTCACACAAGAATCCCACACTCTGGAGTCCAGGTCCTTTGAGGCACATGGAGAAGTTGGGCGAAGCAACCAAAGTCTGGCTGCTGTTAGAAGGAAGAAAGGACAATGGATTTATGACCAAAAAAGAGGCTTTACTTTTCTACAGTGTCACTTCCTTCCAGTCATCTCCTTTTTAACTTCCTCAAACAAAGCATGAAGAGAGAAATCAGAGTTGTGAAATGTCAGTATTGGGGTTTCTCTATTGATTACATCTTCCTGGTTTTCTGACGGGAGAATCAGCCAAAAGTTTCAGGCTTATGTAGTAATATGCTGGTCACAAGTGACAGAAACCTTAGTCTATCCTAGTGAAGGAGGATTTTATGAGAAGATTCTGAGGTCTTCACATCATTGAAGAGCGAAACCACCTGTTGGGAAAGGCAGTCCTCCTGAGTCCCTCGGACTCCTACACGTCTTTCTGGCTCTGCCCAAAACACGATGATCTGACTGCTCCTTACCCAGCCAAGTTCTCAGGGCTGTGTTTGCAGTGAGCAACCTTGAGGGATGAGATCATGTCTCCCTCCAGGACATAGAGCAGGCTCGCTAATCGCTTGCTATAAAAGGGGTAGGTTCCTCAGTTTCCCTGTCTTTGCCTCCTGGGGACTATCAACCTGACTCAGAGCTTTCTCTTGGACTTACCCTATCAACAAAATTTTCTGAACTTCTCTGGGAGCCAAAACAGACCCAATCCTTGCCCCCAGAGGGATCACCATCTAGTGATATGGGGAACATTGACGATGCCATGAAAGACAACATCAGGGCACTTAGGAAACTGCTGGGGTCAGAACAAAGACCTGGGATGGAAACAGACATTTTATAAGCAATAGCATCTTTTTTTTAATTTCTAAAATATTTATTGGGAGTTTATTATGGCTGAAGTATTCTTCATGGTGAACACAGTAGACAAAAATACCTTCACCCAGTATCACAGATCAGGCGTGGACTTGCTCTTGGGAATGGGCAGTAAGGAAGCATTGTCCAGGCAGGACCTCAGAGTTGGGCACAGACAGATAAAGAGGAGAGGACAATCCCGGGTGGTCTGTTACTTTCTGCTCCAGCACAAGGCTGGGAAGTGTGGGAGGTAAAAAAAAAAAAAAAGGAAAAAAATAACTAAAGAGAGAAAGGGGGCCAGCCCCGTGGCTTAGCGGTTAAGTGCGCGCGCTCCGGGTTCGGATCCCGGCGCGCACTGACGCACCGCTTGTCCGGCCATGCTGAGGCCTTGTCCCACATACAGCAGCTAGAAGGATGTGCAACTATGACATACAACTATCTACTGGGGCTTTGGGGAAAAAAAGGAGGAGGATTGGCAATAGATGTTAGCTCAGAGCTGGTCTTCCTCAGCAAAAAGAGGAGGATTAGCACGGATGTTAGCTCAGGGCTGATCTTCCTCACAAAAAAAAAAAAAAAGAAGAAAGGAAAAAAGGAAGGATGGCAGCAGGAAGAAAGAGGGGAGAGAGAGAGAGAGAGAGAGAGGAGACTATTTCCTGGCTGAATCTATGGAAGTGTGGACGGCCAGACTAGCAGCTCTGGTCATCATTGCTCTTAGGCACTGCTTGACTGTCTGAATGTTCACAAAGCAGTAAGAACAGTACCTGGACACAAGGCAAAACCCCAGGGCCCACAGATTAAGACCCCCTTGTGGCAGTGGGGCCATCTACCTGGATTCAATTTGATCCCCCTCTTGCTGGCCTGTGTGACTTTGAGCACTTCACTCAAGCCTCCTCTGTGACATGCAGACAGGGCTGACTCTCAGAGTCACTGTGAGGACTGAATGACACAGGATAGGTGAGGAATTGATGCAAAGTAGGTGACGAGCAAAAGAGTTAGTTTCCTATTACTGCTGTGACGATTTTACCACTAACTGGGTGGCATTAAACAGTGCAAATTTATTCTCTAATATTTGTAGAGGCTAGAAGACCAAGAGCAAGGTTTCAGCAGGGCCATGCTCCCTCAGAAGGCTCTAGGAAAAATCCTTCCTTGGCTCTTCCTGATTTTGGCAGTTGCTGGCAATCCTTGGCATTCCTTGCCTTGTGGCATCATAACTCCAACCTCTGCTCCATTTTCACACCACGTTTTACCCTACAGGTGTCTGTGTCCAAATTTCCCTCTTTGCATGAGGACACCAACCGCTGGACTTAAGCCCTTCCCAAAATCCATTCTGACCTCATATTAACTTGGCTATGTCTGCAAAGACCCACCTCCAAATAAAATCACATTCACATGTACCAAGGGTGAGGAATTGAATGTATCTTTTGGGGGGGGGGGACACAATCCAACCCACAACAGCAAGTATTCATTACCAGAATTATTCGACCCTCTAATGTCCCCACTGTCCATCTCCAGTCCCTACCTTCCTTCTGAGCTCCAAACCAGCCATCTCTCTAGTTGCCTACTGGATACTGGTCTCCATGGGGAGGTCCCAGAGACCCTTGACCTCCCAATATGTGACTCTGACTTTATTGTGTCCATCTCGGCCCTGTCCTCCAACACTTGAGAGAAATGAAAACATCCCTGGACACAGTCTTGTACAAATATGTTCAAAGCAGGTTTATTCATAATCACCAAAAGCTGGAAACAAACCAAATGTGCATCAACAGAAAAAAATGGGTAAACAAAGTGTGATACACTGAATCCCACTCAGCAATAAAGGAATAAAATACCGATACTCTCAACAACGAGGATGAATCTCAAAAATACTAATAGCGAATGAAAAAGAAAACAGCACATAAGTACATACTCCATGATTCCAACTATACAAACCAATTATAATATTTCTGTTTCATTTTTTCCAAACCTTGATTCACTTGTTCTACATTTGTTCAGAAGTCCTTCCTTTCCCAATGGAATAGTCTAGGTGTAGTTCAGTGGACCGTGTATAAAGTGTGGGTCCATTTATGGACTCTTTTCTGTCCACACCACACTCTCTTGATTACTCTAGCTTTATGTCTGTTGACTGGGATTACTTTAAATCAATACGGAGAACACTGACATCTTAACAATACTATGTCTTCCCATCCATGAACATGGTATAGTTCTTCAATCATTTGGATCTTCTTAAATGTCTCTCACCAATGCTCCATACTTTTCAGTGCAGACATATTGCATTTTTAAATTTAAAAAATGTTTTTTGTTGCCTTATATTTCTTGGTGCTGTTATAAATGGGCAGGGGTCCATTTGTAGGGAATTTTTAATGGTTCATCCAATCCTGTGATTTCTTTCCATCAAGGCTACTTTGTGAAGTGACTGCTGTGATACATTCCTTCTTTGCTTGGGTGTTGTAGGAGAATTGGGGATCATGTTGTTTCATGCATCAGATGGTCGTGTGACCATTTGAGAACTCTCCTCATTCATTTGGTTTCTCTCTATAGAAGGAGATAATGAGCTGCTGCTAGGCTTTCCCTCCTCAACCCAGAAGTCCACCTCTGGAGCTCAGCTTTCAAATACAGAGGCAGATGAAGGTCCAGTGGGAGGACACTCCAGGAGGAGGGACCTCAGTGTGCAAGGTCTGAGTTCTGATGCTGGTCTCCTCCAGAGTCAGGAGAAATTCCCAGCAGGACCTTTCTATTCAAAGCACCGAGATCCAGCACTTGTTCAGCATACACTTTGTGGCAGGTGCTCTGATAGGATTTTACTTCCAGAATTCTCACCACAATATTGCATGTGGGGCTTCTCATCAGGGTTTCACAGAGAAGGAAACTGAGGCACAGAGAGATAAGGGTTGGTATGTCAATTACTTAGAAAAGAGGCAGACTGTAGGTTTGAACTCGAAACTCGTTTGTTCCAAAACCCGTGTTCTTTCCACAATTTAGAGGAATTTTTACATCTACAGGAATTGACCCTGACTTTTTCTTTGCCCCATAGGGGCCAAGTTCTCTCAAGCCAGGGCTGAGTCTCTGCAGTTCCTCACTTGTGGATCTTGATCTCTGAGTACTCACTATCAGTGGCCTCCCATTCCTAGGTGTCCCGAAGCTTCATCCAATGACAGCTGAGGGATGCACAAGGAGCTCTTCTTCCTCCCATGAGCAGGGGGCAGCCACATCTGGGGGAAGGTGGTCTTGGAGGCTGCCTACTTTGGATTCCATCAGGTGACCCTGAGAGGGAGAGAGAAGGGAGTCAGAGAAGAACAGCAGAGACAGGATAAAGCAGAGAGTGTCCAGGAGGAACACCCATGAATTCCCTCATCCATTCATCCCACACACATTTTTGTTGAGAGCTCCTTCATTCATGCTTTCCTCGAATATTTAATACTAGTGAGCACTTATTTGGTGCTTGCTAATCTCATGAACTTCCCACAACAACCCCATAAGGAAGATATTACTATCGTCTCCATTTTATTGATATGAAAATTGAGGTTGAACGAAATAAGCAGCACGCTCAAACTTCCTGATGTAACCAGGATCCAAACCAGTTTCTTCTGACCCCAAAGCCTGAGGCCCCCTCTGTGTGAGGCCCTGAGTTCGGTGCTAGATATACTGTGATGGACATGGCAGATACAGGTCCTGACCTCTTGCAGCTTACTCTTTAATTGGGGGAGGGAGCAAAATACGAGTTAAGTAAATACATATCTAATTGTGAATTATGATATGATGGACAGGAGGTGGGTGAGTGAGAGAGGATTATAGGGCCTTGATTCAAGCATGGCACCTGCCCGTGGGAAGATCACAGTTTGGTGGGAGGACAAGTCAGTCAAAGAAATTATGTCCCCCAAACTATCCTGCCCAAATCCACTGGAACCTGTGACCATGCTACCTTACATGACAAAAGGGACTTTGCAGACGGAGTTAAGTTAAGGATATTGAGATGAGGAGATCCTCCTGGATTATTTAGGTCTGCTCAATGTGTCTTGACAAGTGAAAGAAGGAGGCAGAGAGAGATTTGAAGACACTGTGCCTCTGGCCTTAAAGATGGAGGAAAAGGCCATGAATCAAGGAATGCAGGCGCCCTCTAGAGGCTGGAAAATGGAAGAAAATGCATTTTCCCCTGGAGCCTCCAGAAGGAAGGTTGCCCTGCCTGCCAGTGCCTTCATTTTAGCCCAACGAAACCTTTTTGGACTTGTGACCTCCAGAACTGTAAGATAATAAACTTACGTTCATTACAGGAGCAACAAAGAGCTAATACAGACTCACAGAGAGGAGAGTGACAGGTGCTCCCCTTGACAAGAGAAGACTTCACCAGAATTGTTAATATTTGTGCTCCTCCCATTCTCCCTTTACTGTTCAAATTAACATTCATAAACACACACACACACACAACCACTTCCCAACACTGCTATTGTCAAGAACACCAGTGACCTCTGCTGGTGAAATCCAAACGGCCATCTTTCCGTCCTCACCACTCTGGACTTTGCAGCAGCAGGTGACCTGACTGCACATCTGCCCTAAAGGAAAGCCCTTTTTGAATTATCTGCCAGTTGCTCCCCATCTCCCTGGCCCCTAAATATCAGAGCAGCCCCGGACTCTTTCCTTCTTCAACTTTGCTTTTTGATGTCGTCCACTATATTGGCTTCATCTCATCTAGCAGGCTGATGACTCCCAAATCCATACCCAAGCTCCTTTTCCTCTCTGGAAAGATCTTGATCCAAAGGTATTCTTGAAATGCCCATTCCCTTGTGAAAACAGAAAGAAGACTCAATATATTCGAACTGAACTTCTTTTTTCCCCAAATTTCTTCCTCCTATAATCCTCTCAACCTCAGTGATTGGTGCCTCTGTTCTTCCGGATGCTCAGTGCAATCATACCCCACTCCCTATCCACTAAAAATTCTCGGTAGCCTTAGCCTCAGAATTCTTCCAGAATCCAATCAGGCCCCACCCTCTTGCCATCCTGGTTCCAGCCACCGTCATCTCCTGCTCAGAATGTTTCACCAGCCCCCTTTCTAACTTCCCTGACACACACAGTCCCTCCGCACACAGCAGCCAGAGGGATCCTGTGAAAATGAAAGTTGGATCATGTCCTTCTGCTCAAAAGTCTCCAAATGCCCACAGTGGCCTGTGTGTGCAAATATGATGTACACACACGCTGACTTCCTCAAACTCATTTCCTGCTCGTTGGCCCTCCCTCCCTCTGTCTGATCACACAGACTTCCTTGTTTCTCCTCCCCTCGTTGGTCAGCATTCTGTGTCTGAGCACTTGCACCTGCTATTCCATCTGCCTGGAGTGCTCTTGGATCACACAGTCAAACTGCAAACTCTTGAGCCTCCTTCATGCCCTTGCTCAAACATCACTAACAAAACCACAAGCCAACCTATGGAATGGGAGAGAATATTTGTAAATCATACATTAGATTAGGGGTTACTATCTGGAATATATAAAGAACTTCCACAACTCAACAATAACAACAAAAATAACCCTATTAAAAATGGGTAAAATACTTTAATTAGACACTTCCCCAAAGAAGATATAAAATGGCCCACAAGCCTAGGGAAAGATACTCAACATCACTAATCATTAGAGAAACATAAATCAAAACTACAGTGAGATATCACCACATACTCATTAGGGTGGCCACTATAAAAATTAAATAAATAACAAACGTTGGTGAGGATATGCAGAAATTGGAACACTTGTGCACTGTTGCCAGGAATGTAAGATCATGCAGCCGGTATGGAAAACACTATGGAGGTTCCTAAAAATATTAAAAATGGAATTACCATTAGATCAAGCAGTTCCACTTGTATTTATCCAAAAGAATTGAAAGCAGAATCTTGATGAGATATTTGCACACTCATGTTCATTGCAGCATTACTCACAGTACCCAAGATGTGAAAGCAACCCAAATATTCATCAAAAGATGAATAGATAAAGAAAGTGTGGTGTATGCAAACAATGGAATGTTATTCAGCCTCTAAACAGAAGGAAATCCTCTCACATGCTACAACACGGATGAACCTTGAGGACATTGTGATAAGTGAAATAAGCCAGTCACAAAAAGACAAATACTGCATGATTCCGCTAATATGGGATATCTAGGGTAGTCAAACCCATAGAGACCGAAAGTAGAATGATGGTTGCAGAGGCTGAAGTGGCGGGGGAGGTAGGTAGTCATCCAATGGGTGCAGAGTTTCAGTTTTGCAAGATGAAAACATTCTAGAAATCTGTTGCACAACTGTACACTTATGAAAGGCTAAGATGGTAAGTTTATGTTACGTGGTTTTTACCACAACAAATAAATAAGTCCCAAGAGCAGTGCACAAGCCATTTCCCCAACACTCCCTCTTCTCTGTACCCTGCTTTTTCCCCAAAGCACACATCTATCTTGCACATTCTATTCACTTTTTTTTAATTGGTTTGATTATCCTGTCTAGAAAAATCTTCATTGAGTCAAGATTTTAGATGTTTTTCATTGATGAGTCTCTGGCACCTACAATGCTCATCACCCGGTAGGTGCTGAATAACATGCTCTGAAGGAATTAATGAATGAAAGAGTTACTCTGCTGCTCAAAACCTTGCAGAGGCTTCAAGTCACACTCTGAATGCATTAAATAAGGAAAAGTGTGACATTTCCATCAGAACATCAAGGATGAACAGGAACGAATTGGTGGAAATGGAGAGGGAAGAGCATTAGAGGAGGAACAGCCCATGCAAAGACTCAGAGGCACAAGTAACCTTCTTCTGACTGATGACGATGAAAAGTCCAGGGTGGATGGAGTAGAGTGGGGGGTGGGGGAGTGGAGGAAGCGGCCTGGACAGTGGGGCTGGGATCAGCGTGCGGCAAGTGAGGTGGTCGCCCAAAATGCAAATGTAAAAGGGGAGCAGAAAACCTCTGTAATTGAGATAAATAATATTCTCATGCAAGATTTTTTTAATCAATTAAATGCAAAAAAAAACAAAAAAAAAACCATGGAGAACCAAAAATCAAAAATTTAAATAACACAGAATTAGTAAGAATGCCTTTCTTAACCAACTGGAGCCTGAGACAGAAGAAAAATGGGTCCCTCTCTATATATGTTTTTAAGTATTTTAATGGTCAGTTTTTTCCAGAACACTAAAATAATTGAAATATTATTGAAAACCTGAAATGCAGAGTGTATTAAGTTTAAAGTTTTTACGAGTACCCAAATCAGAATTTATTATAATTTTGCTTTCCTGGCTCTACTGAAAGCAAACGCAGAGAGAATATTTTCAAAATCTCCTTCTCTGACTCTCTCATTTTCAACTGAGAATGCTGCCATGTGTGACAATTTTTCTTGACCAAGTTATGATCTTAAATTATTATTAACTAACTTCAGTTTACTGATCCTACCATTATTTAGATTTTTTATATTTTGCTCCTCATGGAATTTTTTCATTAATTTTGATTTTTAAAAATAATGCATTAAGGGACCGGCCCGGCGGAGCAGCGGTTAAGTTCGTGCGTTCCGCTATGGCGGCCCGTGGTTCGCAGTTTCGGATCCCTGTGGGGCATAGAGGCACCGCTTGTCAGGCCATGCTGTGGTGGAGTCCCATATAAAGTAGAGGAAGATGGGCAAGCATGTTAGCCCAGGGCCAATCTTCCTCAGCAAAAAAAAAAAAAAGAGGAGGATTGGCCATGGATGTTAGCTCAGGGCTGATCTTACACACACACACACACACACACACACACACACACACACACACACACACACACACAAAGAAGTTCATTAAAGTAGTACCTCCATTGTCAAGATTTTTGGCACCTTTCTAAGTTTTGCACTTCGGGCGAGTGCCTCACTCTCCTCATCCTAACTGCAGCCCTTCTGGAGAGGTAGATGCTGAGAGGCCAGAATATGCAGGGCTGCAGGCTGAGGAGTTGGAGCTTTATTCTCTTGGTCAGGGGTCAGCAAACTACAGCCCATGAGTCAAATACGGCACCATACCAGTGTTTGTAAATAAAGTTTCATTGGAACACAGCCACTCTCATTCATTTACATAGGGTCTGAGGCTGCTTTCCTGCTGTAATAGCAGGGTTGAGTGGCTGCCACAGAGACTCAAAGGCCCACAAAGCCAAAAATATTTACTATCTGGCCCTTGAAAGAAAAAGTTTGCCAGCCTCTGCTGTAGATGATGGGGGAAACAGGTGTTCAAACACAGAGGAACTGGACCATGATGGTTTTTAGATGATCGTTCTGTGTAGTACAAGGGAGATGAGAGGCAAGGAGATGAGGGGTCCAGGAAAGAGATCCTGAAGCCTCAGCAATGACAGGGGTCAAGATGGAGGGAGGGAGACTGATGTTAGCTGCTCCCAGGAGGAAACATGGACAGACCTGGTGAATTTTTGGCTGTAGCAGAAGAAAGGAAGGACAGAGAGAAGGTGACCCCTCTGGTCCTGGCCTGAAGGAAAGAGGAGGGGCTGTCCTGCTGTCAGTGAGATGGGGATCAGACCCTGGGGGAGGAGGAGGAGATGAGGAGAACAACATTGGCCATGCTGAGCAGAACAATTCAGGGAGCCATCCTGGGGGAGGCGTCCAGGCAAGATGCTGGATGGCGAGATGCACAGGTCACTCACTGAGAGACTTACCTTGTGACTGCATTGTCACCCTCCATGCTTGTGTCCTCCATGCCCACCGCTGGCCTTGCTGCTTTCTTCCTGTGGGAGCTCACTCTGAGTGAAGATACCAGAGAGCCTTTCAGTCTGGCCCGCTCAGGGTGCAGTGGGCAGACTGACCCCTCCTCTGCTCTCTCCTAAGGGCCTGGAGGGGTGACTGAGGTGGGAGAGGGGTGGCCCTGTCCCAGACACCCCAGGGTTGAGAACACAGGCTCTCCCCTCCTGGACAGTGGGGCAGAGCTTTGTGATAGACTCACCAGGGTGCCAGAGACCTCCTTCCTGCCCTTGATTCAGGCTCTGGACCCACCCAGTCCTCCCAGCTCTGGCTTCAGGGATTCGTGGCTGCCTGCCCTTCCCACTCCAGGGCTCTCCCTCCCTCCCCAGGTCCCTGCTCACATGATGACGATGACACAGAAGCACAAGAAGAGCAGAGTCTTAGCACCTGCTCCCCAGACTGCACCCAGCGCCACTCCTGATAAAGGCCACACATTTCCTGCAGAAGATTGGATTATTGGTGGTTCTCCTCCGAGAGCTCAATTTCTTCTCCTCACACTCCCTGTAGGACCCCACACTTCTGCATTCAGGCCACTTTGCCAGATGCAAGAACAGAAACATGGGGGTTGGGGCGGGGGAGGGGGCGGGGTTAGGGTGAGGAAAGTGAGGCATACAAGCGCTGGGTTGCAGCGGGTCTTTATTTAAAATATTGATATTTTGTTCTTCGTGACATTTATTTTACGTTTATTTTTAAAAAAATATTGCATGGCAGTATTATTTCTTTTGATTACTAAGATTCTTTTGGCTTCTCTTTAAATTTTGTGGCCATGATAAGTCCTACACTCGCCTGACCCTCCTCCAGGCCCCAAAATGCAAGGACCTTGTGTCTCCAGACACTCCTGTCCAGGCCCCAGCCCCTCTCCTCCAGGACCCACCTCTTTCCCAAGCTCCCCCTCCAGCCCTCGCCCCACCCCATAGCCCTGGCCTGGCAGGAAGACGACAGTGACCCTCTGAGTCCCAGGGGACTTCTGGGCCACACAGCTGAGCACAGAGCAGAGCTGAGCTCCCCTCTGAAGCTCAGGGGGCTGCTGGCTGGACTGTGGGGTGGGGTGGGTGCTGTCCTCCTCCTCCAGCCCCTCCCCCATCCACCGGTGCACTCACTCTGCAGAGAGAGGCTCAGGGAGACGTGCAGGGAGCCCCCAGGGTGCTGAGCTTGGCAGGTGAATTCACCTTCATGACTTGACTCCACCTGGGGCAGCTCCAGGACCCCAGGGTTTGAGGGCTGTGAGGGGCTCAGGGTCTGGCTCCCATGGGCCCAGCTCAGCCTGGCAGGAGGGTTGCTGTTGACAACACAGACCAGGCGCAAGGACTGGCCCTCCAGGACTGCAAGAGATGAGCCGTTCTTCAGGATTGTGGGTGCTGGAGAAAAAGAGACAGGATCAGAGTGAGAAAGAGATCAAAAGAGGAAGCATGCAGAAGGAGGCTGGATGAGGACAGACACACAGATATAAGTTGAAGAGCAGGAAAATGCTCACTTTCAACCCTCCCTTGTGGGACTGTAAACTTGTCCATCTTCCTTGCAGAACAACTTGGTCATATGTCTAAAAAACGGAAAGAACAATTGAAACAGCTATATTTTGCTTTTTGGAAATTTCCCTACGGACACACACACACACACACACACACACACACTTGTGAAAGGAGACACAAGATTGTTCATTGCAGCATTTCTGTTAGTAGAATAAAATGAACGCCATGATTTTCCATTCACAGAAGATGCATATAAATCAGAATCCAGCCGGCCCATGGAATACTGACAGTCACGGAGAAGAATGGGGACAGTCTGTACTACTGATGTCAAAGGGCCCCTAAGATCCTTTAGGTGAACAAACCAAGGCTCAGAGCAGCCTATGGACACTGGTCACTTCCCAGGAGGGGACTGGGCATATGAGGACAGACTCTTCTGTGAGTTTTGAATTCTTGAGCATGTGAATATATTACCTGTTCGAAAGTACTTAAATAAGCAACTGGAAGGGAAAATTAAAAGATAAGGCTGAAAGAGTCATCAAGAGACAAATGATAAGGGGCCTCGAGACATGAGCTCTGCTGTAGGAATGTTGCCCTGTTCTCCCTGTGGAGCTGAGGGGGAATGAGAAGTCTGAGGAGAGTGAGGGGCTAATGGGAACAACTGTGCATGGGGGCCACGGGGGCTGAGGATGGGAGGGACAACTGGGATCACCCACAAGGGGTTCTCTGGTCACCACGTTGAGTCCAGCGTGAGGCAGGGACCCTGGGAGGGGGCTCCTTCCTACCTGTGCTGTTTCCTTGGAAGATAGTTACAGTCAAGTTCTGTGGAGAATCTGGGACAGAAAGACATGGTGGACCTGCATCAGTGGTGAGGGCTGGGTGGACCTGGGCCCTTGTCCCCAGGAGGTGCATAAATGGGGGATAGGTGGAGGCAGGCATCCTCAGGACCCCCTCCCAGCCTGGATTCTGGGACCTAACACCCAGTGTCTAAGGCCCTCACATTTCCATCCCCATTGCCCTCAGGACCCCATCAGGGACTGGGGCATCCCGGCCCACCACTCACAGGACACGTTGAGGTGTATGGTACTCGCCCTGGTCACTCCAGCCCTAGGCAAGGTCACCTGACAGGTGAGCCTGGTGTCATGGTCCTGGGGCCGTGGTGTGAGGGTGAGCACAGAGGAGAGGTGGGTCCTGGAGGCCAAGGAGGTGAGGGCAGCTGATGTCCAGGAGAAGATGGGGGTGTGCCCCGCTCACAGCCCCACGGCACAGAGCAGGTCAGGTTCCTGGGGTGGCCGGACTCCAGGGTACCCGAGATGAGGATGTCAGGTGTCTGGGTCAGAGCTGGTGGGAGAGAAAGAGACATGAGAATCAGGAGGGAGGGTCTGAGGTGCAGCCATGAGAGAAGACTCAGGCTTCAGTCCAGCTCCTGCCTCTAAACTCTGACACGCTGTACCCCCAACCTCTCCCAGGAGCAGAGTCTTATCCCAGTCGTGTCATGGGACACCCATGTCCTTCCCCTGTGGTCTGTCCTGGAGCCCCCTCCTTACCCATCACATGCACAGAGAGATGGTTGTCTTTGTAATTATATTTTATATTTCCTCTCTCCACCCGAAAAAAGTATCTTCCGTTGTCCTTCCTCCTGGTGTCTCTGATGTCCAGGGAGCAGTCGTAGGTCCGGGAGTCCCCAAGGAGGTGGAATCGACCCTGAGTCTACTCCTGTGCTTTACGATCTGGGTTGTTTGTGGCCACTGGAACATCTTGGTCTGTGTTGGCTCCTTCCCGGAACCAGTAGCCATGAGCTGGGGTAGACTCAGTCCAGCCATCCTGGGGGTAGGAGAAGGAGCAGGGCACCCGCCCACACAGGCCCTCCTGCACCATCACCTACTCTTGCACTTGCAGCTTGTAACTCTTGTAATTTTTCCAGGGCTCCCTCTGGCCCTTGGCCCCCTCAGTCCACCAGAGCAGGGCCAGCAGCAGCATGTCTGGGGTTGGCAGTCTTAGGTTCCTCCAGGAAAAGTCTGTTTCTCAGCGTTCTCTACCGGGAACTAAAAGTTGCAGATTTAGAGGAGGCTCCTACAAGAAGATGAGGGTGAGGTCAGAACAGTGACCCTCCTCAGAGGAGGAACTTCACACCCAGACAGAGCTGGGGCTGGGACAGCTCGTGGAGTCAACCATCCACCACCCTTCCAAGTCCACTCCTGGGGACCCTGGGCCAGAGAGGGTGAGATCCCCACCCACATTCACACCTCATGCAGGGCGTGAGTCTCATCTCTGGCCTTCCAGTCGATGCCCTTCCCCTCAGGGGTACATTTTCTATAATGTAAAAATGTGTCCCTTCTAATCAGATCTCCTATTTCAAGGCTGTGGATGTTTCTGGAGTTCGATCCAGTCAGGGGTGCAACTCAGGGACAAAGGAGATGAAGGTAGCCAATTGTCATCCCTCCCTCAGCATACGCGTGGTGGGCATCTTCTCTTGCTCACGAGGTCACACACCAGCCCCTGATGCTGCCCTGAGAGTCACTGTCCAGTGGGGAGACAATCGGTGTCCTGGTACCAGAAACTGCCTGTGCTGGGAAGACATGGAAACAGGTGTAGGAGACACATAGTGAGTAACGTTAGCCTGGGGATCATCTACCCTCAGGGATGGTGAGGATTACCTGAGAGAAGAGACATGCACCTGAATTCACAGAAGGTTATTTTTAACAGTGTGGTTGGGGGCTGGGAGGAAGTGGTGGGAATCCTGGGAGGTGGTGCTTCCTCTGACCCATGTGGATTTTCTTGAAACACTTTTAGGGGAAACATAAGACATACAGAGAAGTGTCCCCAAAAGAACAGCTCAGTGATTCCTTACAAAATGAACACCCTTCAAGAAATATAATGTTGGGAGCACCCAAGACCTCCCCCTTGGTCCCCCTCCATATCCCCACACCTCACTCCCCACAAGGAGCCCCAACCTCACTGTAATGTGATTTTATTCCTTGAATTTATCTATAGTTTTATCATCCAAGCATGCTGCCTTTAATACTATGGCTTTGCTCACGCTTTTCTTAAGAATTTGTATAAGGGCCAGCCCCATGGCTTAGCGGTTAAATGCACGTGCTCCACTCTTGGCGGCCGGCCTTCCGATCCCGGGCACGCACTGATGCACTGCTTGTCCGGCCATGCTGAGGCGGCGTCCCACGTGCAGCAACAAGCAGGATGTGGAACTATGACATACAACTATCTACTGTGGCTTTGTGGAGAAAAAGTGGAAAAAAAAAAGGAGGAGGATTGTCAATAGATGTTAGCTCAGGGCCGGCTTTCCTCAGCAAAAGGAGAAGGATTGGCATGGGTGTTAGCGCAGGGCTGATCTTCCTCACACACACAAAAAAGACTTTGTATACATAGAAAAAACTACAGTCTGTTTTATTCTAATCAGCTTTATAAATCTGCCCATACCATATTACCCCCTTCCCAGAACTGTCACCCACAACCCAGAGTACAGTCAGTGCTCTGATTATGGAGAAGGAAAGTGCAGGGTTTGATCATGCATAGGTTCTCCCACACCATCACCGTTTCCTGCATTTTCAGCTGGAATCTCAGCCTGCAGCCCCATCCCCCTCCCAGGCCCCCCTGTCCTGGCCACTCACTCTCTCCCTGCTGGGACAGTTGCAGCATGGTCAGAAAGGCTTGCCCATGCTCTGCCTGTTTCCCATGGTCCCCAATTTGCAAAGAAAAGCAGAAGAGGGAAAGGAGAGACATGAGGAAGCCACAGAGAATCTGTGTGCAAAAGAGGAACTGTGACCGACAGGCCATCAGAGCTGGAGGACCTTCTAGTCCCAGTTCTCCAGTTTGCAGAAGAAGGCAATGCGGTCCAGAGTGGGAAAGAGAATTGGCTGAATCACACAGGTACTGTTTATTATGTGACATTGATTACACTAGAACCCACTTCGGCGATCTTTTTTTGCCCAGGTTTCATTGGGCTGGGAGACATGAAGCTTATCTTAATCAGAGAGACAAGAATTGTCATCTCATCCCATGAGGTGAAGAAGGAAATTTCATTCATTTACTCATTCATTCATTGAACAACCGTGTACACTGTGCCTTCAGTTTTCCAGTAAAGGGGTGAAATGACAGACCTAGCCCTTGCCTTTGAGGAGAACAACAAGTGGTTGGGAGACAGACAGGTAACCTGGCAATTCCAGTGCCATGGGATAGGTGGCTGTGATGAGTGAAGCCCACCTGGGGTGGGAGGGGCTCTTGCTCTTCTGGACTGGAAGGTGAGTCTCAGGAAGGACTGGGCCAAGTGGACATGGTAAAAACTCTCAGGCAGTCATGAGGGATGTGAATTCCACATGTGACCCTGGTACCCTGGGAATTCCTTGACTCTCAGGTATTATGTTCTCAATCCCGCTCACTCCCCCACTGCGGTGGAGATCCACTGCCAGCTACCAAATTCTGCGTGTTGTTTGTGATCAACCCCACCTCTGCCTCAGCAGGGGTCAGGCCACCACCCATAGGGGGCGCCCCTTCTGCCAAGGACTTACCTGGCTCCTGGGGATCCCTAGGAAAAGGCCAAGGTGCTGTCAGCGGTGCTGATTCAGAGCTGAGTGCTGACTTTGGAGATGTCTGCAGCTCTGTGGCGAGGCCTGATAACACAACACAGAGACCTTATGTTTGGAGTCAGGAGGGTCAAGGTATCAGACGTGCTGGGGAGGGCTCAGGTCTACCTGGGAGGAGGGGCTGAGGGAAGGGGAAGTTCTGTACTTCTCCTCCTTGTCCTGTCCACCCTCAGGAATGTCCTGTGAACAATGCTAGGCTGTTGTCACTGGTCCCAGAGCAGGTAAGGTGAAGGCTCAGTGTTGTCCCTTTACATGTCTGTTTCCATTTCATTTTCCCAACATCCCCGACAGAGAGGGGTAACCCCCTCGTCAGATAAAGGAGGGAGCTGACACTCAGACAGCTGAGTAGCCATAGGAAGTAATCTCCAAAGACAATCCCACACAATCCCGCCCTCCTTTATACAAACACGGTGCTCCTCTCCTTACAAGATGCAGTTTGTTATTATTACCTTCTCCTCTTGAACCTAGCTTGAGTCCATGACTGCTTTGACCCATGGAATGTGGAGGACAAGCTGTTCTGAGAGTCATACAGCTCAGACATTAAGAAGGCCTGGCAGCTTCCACTCCTGTATCATGGATTTCTGGGTGTCTGTGTAAGCAATCCAGGGGACTCTGATGGAGAGAGACGCTACATAGAGGAACCCTAAGGGGTCAGATATCCAGTCCCAGTCACTGCCACCACCCCAACAGGACTGCCTGAAAGAGCCCAAAGCAAAACTAGGAGTGAAACTGCCCAGCCGGGCTCTGGCCAATTTACAGATCTATGAAATAGAATAAAATGATTGTTTGGGCCACTGAGATTTAGAGTGGTTTGATCTTCAGAAAAAGATAAATGAAACAAACAGTAACCACAAAAATCATAGCTAATAAGGAAAAAGTAAACCTGGAGGTTTACTCACCTGATGAATTTTTCTCATACTGTATTTAAAAGCTGACTTTTAAAGGGTGATTTGAAGCATTCTGTGAAGATACCTGTGGAGGCTTTGCCAGGCTGGAACTGCATTTCCCAAAATCCTCTTCCCTATTTGCTTCCAGGTTAAAGTTGGCCCACAGAGAAGGGCGAAGTTGAAGCAGCAACCAGGCTCTGAGGGTCGGTGGAGGGACGGGTACTATTGCAGCTGTTACACATCATCGCTGATGTGTTGGCTCATCTTGCTGGCGAGACACAACAGCGGCTCAACCGCTGGGAGGCAAGGAGGGTGTTGGCGAAAGCCACTGGCTGGACTTCAGGGGGCAAGAACCATCAAGCCTCAGTACATGGATTGGTGATCCAGGTGGACATAGGTGGCCCAGAGAGATGTTTACAGTGGCGTGCAAAATATAGGAAAAGAGCATCTCTAGTATTTCTCTCCTACTAAGACATTATCCCAGATCTCTTTGACCTGACAACTAGGGCCATTTGCCTATTCACAGGAGCACCATCTTCCCTAGGACAAATGGCCCATCTCAGTACTCAGTTCCCAGTGCCCAGCTGTGTGTCTGTGTGTCTGTCTGCCTGTGTGCATATTCTGAATATTGGGCTCCCAGGCCAGTGTGATGGTTAATTTTATGTGTCAACATGACTGGGACATGGGATGTGCAAATTAAACATTATTTGTGGGTGTGTCTGTGAAGGTGCTTCCAGATAAGACTGGCATTAAAATTGGTGAACTCAGTAAATAGATTGCTCTCCCCAGTGGAGGTAACAGCATCCAATCCATTGAGGGCCCGTATAGAACAAAAAGTGATGCAGGTCAGATTTCCAGGGTAACTGGATTCCAGCATCCTTGGGACATGGCTCTCAGGTGTTTGGGTCAAGGCTAGGGAAGATAAAAGAGCTGACCTCAGTTTTGGGAGGGAACTCCCTCTGATGAAGCCTCCCAGGGTCCTTGAAGGCTTCCAATGTCCTTGGATGAGGAGAAAAGTCTCCGTTTCTGGAACTTACCCTGCCTGTCACATTCAGGAACAGCTTCTTATTATGTAGCTGCATTTCAGGTAATAACCTCTCTTCGCTTGAAAGAAGTGTGCCCTCTTGTCCCCATTATGTACATCTCTGATGCTCAGGGAGCAGTTGTAGGTCTGGAAACCACCAAGGAGGTGAGGTGGAATCATCCCTGAGTCTTGTCCTGCACTTCTTGGTTGAGGTTGTTTGTAGCCACTGCGGCATCCTGTCAAAGGAGTGGGGCCCCATCCTGGAGCCAGTAGCCATGAGCTGGGTCAGAATCTATCCAGTAGAATTTTGGGTAGGAAATGGTGCAGGTCACAAGGATTCACAATCTCTCCAGCACTGTCACCAGCTCCTGCATCTCAAAGTCTTACTCTGGACCTGAGCCAAAGCTGCCGAAGAGAGAGAGACTCAGACTCCACCCTCACTCTCTTGGACCCCTCTGGCTCCTGGTCCTCTCACCTTCCTACAGCATGGACTGTAGCAGCACTACCAGCAGCAGAAGCATCTCGTGAACCATAAATGCCAGGCACACCCCTGGGACAGTCTGGTCACCAGTGTCCCTCACTATGGGAAGAACAGTTTGGGCAAAACAAGAGTGAACCATAAGGGGAAGCCAGTGAACATGAACAGGAGAGTAATTGTGCACATAAGTGTAACTTCAGACTGACAGCTGCCAGAGATGAGGAGGTTCTTGGAGATCAGTCATTACCACTTCCCTACTCTGCAGAACTCACTATAGGTCTAGAGAAAGCAAAAGACTTCCAAAAGTCATACTGGCTGTTGTGACTTTCACACACAGAAGGGTTTATAAAAAATTGGAATAATTCTGCTTTGTACGTTCAGAACTTGCTAGTGAACATTTTCCCTGGAAAATATTTCCCATTGAATCATTTCTTTTGTGGATACATGGCTATTTGGGTTTTTCATTTCTTCTTGAGACAGATTCCATAAATTATATTTTTCTTATTATTTTTATATATCATCTGAATTTTAAAATGGATTAGCATATATTTGTGTGAAGTATCCTCTTGTTTTGTTCTTAAATCAAATGATTGATGCAAAACATACGTAGAGAAAACAGTTAAGATTATAGAGATACATTTGATAAATTTTCATAATGATGACATTCCTGGAACAACCACCTTGATCAAAAAGCCCCACCAACACCCATTCCTAGTTACTCCTCCCCCTTCCCCCCAAAAAAGTAACCACTGTAATGACTTCTATCATCAGGGATTAGTTTTATCTGTTTTTTAATTTTTCAGTAATTGAGATCTTCCATTATGTGTTCTTTTGTGTCTGGCTTCCTATGCTCAACCTTCTGTTGTGAGAGTTACACATCAGCAATTCATCCATTCTCACTGTTGAAAGAATTCCATTATGTGCATATACCACACTCTATATAACCCATATACTTTTGATGGGTGTTTCTGTTATTTCTAGTCAGGATCTGTTATGAAGAGTGCTGCTGTAAACGTGTCTTTTCATATGTATATGCACTTTTGTTGGGTATATTTTTTAGAGTCGCATTTCTCAGTTGTAGGTTATGTGCATATTCAGTTTCACTAGATGCTGCCAAACAGTTTTCCAAAGCAATTATTAAAGTTACATTCCAATCATGAGTAGATGAGAGTTCCAATGGTTTCAATTTTAGACAATACTTGGTATTTCCTTTTTTGTTTGTTTGTTTGTTTGTTTTTGCATTTTAAGCATCCTGAAGAGAAGTGGAATTTCATAGTGGCTTTAATTTGCATTTCCTTGATGATTAATGAGATGGAGAAACTTCTCATATGTTTATGGGGAATTTGAACATCTTCCTCTGTGAAGGGCTTAAGTTGTTTTCTCATTTTTCCATTTGGTTGTTGATCTTTTTGTTGTCAATTTTTGGTAGATACTTAAATACTCTGCATAAAAGTTCTTTCTTGGATATTTTCATTGCAAATATCTTCTTCATGGCATCTTTAGGAAGAGAGTTTCTTAATTCTAATGTAGTTGTATATCAATCTTTTCCATCATTATTAGTAAATAATTGCCCTATTTAAGTAATGTTTGCATATCCTCAAGAATACACAGGTGATTTTCTAATAAAATACCTGAAGTTTTACCATTTACATTTAGGTATCTCAGTTAGTAGTGTATTTCCATGTATTGTGCTACGTAGGTGTTACAATTCATTTTTTTTCCCATATGCATATCCAATATGTCCAGCACTATTTATGAAAGGGACATGTTTTTCCCACTGCACTTAAGTATAGCTCTTGTCATAAATAAAGTAATTTTATATGTGTGTTTTTGATTCTGAATATTCTATTCTGTTCTATTGGTCTATCCTAGTAACAGGCCCACATGACCTTAATTAATGTACCTTTATAACAGGTTTTGATGTCTTCTGGTAAGAATATACTACAACTTTTCTCTTTTTTGCCTCTTCTTGGTCCTTTCCAATGAATTAAGACTTTCTAGATAATTATTGGCCCTACATTCAATCTATTGGCCAAGAACATGGAAAGAGAACTTCTCTGAGAATCAGGGTCATGGGGAAGACCAAAGCTAAAAGTAGGGAAATAAAAACATTAAAAACCCCTTCAACAACCTAGCCATAATTCTAAGTGATGCTGGAGGAATTTGAAGCTCTGGTGAATGAAAGTAATTGCACCAACCACAAAGCCAAAATCCAACTCCATTATGACTGGATTGATTCAGGATTCAACATTAACATCCAAACTGAAGAAGTGGCATGCCCACTTCCAGGCACAAACATTGCTCATCTCAGTCTCTACTCTTCTACACACGATGTCCAACATTCAATAAAAAGTTATGAATTGCACAAAAGTAGAAGTAATAACCACTTATCAAGAGACAAAGCAATCAACAGAAGCCAACTCGGATACGACGAGATGTTGGAACTATCAGACGGGAACATTAACATAACTATAATTAAGTTAAAAGCTCTAGTGAAAACGTGGGCAAAATACATGATCATATGGAGAATTTCAAAAGAAAGATGAAAATTATAAGAGATAAATGTAAATGGTAGAAATTTTTAAAATATGATAACAGAAACAAAGAATGCCTTTGATGGACTCAATAGACTTGACACAACCAGAGAAAGAAGCAGTAAATTTTCAGATTGATTGATAGAAATTACCCAAACTGAAACAAAATGTTTCAGTAAGGGAACTGGGGAAACATCAAAATTTTATTTAACTTTTTGTTCAAAAGTACCAAAGAGAGTAAAATAATAAACCAATCACCTAGATTTAACAATTATTCACATTTTTCTTGAGCTTTTATGAGTCACTATTGTGTCTGATTAAGTTCTTCTGTACTGTAAACACCTGAAAGGAATCTTCTGTTCCTGCATTATTAGTGCTTCCAGACTGGGTTCTTCGGCTTGCACAACCTTGTATGTTTCTGCACCCTTTCTGCTGCAGTATGTTTACATAGTGTTCATGTGATTACTCTTTATATTCTGATGCTTAACATAGACAGTCTGGCCAGACATTGTATGTGCCCCAGCCACTCTGAGCTAGTGTTTGGGGAGTGAGTGTTGCTTTCAGTCAACTTCTCTGAGACCTAAGTGTCTGGGGTTGAGGGAAGCCAAGGACAGACAAAGAAGGTAGAACTCAAATGGGGTTCAGCACACACCTCCTGGGGTCCAGGACTTGACTCTCTCTTTTCTGACACTCCAACCTTCACTAGGGAACTCTCCATCAGACCAGAGGTGTATCCTACATTGGAGTTTCTCTTTGAACTCCAACTCAGAACAGTATGATGGAAGATGGTAAGGTCTGGCAACACTCAGATACAGCCTCAATGATATGGAAGGTTTCTTCTCTGGAAGACTTTTCATTGATTTTATTCAGGTCTGTCCACTCATATGAGTGAGCGTATGTGCCTGTCGGAAGATCTCGTGAAATTTCTCAGGGTTCTCTCAGCCCAACTTTTACCCTTATATTCCTGCTTCAGAAGAAGTAATTATACAGAGTCAGGAAATTTTCAGTGCCACACTACAAACTTCTGACTCTTTCCACTTGACTCCATTGAGAAGTATATGGTGTGATGTTTTATTCATTTCCTGGTTTGGGTGTTGCTGGTGACATTTTAGCTCCTTTGATTGAAATGTCCTGCGTTTATTTAATACATGAAGGATTTTGCATTCATAGCATCAGGCTAAGTTGCCAGCAGGAACTTGCGTTTTCAAGAGATAAGGCACCAGCACACAATAAACACACACCTGTACCAGGACCTGCATACAGTGCTTTATATGTATCACAACATTCTTGTGAGATGGGGCTCATTATTTCCCTTTGCAGAGCAGGACACTGAGTAACAAAGAAGTAGAGTGACTCAATTTCCAATGTCACCCCCTTAGTAAGTGGAGAAACCAAAATTGAATCCAAGTTTTTCCTATTCTAAAGCTTGTATTTATTCCCTATGGTGAAGAATTTCCATTAAATTTTTATTAATCCATTGACTAGAGACACATTTACTCCATAAGAAGGAGTGTTTGAAGTCTCTCTTTCCCAGAGAAGCTCTGGGCTCCGGGACCTATCTGTCCTCTATCCTCTGAATAATTGGGGCTGATGCTCCCATCCCTTGGCCCAAAAGCCTTCATTTTGTGATATGTGAGGGAATATTAGCAGAGCTCTTGAGTTCATTATGGTCAGAAGTGTTTATGGGCAGAACCTGACTGTGGGGAAATGACAAAAACACATGTATGTCCTCATCCTTCACATTATGTGAAATGAACTTGGGAATACAGATCTACTATGAGGTGGCAGAGACTCCACTCTCAATTGGTCCCAGAGAAAAAGGATTCTTTCTTACCTGTACTACATTTTTGAAGGACAATGATGTCTGCAGGAATGGAGTATCTGGGACAGAAACGTAATGGCTCCCCTTTCACTGGTGAAGGGTGGAACGAGCATTTGTCCTCCCCCCCTTTTCAAGCCACAAAAACAGCAATGAAGTTGGGTTCTGGAATCCTTCTTGTCCTTCTCCTCAGTCTGGTACCCAGGAACCTGGCACTGAGTATCCCAAGCCCTGAACTCTCCTTGAACTCCGTATTGCATTCAGAGTGCTGGGAGTCCTGGCCCCACACTCATAGGAGACATTGAGTTGGATGGTTTTCTATCATCAAACGAACTCCAGAAAACATTACACCCCAGAGTGGTTGATGCCAAATTTCCAAGATTTGGGGTGATGACCTAAAAATGGGGTGTGTGTCCAAATCCTTTATTTGCTATGACATAGTGAACTCCTCTCCTTCCAGCCTAGTCTTGAACTAATTGGTCTGGGATGCAATGAAGGTGGCTCAGCACACAAGCAGATGTCTGTCCTCCTAAGACAGATTGTAGACCTGGTGATCTCCAGACAATGGAATGCTGCTTTCCGTGGTGCTGAACTAGGGCCAGTTTCTGTGCTCAAAAATCATCCAGTCTGAAAGAAGTCTGACCCCTCAAGTGCAGGATCCAGGACTCCAACCTAAAGGTAGCCATATAACCTGGAGTAGTGAAAATAATTGCCCTGCCTAAGAGAAAAGGACTTTGGGACTGGAACCCTCTCTTCAGGGGGCTGGGGTTCTCTTATGTGCTCTCTGCTTCCTAGTTTATCCTTAGAGACTCTTGCGCATGTCTGGATGTCCCTAATTGCCTAAAGAAACTAAGCACACTGAGATCGTATGAAAGACCATTGGGCCTAAGATTGAAGAGACTAATGGAGGCCTGAAGAGAAAAAGATTCGAGGAGAGTATTGAGCCTTATGTGCAGAGGTTGAGAAATAAGTGACAGGAACTTGTGGGAGAGAGGCCATCAGTTTCAAAAAGTAATTATTATAATAGTGAGTAGTACTCATAATCCTTATTTACTGACTATTATATTAAAGGAAAATTTTAAAAGTATGTTTTCTCATAAGACCTTGCTAGGTATAATTTATACTTACTAAATAGAATATTCTGATCTAGATCTTAGAGAAACAAGCCAACTTTCACTCATCCTTGAATGTTGATTGAACATCCATTCTGTCAAGCACCATCCCACACATGAGGTTTCGTGATGCCTGCAGTGCGGTCTATAACATCATCAACACTAGCTCCCGCTTCCCAGAGCCAACTACATTTGATTACCGTTTCGATATACTCCCTTCCTTATTTTCTGGGCATTTGTTTACTGTCTCATTTTGATCCTATTAGAGGGGAGATTTTATGTCGTTCTATTTTATTTTTCTGGTTAATTTCTTAGTCTTCTAAATTTCATTCTCATTATTTTGTGTGTGTGAAAGAAGATGTGCTATATTTAGATTCTCCACTTTGCTTGTCTTTGCCTCCTGGGACCTATCAGCCTGACTCAGGGTTTTCTCTGGAATGTATCTTATGAACAAAATTTTCTGAACTTCTCTGGGAATAAGCACAGATACAATCTTTGCCCTGGTGGGCTTACCATGTAGTGGAATGTGGAGCATTGAGGTGCTATTATAGACAGCATGAGGACGCTTAGGAATGTGCTGGGGCCAGAACAAAGACTTGGGCTGGAGACAAGGATTTTGCAAGTACATCATTTTTTTAAATTTCTAAAATATTTATTGGAAGCTTATTATGTGCCAAGTATTGTTCTTGGTGAATAAAATAGACAAAAATACCTTCACCTAGTATCACAGATCAGGCATAGACTTGCTCTTATGAATGGGCAGTGAGGAAACATTGTCCAGGCAGGGCCTCAGAGTTGGGCACAGACAGATAAAGAAGAGAGGGCAAGGCTGGGAGGTCTTTTTCTCTTTTCTACAGGACAAGGCTGAGGATGGAGGAAGGAAGAAACAACGAAAAAAGAAGAAAGACAAGAAAAAAGGAAAAATGAAGCGAGGGAGGGAGGGAGGAAGAGAGAGAGGAGAGAGAGACAATTACTTTGGTCAAATTTATGGAAGCATGGTTGGCCAGGTTGGCAGCTGTGGTCATCACTGCTCTTAGGAACAGATTGACGGTTTGAATGATCACAAAGCAGTTAGGACAGTGCCTGGACACAGGGCAAACCCAAGGGGCCCACTAATTAATACCTGATTGTGGCATTGGGGTCATCTACCTGGATTCAACCTGGTACCTCCACTTGCTGGCTTCTGTGGCTTTGAGTAGCTCACTTGAGCCTCCTCTGTAACATGGGGACAGCGTTGACCTTCTCAAGAGTCACTGTAAGGATTGAATGAGAGAGAACAAGTGAGGAATTGATGAACAATGGGTGCTGAGTGTATTTGTTAGTTCCCTAGGGCTGCTGTGATACTTTCCACAAACTGGATGGCTTAAAACAGCAGAAATGTATTGGCTCACAGTGGCAGAGGCTGAAAGACCACAATTAAGGTTTCAGCAGGGCCACATTCCCTCAGAAGGCTCTAGGGTAAAACCCTTCCTTCCCTCTTCCCACTTCTTGTGGTTGCTGGCAATCCTTGGCCTTCCTTGCTTTGTAGCATCATAACTCCAATCTCTGCCTCTGTTGTCACATGACCTTCTTCCCTACATGTGTCTGTGTCCAAATTTCCCGCTTTGTATAAGGACACCAGTCACTGGATTTAGGGTCCGCCAATCCAGTCTGAGCTCATATTAACTTGATTAAATCTGCAAAGACCCATCTCAAAATAAAATCACCCTCACAGGTACCAAGGGTGTGAACTTGAATATACCTTTTTGGGGGGGGGCATAATTCAACCCACAACAGCAGGCATTCATTGTCAGGATTATTGGACCCCCTGATGTTCCCACTGTCCATCTCCAGTCCCTACCTTCCTCTTGAGGTCCAGACCATCCATTTCTCCAGCTGCCTGCTGGATGCTGGTCTCCATGGGGAGTCCCAGAGACCCTTGAGCTCCCAACATGTGACTCTGACCTCATTGTCTCCATCTCGGCCCTGTCCCCCAACACTTGAGAGAAATGAAAACATACCTGGACACTATCTTTTGCAAACATCCACAGAAGCTTTATTAATAATTGTCAAAAAATGGAAGCAAACCAAATGTGCATCAAGAGAAAAATGGGTAAACAAAGTGTAATATACTGGGATCTTACTCAGCAATAAATGAATGAGATACTGATACAACAGCATGGATGAACCTCAAAAACCCCAATACTGAATGAAAAAAACCACATGAGTACAAACTGCATTATTCAAATTATATAAACAAAATATATCATTTATAAGGTTCATTTTTTCCAAATCTTAATCAACTTGTTCTACCACATTTGTAAAGAAGTCCTTCCTTTCCCAATTGAATAGACTGTGTGTTGTTCAGTGGACCATGTATAATGTGTGGGTCTATTCATGGACTCTGTTCTGTCCACACCACACTCTTTTGATGACTCTAGCTTTATGTCTGCTGACTGAGATTACTTTAAATCAATATGGAGAAAACTGACATCTTAACAATACTGTGTCTTCCCATCCATGAACATGGTATATTTCTTCATTCATGTGGATCTTCTTTAATTCCTGTCAGCAGTATTGTGCATTTTTCAGTATGGAGGTATTGCATGTTTAAATTTAAAAAAATGCTCCTTGGTGCCTTATGTTTCTTGCTGCTGTTATAAATGGGCAGGGGTCCATTTGTAGGTAATTTTTAAAGCTTCATCCATCCTTTGATTTCTTTCCATCAAGGCTACTTTATGAAGTGACTGCTGTGATATATTCCTTTCTTCATCTGAGTGCTGTCGGAGAATTTGGGGATCATGTTGTTTCATTCATCAGACAGTTGTGTGATCATTTGGGAACTTTCCTCATTTATTTGGTTTCTCTCTATAGGGGGAGATCAGGAGCTGCTGCTTGGCTTTCCCATCTCAATCCAGAAGTCCACCTCTTGAGCTCGGCTTTCAAAGACAGAGGAGGATGAAGGCCCCAGTGGGAGGACATTCCAGGAGGAGTGACCTGTGTGCAAGGTCTGAGGTCTGATGCTGGTCCCCACCAGAGTCGGGAGAAAATCCCAGCAGGACCTTTCTATTTAAAGCACCGGGATCCAGCATGTGTTCAGCATACATTTTGTGGCAGGTGCTCTGATAGGATTTTACTCCGGAAATTCTCACCACAAATTTGCATGTGGGGCTTCTCTTGCACGTTGCACAGAGCAGGAAACTGAAGCAGAGAGGTAGGGGTTTGGTCTGTCACTTACTTAGTAAAGAGGCAGAGTGTGGATTCAAATTTAAAACTCTTTGGTTCCAAAGTCTGTGCTCTTTACACAATTTAGAGGGATTTTTAACTCAACAGAATCAGCCCCTGACTTTTCTTTGCCCTTCAGAGGCCGTGATCCCTCAATCCAGGGCCAAGTCTCTGCAGTTTCTCACTTGCAGGTCTTGATCTCTGAGTACTCACTACCAGTGGCCTCCCATTCCTGTGGGTCCCAAGGTTTCATCCCACGAAAGCTGAAAGATGCATAATTGTGTTCTTCTTCCTCCCCTGAGCAGGGGGCAGCTACATGTGGGGGAGAGTGGGCTGGGAGGCCACCTGTCTGGGATTCAATCAGGGGACACTGAGTAGAGGGAGGGGGGGAAGTCAGAGTGGAACAGCAGGGTCAGAATAAGGCAGAGAGAGCCCAGGAGGGAAGCCCATGAATTCCCATATCCATTCATCCCACACACATTTTTGTGGAGAACTCCTTCATTCATGATTTTCTAGAATATTTAATACATAGTGAGCACCTTATTTGGCGCTGGCTAAGATCATTAACTTCCCACAACAACCCCATAAGAAAGATATTATTATTGTGTCCATTTTATAGATATAAAAACTGAGATGAACCAAGTAAGCAGCATACAGAAAGTCCCTAATGGAGGGGCTGGCACGGTGGCGTAGTGGTTAAGTTCGCACTCTGCCTTGGTGGCCCGGAATCTCAGGTTCTGATCCCAGGCAGGGACCTACGCACCACTCATCAAGCCATGCTGTGGAAGGCGTCCCATATATAAAGTAGAGAATGATGGGCATGGATGTTAGCACAGGGCCAGTCTTCCTCAACAAAACAAGGAGTATTGGCAACAGACGTTAGTTCGGGGCTAATCTTCCTCACTAAAAAAACAAAGACAAAAGTGCCTGAGGAAAACGAGGATCCAATCCAGTTCCTTCTGAACTCAAAGAATGAGACCCCCTGTGTGTAAGGCCTGGAGCTGGGTGCTGGATGTTCTGTGCTGGACACAGCAGACATAGACCCTGACTGCTTGCAGCTTACTCTTTAATTGAGGGAGACAGCAAAATATGAGTTAAACAAGTAAATATCTAAAAGTGAATTATGATATGATGGACAGGAACTGGATTAAGTGAGAGAGGATTACAGGGCCTTGATTCAGGCATGGCACCTGACCCTGGGAAGATCAGTTTGGGGGGAGGACAAGCCAGTCAAAGAAATTATGTCCATGTGGTAGGCAGAATAACAGCACCCCGTGCACAAGATGTCCACTCCCTAATCCGCAGGAACCTGTAAATGTGTCACATTACCTGTCAAAAGGGACTTTACAGGTGGAATTAAATTAATGACTCGGCATCAGAAGGAGAGATGCTGTCTTACATTTTGAATTTTTGTCCATGTGAATATATTACCTTTTCAAAAGCACTTAAATAGGCAATTGTTAGGAAAAACAAAAAGACAAGGCTGAAGAGTCATCAGAAGACAGATGATCAGGGGCCTCAAGAGGTGGGGTCTGCCCTGTGAATATTTTCTTTTTCTGCTTGTGGAACTGAGGTGGGTGGAGACATCTGAGGGGAGTGAGAGTCTGAAGACGACAGCTGCTCACTGCAGCCATGGGGGCTGAGGATGGGCGGGACCACTGGGTTCACCCACAAGAGGGTCTCTTGTCGCCAGGGTGAATCCAGGGTGAGGCAGGGACTGGCCCTGCCCTGAGCTGGCAGAGGGCCTGCTCCCTACAGCACAGGACGGGTCTGGTTCTTACCTGTACTATTTCCTAGGAAGAGAGTGAGGGTCAAGTTCTGTGGAGAGTCTTGGACAGAAAGACATGGTGGCCCCATATCCGTGAGGAGGGCTGTGTGGACATGGGCCCTTGTCTCCAGGAGCTGCATAAATGGGAGAAGGGTGGAGTTGGGCATCCTCTTGATCCCCTTCAGCCTGGATTCTAGGACCTCACACCAGTGTCCAAGGCCCTGACACTTCCATGGCCACTGCCCTCAGGACTCCAACAGGGTACCAGCTGTTTTGGCCCAGCACTCACAGGACACCTTGAGGTGGATGGTCCTTTCCAAAGTAACACCAGTAACACACAGGGAACTTCACCTGACAAGTGAGATTGGTGCTAATTTCCTGGGGCTGTGGTGTGAGAGTGAGCACCGAGGAGAGGTATGTCCTAGGGCTCAGGGAGGTGAGGGCAGCTAACGTACAGGACAAGATAGGGGGTGTGCCCTGCTCACAGGCCCAGGACACAGAGCAGGTCAGGTTCCTGGCATGGCCAGACTCCAGAGTCCCCGGGATGAAGATGTGGGGCATGTGGGTCAGGGCTGGTAAGATGGAAAGACATGGGAATCAGGAGGTAGGGTCTGAGGTGCCACTATGAGAGAAGCCTCAGACTTTTGTCCAGGTCCTCTCTGTAAACTCCAATATGCTGTACCCTTAATACCTCCCGGGAATGGGGTCTTATCCAAGGCCTGCCCTAGCACCCCCATGTCCTTCCCCTGTGGCTGCTCCTTACCCATCACATGCACAAAGAGATAGTTACATTTCAGTCCAGATGGTCCTTTCCTGTGGTTAAATTTGTAATCATATTTTGTATTTCCTTTCTCCACCCGAAAAAAAAGTATCTTCCATTGTCCCTCCTCTTGGTGTCTCTGATATCCAGGGAGCAGTTGTAGGTCCGGGAGTGTCCAAAGAGGTGGAATCGGCCCTGGGTCGCCTTCCACATTTTTCGATCCAGGTTGTTTGTGGCCACTGGAAGTTGTTGGTCTGTATTGGCTCCTTCCTGGAACCAGTAACCATGAGCTGGAGTAGACACATTCCAGCCATCCCGGGGGTAGGAGAAGGAGCAGGGCACCCGCAAACACAGACCCTCCTGCACCATCACCAACCCCTGCACCTGCAGTTTGTAATCCCTGTAATTTTTCCTGGGTCTCCCCTTGCCCTCGGCCCCCTCCCTCCACCAGAGAAAGGCCAGAAGCAGCAGCAGCAGAATGTGTGGGGTTGGCGGTGCCAGGTTCCGGCAGGGAAAGTCCGTTTCTCAGGGTTCTGTCTCAGGAACTAAAAGTTGCAGATTTAGAGGAGGCTCCAACAGGAAGATGTGGGTGAGGTCAGAACAGTGACCCTCCTCAGGAACTTCAGCCCCAGTCACTGTTGGGACTTGGACAGCCCTTGGAGTCAACCATCCACCTCCCATGTCCACTCCTGGGGACCCTTGGCCAGGGAGGGTGAGAACCTCACCCCAATTCACACCCCATTCGGGACCTGAGCCCCATCTCCTGCCTTCCTATGGATGCACTTCCCCTTGGAAGGTCACTTTCTGCAAAGTGAAATATGTCCCCTCTGGTCAAACCTACTGACTCACAGGCTGTAGATGTCTGTCGTGGTTGGTCCAGCCAGAAGTGAGACTCAGGGACCCAGGCGATGAGGAAGGCCGACTGTCCTCACTCCCTCAGCATCCACATGGTGGCCGTCCCTTTTATGCTCACGAGGTCACACATCAGCCCTGGACGCTGTCCTGAGAGTCATTGTCCAGTGGGGTGACAATAGGTGTCCCGGCACCAGAACCTCCCTGCGATGGGACGTGGAGACACGTGCAGGAGACACAGAGTGAGTGACATTAGACTGGCAGTCATCCATCCTCAGGGATGGTGAGGATTTCATGAGAGAAGAGACACGCACCTGAATTCACTGAAGGTTATTTTTAACTGTGTGGCGGAGGCTTGGAGGCAGTAGTGGGATCCTGGGTAGTGGTGTCTCCTCAGACCCATGTCTCTTTCCTTGAAACACTTTTTTATGAGAAACATAAGACACATACAGAGAAGTGCCCTCAAAAGAAAAACTGAGTGATTTTTCACAAAATGAACACCTCCCAAGAGATAGAACATTGGGCGCACCCAGGACTCCCCCTTGTCCCCTCCCTATCCCCACACCCCATTTCACCCAAGGAATCCCAGGCTCACTGTAATGCCAATGGTTTCCTTGATTTTCTCTGTAGTTTTGTGGTCAAGCATGCTGCCTTTAATACTATACCTTCACACTTTTTTTAAGACTTTATATAAATAGGAAAAATTACAATCTGTTTTCTTCTATTCAGTTTCATGAATCTGCCCATTCCATCTTTTTCCCGTCTGAGAACTATTACACAAGACCTGGAGCAGAGTCAGTGCCATGATCATGGAGGAGGAAGGTGTGGGGTTGGAGCCTGTGTAGACCCTCCCACACCATCACCAGTTCCTGCATTTTCAGCTGGAATCTCAGCCTGCAGCCCCAGCCCCATCCTGGGCCCCCCTGTCCTGGCCACTCGCTCTCTCCCTGCAGGGGCAGTTACTGCATCTGTTGTGAGAAGGGATTGGCCATGCCCATTCTGTTTCCCATGGTCCCCAATTTGAAAAGAAAGGCAGAAGAATGGGAAGGGGAGGCATGGGGAAGCCACATAGAATGTAACTGTGCAAAAGAGGAACTTAAGATCCACGAGTTATCAGAGCTGTGGGGCTTTCTAGCCCCATTTCTCCAATTTGAATAAGAAGACACTTAGGTGAAGAGTGGACAAGTGAATTGGCTGAATCTCATAGACACTCTGCCATATGCACCATTGTCTGCACCAGGACCCACTTCATCAATCTTTGTCTTGCAAGGTTTCACTGGCTGGGAGACGGGAAGCTTATGTGGATGTGAGAGGGAAGAATTCTCAACTGTTCTGTGAGGTGAGAGGGGAAATTTCATTCATTTAGTTATTCATTCATTCACCAATCACGTACACTGTGAATTCAGTTTTCCAGCAAAGGGATGAATATGACAGATCTAGCCCTTGCATTTGAGGAAGCCAACAACTGGTTGGGAGACACACAGGTTACCTGACAATTCCGGTGCCATAGTGTAGGTGGCTATGAGGGGGGATCACAGGCTGGGGAGGGAGAGGCTCTTGCTCTTCTATACTGGAAGTTGAGTCTCAGGGAGGGATGGGCCAAGTAGACGTGTAGAGGACTCTCAGGCAGTTACAAGGGATGTGAATTCCACAGGTGATCCTGGTACTCTGGAAAATCCTAGACTCTCAAGTACCATATTCTCAATCCCACTCACTCTCCCACTGTGGTGATCCTCTGCCAGCTACCAAGACACGTGTTCTCTTTGTGACCAGCCACACCTCTGCCCCAGAAGGGATCAGGCCATCATGCAGAGGATGCTCCCTCTGCCCAGGACTTACCTGGCTCCTGGGGATTCCCAGGAAAGGGCTATAGTGCTGTCCATGGTGCTGATTCAGAGCTGAGTGCTGACTTTGGAGATGTCTGCAGCTCTGTGGAGGGGCCTGATCACACAACACAGTGACCTTGTGTCTGGAGTCAGGAGGGTCAAGACGTCAGATGTGCTGGGCAGGGCTCAGGTCTACCTGGGAGGAGGGACTCAAGGGAGGAAAAGACCTCTATTTCTCCTCCATGTCTACCCTGAGGAATGTTCTATGGACAATGTGAGACTGTTGTCACCGGTCTAAGGGCAGGATAGGTGAAGGCTCTGTGCTGCGCTTTACATATCTGTTCCCATCTCATTTTCTCAACATCTCTGACAGAGAGGGGTAATCCCTTCCACATAGAGGAGACAGCTGACACTCAGACAGGTGAGTAGCTGTAGGAACTAGTCTCCAAAGACAACACCAAACAGTTCCTCCCCACCTTTATACAAACATGGCACTCCTCTCATTGCAAGATGTAGTTTGCCATTATTATCTCCTCCTCTTGACCCTGGATTGGGTTCACGACTGCTTCACCAAAAGAATGTGGAGGACAAGATGTTCTGAGCTCATATGGCTCTGACATTAAGAAGGCTTGGCAGCTTCCACTGCTGCCTCGTGGATTCGTGGACATCTATGTAAGGAATCCAAGGGACTCTGATGGAGAGAGATGCTATATAGAGAGCCCTGAGGGATCACACGTCCAGTCCCAGTCACCACCACCATTCCAATGTGCTTGCCTGAAAGAGCTCAAAGCAAAACTAGGAGTGAAACTGTTCAGGTTATCCATCTTTATTCCTTCTTCTTGAGAATAGGTAACTCTTCAGAGTCAGGAAATTTTCAGTGCCACACTACAAACTTCTAGTTCTTTCCACTTGAGCCCATGTACAAGTGTAGGGTGTGATGTTTTACTCATTTCCTGGTTTGGATTTTGCTGGTGACAGTTTAGTTCTTTTTATTGAAATGCTCTGTGCTCATTTAATGCCTGATGGGACTTGGCACTTGTAGTATCAGGATAAGTTGCCAGCAGGAGCTTGTATTTTCAAGGGATAAGGAACCAGTACACAATGAACACACACCTCATACAAGGACCTGTACACAGTGCTTTCTGTGTGTCACTACATCCTTGTGAGATGGGGCTTCTTATTTACCCACTTTACAGAGCAGGAAACTAAGGAACAGAGAGGTAGACGGATACAATTTCCAATAGTCACCCCCTTAGTAAGTGGACAAACCGAGGTTGAATTCAAATTTCTCCTATTTTAAAGCCTCTATAGTTTCCCGAGGGCAAAGAATTCCCATGAAATCATTTATAACCCATTGACTAGAGAGATTTATTGCATAAGAGTCAGTGCTTGGAGTCTCCCTATCCCAGAGAAGCTATGGGTTCCAAGACCTATGTGTCTTCTATCCTTTGAATACATTTTGCTGATTCTCGCATCCCTTGGCCCCCAAACCTTCATCTTGTGATATCTGAGGGGTTTCAGTGGAGCTCTTGAGTTCACTATGGTTTGATGTGGAAGGTTTGTGGGAAGAAATCTGACTGTGGGGGTGTGAGGACATTCCATGTATGACCTCATCCTTCCCATCATATGAACTTGGGAATCCAGCTTTGTTATGGGGTGGCACTCCCCACTCCCAACTAGTCATAGAGAAAAAAAGATTCTTTCTTACCTGTACTATGTTCTTGAAAGACAATGATGTCCACTGGAATGGAATATCTGGACTGAAATGTAATAGTTCCCTCTTCAATGGTGAAGGGTGGAATGAATGTTGGTCCCATCCAACTCTAAAGCCAGAAAAACAGTAATGAAGATGGATTCTGGAACCCCTCTTGTCCCCCTCCTCAGTGTGGTGCTCTGGAACCAGGTTCTGAGCATCCCAACCCCGAATTCTCTTTGGACTCCCTACTGCTCTCAGGGTGCTGGGAGTCCTGGCCCCTCACACATAGGAGACATTGAGCTGGATGGTTTCTATAGTCACACAAACTCCAGGAAACATCATACATCAGGGTAGTTGATAGCAATTCCCAGAATTGTGGGCTTCTAACCTAAAAATGAGGTGTGTGTTCAAACACTTTGTTCACTGTGATATACTGAACACATCCCTCCATCCAGCCTTATCTTGAAAAAATTTGTCTGGGATGCAGTGAAGGTGGCTCAGCACACAACAGGATACCTGTTCTCCCAAGACAGATTGTAGACCTGCTGAGCTGCAGGCAATGGGATGATGCTGTCCGTGGTGCTGAACTATGGCTTGGATCTGAGCTCCCAAGTCTCCCAGTCTGAGAGCGGTCTGATCCTTCAAGAGAGGGATCCAAGACTCAGGCCAGGAAGGCAGCCATATAACGTGGATCAGTGACAAATTATGGCCTATCTATGAGAAAAAGATTTGGGGATAAGAAGACTCTCTCATCAGTGGGATGGGGGGGGTCTCTTGTTTTTCTCTCTGTTTCCTAGTTCACACTTAAGGACACTTCTGCAAGTCTGGATGTCCCTAATTGCCTAAAGGAATTAGGGAGAGTGAGACTATAAGAAAGGCCATTGGACCTAAGACTGAAGAGACCAAGAGGGGCCTGAAGAGAAAGACTCTAGGATAGTATTGGGCCTTATGTAGGGAAGTTGAGAAATGCAGTGACAGGAACTCAAGGGAGAAGGGCCATCAGTTTCAAAAGTAAGTATTATAATAGTGAGAAGTATTCATAACCCTTAACTACTGACTGTCAACCATGGTGTTCTAGTGGTTATGATTCAGTGCTCTCACGACCACACCCCAGGTTTGTTTCCCTGTCAGGGAACCACACCACCTGTCTGTTTGTTGTCATATTGTGGCAGCTGAATGCTGCATTGATGTTGAAAGCTTTACCACAAATATTTCAAATACCAGTAGGGTCACCCATGGTGGACAGTTTTCAGTGGAACTTCCAGACTAACACTGACTAGGGAGAAGGACCTGGCCATCCACATAGGAATAAGTTGGCCATGAAAACCTTAAGAACAGCAGCAAAGCATTGTCTGATATATTGGCAGAGAATAACAGGATGGCGCAAAAGAGACCAAGCAGGGTTCTGTTTTGCTGTACACAGGGTCGCTAGAAGTCGGAATCAACTTTATGGCACTAACAACAAATTTACTATTATGTTTCAGGACAATTTTAAAATATATTAATGGAACGTTTAGATCTAGAACTTGAGGAAACCAGCTGACTTTCAGTCAGTCTTGAATCTTGCTTGAACTTCTACTCTGTGCCAAGCACCATGCCACATGTGTTGTTATGTGTTTCCTGCCGTACAGTCTATAACATCAACACCAGGTCCTGCTCTCAGAGTCTGCAACATTTGATGATCATCTTGGTATACTGCCCTGTTTTTTTCAAGACATTTGTTTTTTTCTCTCATTTTGATCCTGTAAGAGGTATGATTTTAGGTCATTCTATTTTATTTATTGTTCTGGGTCTCTTCTTGTCTTCTAAATTTCATGCTCACTGATTTCATTAAGAGGAGATGTGCTATATTTAATAGATCTCTCAAATGAGGTTGGACATTTATTTTGTTTACACTTTGAGTGGAAGTGCTATAACGTCACCACCTTTGAAGATGACCAGTTTTTCCAGTTTTTTCTCATGTGGAAACTGGAATAAACTTTCTAGAACAAAGATCAGTAGAGCTCACACTCCTGATTAGAACTTTCGGTGGATCATTCACTCATTTCCTCTACAACAGCATTGCTCAGTCAATTTCCCACCTTAATGTCCTAAACTGATGGATCTCACACAAGAATCCCACACTCTGCAGTCCAGCTCCTTTGAGGCACGTGGAGGAGTTGAGGGAAGTAACCAAAGTCTGGCTGTTGGTAGAAGTAAGAAAGTGCAATGGATTTATGATCAAAAAATGAATATTTGTTTTCCCACAGTGTCACTTCGCTTCCAGTCATCTCCCTTTCCACTTCCTCAAACAAAGCATGAAGAGAGAAATCAGAATTGTGAAATGTCGGCATTGGGGTTTCTCTATTCACTACATCCTCCTGGTTTTCTGATGGGAACCAGTCAAATGGCACAGGCTTATATAGTAATATGTTGATCACAAGCAACAAAATCCTTAGTCTATCCTAGTGAAGGAGGATTTTATGAGAAGATTCTGAGGTCTTCACATCATTAAAGAAGAGCGAAACCACCTGTTGGGAAAGACAGTCCTCCTGAGTCCCTTGTACTCCTACACGTCTTGCTGGGTCTGCCCAAAACATGATGCTCTGACTGCTCGTTACATGGCCAAGTTCTCAGGGCTGTGTTGGCAGGGAACAACCTTGAGGGATGAAGGACCAAGAGCAGGCTCACTTACTGCTTGCTATGAAAGTGGTAAGTTCTTCAGTTTCCCTGTCTTTGCCTCATGGGGACTATCAACCTAATTCAGAGCTTTCTCTGGGACTTTACCTATCAAAAATTTTTCTGAATTTCTCTGGGAGCCAAAACAGACCCCATCCTTGCCCCCATGGACTCACTATTTAGCGAGATGGAAGCATTGAAGATGCCATTAAAGACAACATCAGGGCAGTTACGAAAGTGCTGGGGTCAGAATAAAGACCTGGGCTGGAGACAGAAATATTGCAAGCAATAGCAACATTTTTTAAAATTTCTAAAATATTTATTGGGATCTTGTTATGTGTCAAGTATTCTTCTTAGTGAACAAAGTAGAAAAAATTGCCTTCTCCAAGTATCACAGATCAAGCAAAGACTTGCCTTTGGGAGTGGGCAGTGAGGAAACATTGTCCAGGCTGGACCTCAGAGATGGGCACAGACAGATAAAGAAGAGGGGGCAAGGCTGGGAGGTCTGTTTCTCTCTTCTCCAGGAAGAGGCTGGGGAGGGAGTTAGGTAGAAAGAAAGGAAAAAAAGAACTAAAGAAATAAAGGAAAAGAGGAAGGAGGGAAGGAGGGAGAAAGAGAAGAGAGAGAGAAAGAGAGACAGACTCTTTCTTGGCTGAATCTATAGAAGTGTGGACGGCCAGACTAGCAGCTGTGGTTGTCACTGTTCTTAGGAACTGCTTGACTGTCTGAATCTTCACAAAGCAGTTAGGACAGCGCATGGACACAAGGCAAACCCCCAGGACCCACTGATTAAGACCCACTGATTAAGATTTATGTGGTCCCTCCACTTGCTGGCCTGTGTGCCTTTGAGCAGCTCATTCCAGACTCTTCTGTAACATGGAGATAGGGCTGACCCTCTCAAGGGTCATTGTGAGGACTGATGAGACAGGACAGGTAAGGAATTCATGCAAAGTAGGTGATGAGCAAATGGATTAGTTCCTTGTGGTTGCTGTGACTATTAACCACAAACTGGGTGGCCTTAAAGAGCATAAATTTATTCTCTTATATTTGTGGAGGCTGGAAGACCAAAAGCAAGGTTTCAGCAGAACCATCTTCCCTCAGAAGGCTCTAGGAAGTATCCTACCTTGCTTCTCCTTGCTTTTGGTGGTTGCCAATAATCCTTGGAATTCCTTGCCTTGTAGCATCATAACTCCAATCTCTGCTCCATTGTCACATGACCTTCTTCCCGACAGGTGTCTGTGTCCAGATTTCCCTCTCTGTATAAGGACATGAATTGTGGGATTTAGGGCTCCCCCAAAATCCATTCTTACATCATATTAACTTGACTATGTCTGCAAAGACCTTATCTCCAAACAAAATCACATTCACATGTCCCAGGGGTGAGGACTTCAATCTGTCTTTTGGGGAAACACAATTCAACCCACAACAGCAGGTATTCATTATTAGGACTATTGGACACCTGATGTTCCCGTTGTCCATCTCCAACCCCTACATTCCCCTTGAGCTCCAGACCATCCATCTCTCTAGCTGCCTGCGGGATGCTGGTCTCCATGAGGAGGTCCCAGAGACTCTCGAGCTTCCAAGATGTGACTCTGACCTCATTGTCTCCATCTCAGCCTTGCCCCCCAACACTTGAGAGAAATGAAAACACACCTGGACATAATCTTGTACAAATACATTCAAGCAGCTATATTCATAATCGCCAAATACTGGAACCAAAACAGATGAGCATCAACAGAAAAATGGGTAAAGAATGTGTCTATACACTGAATCCTATTTAGCAATAAATGAAGAAAATACTGATACACGCAACAACATGGAATCACAAAAGCCCTAATACTGAATGAAAGTAAAACACCACATAAGTACATACTGCCTGATTCCAACTATATAAACCAATTATAATATTTACGTTTCATTTTTTCCAAATCTTGATCCACTTGTTCTACCACATTTGTCAAGGAGTCCTTCCTTTCCCAACTGAATAGACTGGGTGTATAGTGTGTGGGTCTATTTGTGGACTCTGTTCTGTCCACACCACACTCTCTTCATTACTCTAGGTTTATGTCTGTTGACTGGGATTACTTTAAATCAATACAGAGAAAACTGATATCTCAATAATACTGCGTCTTCCTATCCATGAACATGGTATATACCTTCATTCGTGTGAATCTTCATTAATTTCTGTCAGCAATATTCTGTAATTTTCAGTATGGAAGTATTGCATGTTTAAATTTAAAAAATATTCCTTGGTGCCTTATGTTTCTTGGTGCTGTTATAAATGGGCAGGGGTCCATTTGTAGGGAATTTTTAATGCCTCAACCAACCCTTTGAGTTCGTTCTATCAAGGCTACTATATGAAGTGACCATTGTGATATATTTCTGTCTTTGTCTGGGTGCTGTAGGGAAATTTGGGGATCACAAACATCCATCAGATGTTTGTGCGATCATTTGGGAACTTTCCTCATTCGTTTGGTTTGTCTCTATAGGGAGAGATCATGAGCTGCTGCTTGACTTTCCCATCTCAAACCAGAAGTGCACGACTGGAGCACAGCTTTCAAAGACAGAGGCTGATGAAAGTCCAGTGGGAAGACATTCCAGGAGGAGGGACCTCAGTGTGCAAGGTCCCTGAGGTCTGATGCTGGTCACCTCCAGCATCAGGAGAAATTCCCAGCAGGACCCTCTGTTCAAAGCACAGGGATCCGGCATGTGTTCACCATACACTTTGTGGCAGGTACTCTAAAAGGATTTTACTCCCGGAATTCTCACAGCAAACTTGCAGGTAGGGCTTCTCATCCGGGTTTCACAGAGCAGGAAACAGAGGCACAGAGAGGTAGGGGTTTGTCTGTCACTTACTTAGTAAAGAGGCAGACTGTGGATTTGAACTTGAAACTCTTTGGTACCAAAACCTGTGTTCTTTCCACAATTTAGATGGATTTTCATATCTACATGAATTGACCTTGACTTTTTCTTTGTCCTGCAGGGACCATGATCCTTCAAGCCAGGGCCGAGTCTCTGCACTTCCTCACTTGTGGATCTTGATCTCTGAGTACTCACTACCAGTGGCCTCGTGTTCCTGTAGGTCTTGAAGCTTCATCCCACAAAAGCTGAGGGATGCATAGTGGAGCTCTTCTTCCTCCCCTGGGCAGGGGGAAGCCACCTCTGGGGGACGGTGGTCTGGGAGGCTGCCTGCCTCAGGTTCTATCAGGTGACCCTGAGTGGAGGGAGAGAAAGTCAGAGAGGAATAGCAGAGACGGGATAAAGCAGAGAGTGTTCAGGAGGAAAACCCATGAATTCCCTCATCCATTCATCCCACACACATTTTTGTTGAGATCTCTTTCATTCATGTTTTCCTTGAATATTTGATACTTATTGAGCACCTTATTTGGTGCTTGCTAATCTCATTAACTTCCCACAAAAAACCCACAAGGAAGATATTATTATTGTCTCCATTTTATTGATATGAAAACAGGTTGAACGAAATAAGCAGCATCCTCAAAATTCCCGATGAAACAAGGATCCAAACCAGTTCTTTCTGACCCCAAAGCCTGAAGCCCCCTTTGTGTGAGGCCCTGAGCTGGGTGCTGGATGTTCTGTGATGGAGACAGCAGACACAGTCCCTCTTTCAGCTTACTCTTTAATTGAAGGAACAGCATAAAATGAGTTAAACAAATAAACTCTAATTGTGCATTATGATGTGATGGACGGGAGATGGGTAAGTGAGAGAGAATTAGAGGGTCTTGATGCAGGCATGACACCTGCCCTTGGGAAGCTCAGAGGTTGATGGGAGGACAAGTCAGTCAAAGAAATTATGTCACAGAAACAGTCACCCCCCCCACTGTCCTTCCCAAATCCACTCGAACCTGTGACTGTGTTAACTCACATGACAAAAGGGACTTTGCAGATGGACTTAAGGATATTGAGGTGGGGAGATCCTCCTGGATTATTTTGGCGGGCGCAGTGTAATCACAAGGGTTTAGACTAGTGAAAGAAAGAGGGGAGAGAGCTTTGAAGACACTGTGCCTCTGCCCTTAAAGATGGAGGAAAAGGCCATCTCTCAAGGAATTCAGTGCCCTTTAGAGGCTGGAAAATGGAAGAAAATGCATTTTCCCCTGGAGCCTCTAGAAGGAACTCAGCCATGCCCGCCAATGCCTTCATTTTAGCCCAGTGAAACCCATTTTGGACTTGTGATCTCCAGAACGGTAAGATAATAAATTTATGTAGCTGGAAGCCAGTAAATTTGTGGTAATTCATTACAGCAGCAACAAGAAACTAATACAGACTCACATAGAGGAGAGTGACAGGTGCTGCCTGGAGAAAATCCTTCTTTGCTGCTCCCCTTGACAAAAGAACACCTCACCAGAATTGTTAGTTTTTGCTCCTCCCATTTTCTCTTGATTGTTCAAATTAAGATTCATAGACACACACACGCACACATATACAAACACTTCCCAACACTGCTGCTATCAAGAACACTGGTGACCTCTGCTAGCGAAATCCAAATGGTCATCTTTCAGTCCTCACCTCCCTGGACTTTGCACCAGCAGATGACTCAATTGCACATCCGCCCTAAAGGAAAGCCCCTTTTGACTTCATTACAAGACTTTACACTTTTCCGGGTCCATTGACTTCATTGGCATCCCCCTTGCTGCTTGCTCCCAGTCTTCCTGACCCTAAATATCAGAGCAGCAACAGACTCTTTCCTGCTTCAACTTTGCTTTGTGACCTCATCCACTACATTGGTTTCATCTCATCTACAGGCTGATGACTTCCAAATCCATACCCCCAGCTCCTTCTCCTCTCTGGAAAGACTTTGATCCAAAGGTACACTTGAAATGCCCATTCCTTTGTTAAAACAAACAGAAAACTCAACATGTTCAAACTGAACTTCTCCTTTGTTGCCCCAAATTTTTCCTCATCCAATCATCTCAGCTTCAATGATTGGTGCCTCCATTCGCCCAGCTGCTCAGTGCAAAACTCTAGGAGTCATCCTTGACCCCTTTCTGTCACTCCCACCCCACCCCCAATCCATTAGCAATTCTCATTAGCTTTAACTTCTGGATTCATCCAGAATCCAATCAGGCCCCACCCTCATGCCATCCTGGTTCCAGCCACCATCATCTCCTGTCTGGAATGTTTCACCAGCCCCCTTTCTAACTTCCCTGACACACACAGTCTCTCTGTGCACAGCAGCCAGAGGGATTTTCTGAAAATGAAAGTGGGATCAGGTTCCTCTTCTGCTCAAAAGTCTCCAGATGCCCACAGTGTCCTGTGTGTGCAGACGCGATGTACACACACGCTGACTTCTCCAAACTCATTTCCTGCTTGTTGGCCCTTTCCTCCCTCTGTGTAATCACACGGACTTCCTTGTTGCTCCTCTACTCACTGGTCAGCCTCCTGTGTCTGATTGTTTTCACCTGCTGTTCCCTCTGCCTGGAGGGCTCTTGGATCACACAGCCAAATTGCAAACTCTTGAGCCTCCTTCATGGCTTTGTTCAAACATTACTAACAAAACCACAGGCCAACCTACAGAATGGGAGAGAATATTTGCAAATCATGTATTGGACAACGGGTTAACATCCAGAATATATAAAGAACTCCAACAACTCAACAACAACCAAAAATAACTCTATTAAAAATTGGTAAACAACTTGAATTAGACATTTCTCCACAGAAGACATACAAATTGTGAAAATCATAGAGAAATATGTTCAGCATCACTAATCATTAGAGAAATGCAAGTGAAAACTACCATGAGATATTGGCTCACACCCATTAGGATGGTCACTACATAAAACAAAAAATAACAAGTGTTGGTGAGGATGTGGAGAAATTTGAACACTTGTGCACTGTTGATAGGAATGTAAGACAGTGCAGCCACTGTGGAAAACACTGTGGAGGTTCCTAAAAGTATTAAAAATTGAATTACCATATGATCCAGCAATTCCACTTATGAGTATTTACCCACAAGAATTGAAAGCAGAATCTTGAAGAGATATTTGCACACTCATGTTCATTGCAGCATTATTCACAGTAGCCAGGATGTGAAAGCAACCCAAATATTCATCAACAGAGGAATGGATAAAGAAAATGTGGTGTATACATACAATGGAATATTAATCAGTCTTTAAAAAGAAGGAAATCCTGTCACATGCTACAGCATATATGAAACTTGAGGACCTTGTTCTAAGTGAAATAAACCAATCACAAAAAGACAAATACTGCATGATTCCACTAATATGGGGTAGAGTAGTCAAATCCGTAGAGACAGAAAGTGGTTGCCAGGGCTGGGGTGGCAGGGGAAGTGGGTACTCATTCAATGGGTGCAGAGTTTCTGTTTTGCAAGATGAAAACATTCTAGAAATCTGTTGCACAATTGTACACTTATGAAAGGTTAAAATGGTAAGTTTATGTTATGTGATTTTTACCACAACAAATAAATAAATCCAAAGAGCACTGTACAGGCCATCTCCCCAACACTCCCTCTTCTCTGTACCTTGCCTTTTCCCCAAAGCACATGTCTATCTTGCACACTCTATTCATTTCTTTGTTGCTTGGTTGCTTTTTTTTTAATTATTGGTTTAATTACACCCCTCTGTCTAGAAAAAAACCTCATTGGGCCAAGATGTTAAATTTTTTCATAGATGGGTCTCTGATACCTACAAGTCTTCCAAGTTGGTAGGTGCTCAAAAACATTTCCTTAAGGAATTAATGAATGAAAAGATATACGTTACTCTACTCAAAACCTTCCAAAGACTTCAAGTCACACTCTGAATGTAATAAATAGTGAAAAGTGTGACATTTCCATCACAGCAGGAAGGATCAACAGGAAAGAATGAGTGGAAATGGGGAGGGAAGAGCATTAGAGGAGGAACAGCCCATGCAAAGACCCAGAGGCAAGTAACCTTGTTGTGGTTGATGACGATGAAAAGTCCAGGGTAAGGGAGTAGAGTCGGGGGTGGGGGGAGTGGAGAAAGCGGACTGGACAGGGGGGCTGGGATCAGGGTGTGGCAAGTGAGGCACTCGCCCAAAATGCAAATTTAAAGGTGGAGCCCAAAACCTCAGTAATTGAGATAAATAATATTCTCATGCAAGATTTTTTAAATCAAAATGAATCCAAAAACCCCAGGGAAAATGGAATATCAAAAATTTAAATAACCCAGGATTGGTAAGAGTGCCCTTCTGAACCAAGTGGAGCCTGAGGCAGAAGAAAAAAATGTGTGTCCCATGTGTATCATTTTAAGTATTTAAAGGTCAATTTTTTCCAGAAAATCAGAACCATTGAAATAGTATAGAAAGCCTTAAAAGTGGTGTGTATTAAAACATTATTTTAAGTTTAAGGTTTTATGTGTACCCAAACCAGAATTTATTATAATTTTGCTTTCCTGGCTTTACCGGAAGCAAACACAGACAGAATATTTTCCAAATCTCCTTCTCTGCTTCTCTCATTTTCAACGGGGAATACTGCCACGTGTGACAATTTCTGTTGATCAAGTTACGATCTTAAATAATTATTAACTGGCTTCAGTCTACTGATTCTACCATTATTTAGATTTTCAATAGTTTACTCATCATTGATTTTTTCATTAAGTTTGATTTTTCAAAAATAGTGCATTAAAGTATTGTCTTGATTACCGAAATTTTTGGCACATTTCTAAGTTTTGTGTATGAGAGTGCCTCACTCTCCTCGCCCTAACCCTGGCCCTTCTGGAGAGGTAGGTGCTGAGAGGCCAGAATATTCGGGGCTGTAGGTTGAGGAGTGTGAGCTTCATTCTCTAGTCCAGGGGTCAGCAAACTACAGCCCTGAGTCAAATCCAGCCCATTGCTGGTGTTGTAAATAAAGTTTTATTGAAACACAGCCATCCTCAATCATTTACATATGATGTAAGGCTGCATTCATGCTATAACTGCAGAACTGCGTAACTGCAACAGAGACTCAATGGCCCACAAAGCCAAACACATTTACTCCATGGCCCTTGATAGAAAAAGTTTGCCAACCTCTGCTCTAGATGATGGGGGCAAACAGAAGATCAAATACAGAGGAACTGGACAATTATGGCTTTTAGATGATCACTCTGTGTAGGGCAAGGGAGATGAGAGGCAGGGAGATGAGGGATCCGGGAAAGAGATCCTGAAACCTCAGCAATGACGGGGGTCAAGATGGAGAGAGGGAGACTGATGCTAGCTGTTCTTAGGAGGAAAGTAGACAAGACGTGGTGAGTTTTTGGCTGTAGCAGAAGAAAGGAGGACAGAAAGAAGGTGACTCCTCCCTGCCTGGCCTGAAGGGAAGAGGAGGGGCTGTCATGCCATCAGCCAGATGGAGATTAGACTTGAAAGTATAAGGAAGAGGAGATAAGGAGAACATCCTTGCCATACTGAGCGGGATAATCCAGGGATCACCCCAGGAGAGGGGTCCAGGCAGGATGCTGGATGGAGAGAAGTCCAAGTAACTCACCTGAGATACTGACCCCGTGACTGCATTTGCACCCTCCATGCTCGTGTCCTCCATGCCCACCGCTGGCCTTGCTGCTTTCTTCCTGCGGGACCTCACTCTGAGTCAAGAGACCAGAGAGCCTTTCAGTTGGAACAGCTCAGGGTGCAGTGGGCAGACTGACCCCTCTTCTGTTCTCTCTTAAGGGGCTGGAGGGGTGACTTAGGTGGGAGAGGGGTGGCCCCTGTCCCAGATACCCCAGGGTTGAGAACACAGGCTCCCTTCTCCTGGACAGTTGGGCCAGAGTTTTGTGACAGACTCACCCGGGTGCCGGGACCTCCTTCCTGCCCTTGATTCAAGCTCTGGACCCACCCAGTCCCCCAGCTCTGGCTTCAGGGATCCGTGGCTGCCTGCCCTCCCACCCCAGGGCTCTCCCTCCCTCCCCAGGTCCCTGCTCACATGATGACGATGACACAGGACAGGAAGAGCAGGGCTGTAGCACCTGCTCCCCCTACAGCCCCCAGCACCACTCCTGATAAAGGCCACACTTTTCCTGCAGATAGATTGGGTTATTGGTGACTCCCCTGTGAGAACTTGGTCTAGTCTCCTCCCACTCCCTGTAGGGCCCCACACTTCTGTGTTCAGGCCACTTTGCCAGATACAGAAACAGGGACACATGGGTTGAGGGCAGGGGAGTATGCAGGCTAGGATGAGGAGAGTGAGGCATACAAGAGCTGGGTTGCAGCCTACCTTTTTTTAAAATGTTGATATTTTGTTCATTGTAGCGTTCATTTTCCCTTTTTAACTTTTCAAATGAAAATACTGCATTGCAATATTATCTCTCCTGATTGCTGAGGTTTCTTGGCTTCTCCTTAAATTTTGTTCCTAAGATGAGAGCCCCACTCACCTGACAGTCGTCCCAGCCCCCAAAGAAAGGGCCTTGTGTTCCCAGACACATCTGTCCAGGCCCCAGACCCTCTCCTCCAAGACCCACCTCCTTCCCTGGCTCCCCCTCCAGCCCTCAACCCACCCCACAGCCCTGTCCAGGCAGGAAGACGACAGTGACACTCTGAGTCCCAGGGAATTTCTGGGCCTCACAACCCAGCTCAGACCAGAGCTGAGCTCCCCTTGCTTCTGTGTTCAGGCCCCTTTGCCATGTGCAAGAACAGGGACATGGGTGCGGGAGGGGGCGGGCTTAGGGTGAGGAGAGTGAGGCATACAGCAGCTGGGTTGCAGCCTGTCTTGATTTAAAACGTTGACATTTTGTTCATTGTGGCATTTATTTTGCACTCGTTTATATTTTAACAGAGGATTGCATATTATTTCTCTTGATTGCTGAGTTTTTTTTCGATTCCCTTAAATTTGGGGCCCCTGGAAAGTGCCTCACCAGCCCAACCCACGTGGCTCTGCAAAGCAGGGACCTTGTGTCTCCAGACAAAACTGTCCAGGCCCCAGCCCCTCTCCTCTAAGTCCTACCTCCTTGCCTGGCTCCCCCTCCAGCCCTTTCCCCACCCCATAGCCCTGTCCCAGCCGGAAGACGACAGTGACCCTCTGAGTCCTAGGGAATTTCCTGGCCTCAAAACCCAGCACAGAGCAGAGCTGAGCTCCCCTCTGAAGCTCAGGGGGCTGCTGGCTGGACTGTGGGGTGGGGTGGGTGCTGTCCTCCTCCTCCAGCCCCTCCCCCATCCACCGGTGCACTCACTCTGCAGAGAGAGGCTCAGGGAGACGTGCAGGGAGCCCCGAGGGTGCTGAGCTTGGCAGGTGAATTCGCCCTCATGCCCGGGGGTCCACCTGGGGCAGCTCCAGGACTCCAGGGTTTGAGGGCTGTGAGGGCCTCAGGGTCTGGCTCACATGGGCCCAGCTCAGCCTGGCAGGGGTGTTGCGGTTGATGACACAGACCAGGCGCAGGGACTGGCCCTCCAGGACTGAAAGAGACGAGCCATTCTCTAGGGCTGTGGGCACTGGAGAAAGAGAGACAGACAGTCAGAGTGACAAAGAGATGGACAGAAAGAGGAAGGATGCAGAAGGAGACTGATGAGGACAGACACACAGATGTAAGTTGAAGTGCAGGAAAACGAACACCTTCATCCCTCCCTGATGGGAATGGAAACTTGTCCACCCTCCATGCAGAGTAGCTTGGCCATATCTCTCAAAATTAGAAAGAACATGTGAAGCAGCTATATTTTGCTTTTAGGAACTTATCACACACACACACACACGCTTGTGAAAGGAGACACAGTTTATTTGTTGCAGCATTTCTTTTAGTACAACAAAATGAATGCCATGATTTTTCCATTAGTAGAAGATGTGTATAGAATCAGAATCCATCCAGATCATGGAATACTGCGCAGTCACAGAGAAGAATGAGGGCAGTCTGCGCTACTGATGTCAAAGGACCCCTAAGATCCTTTAGGTGAACAAACCAAGGCCCAGAGCAGCCTATGGACACTGGTCACTTCCTGGGATGGGACTGGGTGTCTAGAATAGACTTTGCTGTGGATTTGGAATATTTGGCCATGAAAATATATTACCTGTTCAAAAGTAATTAAATAAACAATTGCTATGGTAAATAAAAACATGAGACTGGAAGAGTCATCAGAAGATGGGTGATAAGGGGCCTCAAGAGGTGGGCTCTGCCATGTGAAGGTTGCCCTGTTCTTGTGGAACTGAAGGGAGTGGAGAAGTCTGAGCAGAATGAGGGGCCCATGGGGACAGCTGCTCACAGTGGTCACAGGGGCTGAGAATGGGAGGGACCACTGGGTTCACCCACAAGGGAATCTCTTGTCACTGGGGTGAGTCCAGGGTGAAGCAGGGACCCGGCCCTGCCCTGAGCTGAAACCTGCTCCCTACAGCTCAGGAGGGGGCTCCTTCCTACCTGTGCTGTTTCCTTGGAAGACAGTTACACTCATATTCTGCGGAGAGTCTGGAACAGAAAGACATGGTGGCTCTGTATCAGTGGTGAGGGCTGGGTGGACATGGGTCCTTGTCCCCAGGAACTGCAAAAGTGGGGGAAGGGTAGAGGCAGACGTCCTCCTGACACTCTTCTAGCCTATATTCTGGGACCCAACACCAGTGTCAGAGGGCCTGACACCTCCACTCCTGCTGCCCTCAGGACCCCATCTGGGACCCGGGTGTCTTGGCCCGGTGCTCACAAGACACGTTGAGGTGGATGGTCCTGGTCGTGGTCACTCTGGCCCCAAGCAATGTCACATGACAGGTGAGGATGGTGTCATGGTCCTGGGCCGTGGGGTGAGGGTGAGCACCGAGGAGAAGCGGGTCCTGGGGTCCAGGGAGGTGAGGGCAGCTGACGTCCAGGAGAAGACGGGGGGCGTGCCCCGCTCACAGGCCCAGGGTACAGAGCAGGTCAGGTTCCCGGGGTGGCCAGACTCTAGGGTCCCCAGGGTGAGAATGTGGGGTGTGTGGGTCAAGGATGGTGAGAAAATGGGGAGACACGAGTATCGGGAAGGAGGATCCGAGGTATGGCCCTGAGAGAAGGCTCAGGCTTTCGTCCAGCTCCTCCCTCTGAGCCCCGACACAACATACTCCCAAACCCTCTCCCAGGATAGAGAGCCCTATTACAGCTTTGCCCCTATGTCCATCCCCTGTGATGACTCCTGGAGCCAGGTCCTTACCTGTCACCCGTACATAGACCTGGTTACGTATGTAAGAATATATCACACTCCTTCCTCTCTCCACTCTAAAGAAGTAGTTTCCTTTGTCCCTCCTCCTGGCGTCTCTGATGTCCAGGGAGCAGTTGTAGGTCGGGGGTCCCTGAGGAGGTGGAATCGGCCCTGGGTTTCCTCCTTTGGTGTACGACCTGGGTTGTTTGTGGCCACTAGAGCATCCTTGAGTACACCAGCCCCTTCTCGGAACCAGTAGCTGTGAGCTGGTGTAGAGTCATTCCAACCATCCTTAGGGTAGGAGAAGGAGCAGGACACCCGCACACACAGACCCTCCTGCACTGTCACTGACCCCTGCACTTGCAGCTCGTAACCCTTATTAGGTTTCCTAGGCTCCCTGTGGCCCTCGGCCCCCTCCGTCCACCAAAGCAGGACCAGCAGCAGCATGTCTGGGGTTGGCAGTCTCAGTTTCCACCAGGGAAAGTCTGTTTCTCAGGGTTCTCTCTCAGGAACTAAAAGTTACAGATTTAGAGGAGGCTCCAACAGGAAACTGAGGGTGAGGTCAGAACAGTGACCCTCCTCAGAGGAGGAACTTCAGACCCAGACACTGTCAGGGCTGGGACTGCCCCTGGAGTCATCCATGCACCGCCAACATCCATTCCTGGGGACCCTGGGCCATGGAGAGTGAGAGCCACATCCAAATTCACACTCCACACAGGGCCCCAGCCCCATCTCCTGCCTCCCTGTTGATGTTCTTCTCTTTTGGGGTCATTTTCTGCAAGGTGAAAATGATTCCCTTCTAACCAGACCTCCTGAGTCTCAGTCTCTGGATGTTTGTGGAGGTCAATCCACCTAGGGGAGGGACTCAGGGACACAGGAGATGAGGGAAGCCAACTGTCCTCCCTCCCCCACCAACCATGTGGTAGGGAAAGCCTCCCTGCTCACCAGGTCACACAACGCCCCCCCCCCCACTGCTCCAAGAGTCACGGTCCAGTGTGGAGATGATAGGTGTCCCAGCACCTGGCGCTCCCTTTGACCAAAAGACATGGAAACATGTGCAGGGGACACAGAGCGAGGAACGCCAGCCTGGGAGTCGTCCACCCTCAGGGATGGTGAGGATTTCCTGAGAGAAGAGACATGCACCTGAATTCACAGAAGGTTATTTTTAACTGTGTGGTTGGAGGACTGGAAGGAAGGGGTGGGAATCCTGGGAGGTGGTGCCTCCTCAGACTCATGTCGGTTTTCATGAAACATTTTTTGGGGGGAAACATATGACACGTACAGAGAAGTGCCCCCACAAGAAAAGCTCAGTGATTCATCACAAAAGAACATCCTCCAAGAAATAGAATGTTGGGAGTCCCCTCGACCCCTTGTTCCAATTTCTTATGGTCACACCTGACTCCCCATAAGGAGCCCCAGGCTCACTGTCATGCCAATTGATTCCTTGCTTTTCTCTGTGGTTTTATCATCCAAGCATGCTGCCTTCAATCCTATGACTTTGCCTATGCTTTTCTTAAGACTTTGTATACATAGAAAAAATTACAGTCTGTTTTCTTCTACTTGACTTCATGAATCTGCCCATCCCATATTATCTTCTTCCTAGAACTATCACCCAACACCCAGAATACAGTCAGTGCTGTGATCATGGAGAAGGAAGGTGCAGGGTTTGAGCATGCACAGACACTCACACAGCATCACCATTTCCTGCATTTTCAGTTGGAATGTCAGCCTGCAGCGCAATCTGCCTCCTGGGGTGACGTGTCCTCATGACTCACTCTCTCCCTGCAGGGGTGGTTGCAGCATTTGTGGTTAGAATGGCTTGGCCATGCTCAGTCTGTTTCTCATGGTCCCCAATTTGCAAGGAAAACCAGAAAAGTGGGAAGGAGAGTCAAGGGGAAACCACAGAGAAACTAACTGTGTGAAAGAGGAACTTAAGACCCACAGGCCATCAGAGCTGGGGGGTCATCTAGCCCCACTTCTCCAATTTTCAGAAGAAGACACCAAGGTCTAGAATGGGCAAGCGAATTGCCCAGATCATACAGGTGCCCTGTCTCATACACCATTGTCTGCACTGGGAACACTTCATCAATCTTTGTTCATCCAGTTTCCACTGGGCTGTGAGATGGGAAGCTTGTGTTAACCTGAAAGAGAAGAATTGTCAACTCTTCTCATGAGTTCAGGGAGAAAATTTCATTCATCCATTCATTCGACAAGCATGTGCACTGTGCCTTCATGTTTCCAGTAAAGGGGTGAATATGGCAGATTTATCCCTTGCCTTTGAGGAGAGCAACATCTAGTTGGGAGACAGAACGGTAACCTGGCAATTCCAGTGCCATAGGTTAGGTAGCTGGGCTGGAGAAGCCCAGGATGGGGTGGGAGGTGCTCTTGCTCTTCTGAACAGGAAGATGAGTCTCAGGGAGGCTGAACCAGACATGGTAGCGACTCTCAGGCAGTCATGAAGGATGTGAATTCCACAGGTGATCCCGATATCCCTGGAATTCCTGGACTCAGACATTATGTTCTCAATTCTACTCAGTCCCACACTGTGCTGGAGATCCTCTTCCAGCTACCAAGTTCTGGGCTCTGTTTGTGACCAACCCAGTCTCTGCCCCAGCAGGGGTCAGGCACTTCCCTTAAGTGGCTCTCCTTCTGCCCAAGACTTATCTGGCTCCCAGGCATCCCTATGAAAGTGTTACAGTGCTGTCCATGGTGCTGATTCAGAGCTGAATGCTGACTTTGGAGATGTCTGCTCCTCTGTGGAAGGGCCCGATCACAGCACAGGGACCTTCTGTCTGGATTCAGGAGGGTCAAGATGTCAGATGTTCTTGGGAGGGCTCAGGTCCACCTCTGTTTCTCCTCTGTGTCTACCCTCAGGAATGTCTTATGGACAATGCGAGGGGACTCCGATGGAGAGAGACGCTGCAGAGAGGAACCCTGAGGGGTCAGATGTCCAGCCCCAGTCACTGCCGCCATCCCAATGTTACTGTCTCAACGAGCCCAAAGCAAAACTAGGAGCGAAACTGTCCAGCTGGGCTCTGGCCAATTTACAGAACCATGAGATAGAATAAAATGACTGTTTGGGCCATTGAGTTTCAGGGTGATTTTATGTGCAGCAAGAGATAACTGAAACAGTAGCCACACAAATCATAGCTAACAGGGAAAATGTAAACTTGGAGGTTTACTCACCTGAGGAATTTTTCTAGATACTGTATTTAAAGGATGACTTTTAAACGGTGATTTGAAGCCTTCAGTGATGATAACTGTGGAGGTTTACCAGTTTGGGACTACATTTCCCAGCATCCCCTTCACTCTTTGCTTCCAGGTTAAAGTTGACCACAAGAGAAGGGAGATGCTGAACCAGCAGCCACATGGCACTGAGGGTCAGTGGAGGGGGAAGTGGTAGTGCAGCTCTCACACATCATCACTAATCTGTTGGCTCACCTTGCTGGCATGACATAACAGCTGTTCAAACGCTGTGAAGCAAGGAGGGTGTTGGGGAAAACCACTGACTGGACTTGAGGGGGCCAGGACCATCAAGCCTTGGTACATGGATTGGTGACCCAGGTGGACACAGTTGTCCCAAAGAGACATTTACAGTGACATGCAAAGGATCCAGGAAAAGAGCATCTCTAGCATTTCTCTCCTACTGAGACAAGACTCAGGATCTCTTTGACCTGACACCTAGGGCCATTTACCTGTTCAAAGTAGCCCCATATTCCCCATGGTAAAGGGCAGTAAACGGCCCATTTCAGTACTCAGAATGCCTAATGCCCTACTCTGTGTCCTCTGTCTATGTGTATATGCTGAACATTGGCCTCCTAGGCCAGTGTGATGGTTAATTTTATGTGTCAACTGGACTGGTCCATGCTATGCCCAGATTAAACTTTATTTTGGGGGTATGTCTGTGAGGGTGTTTCCAGATGAGATTATCACCTTAATCAGTGGCCTCAGTAAAGTAGATTGCCCTCTCCAGTGCTGGTGGGCATCATCCAATCTGTTGAGGACCTGAATAGAACAAAAAGCAGAGGAAGAGAAGATTCATGCCCTTCCTGCCCACCTGCTGAGCTGGGATATCTGTCTTCCGCTGCCCTCAAACTGTTATTTGCACCGTCAGCTCCCCTGGTTCTCAGGCCTTTGGACTCAGACTGGAGTTACACCACTGCCTTCCCTGGGTCTCCAGTTTGCAGGTGGCAGATTGTGGGACTTCTTGGCCCCCTATCTGCATGAACCAATTATTCATAGTAAATCTCTGTCTGCTTCTCTGTAGAACCATGATGAGAACAGCCAAAAAGGGAACAGACAGTCTAAGCAAGGTCTCATGGGTGGTATTTCTTACTTTATTGCTATTTCTATGAGAGATAGAAGCTACAGACAAGTTGAAAGCTGGAGACTCAGGGAGTGAAATGGTCAGATTTGTGTTTTCAGGTGCCCACTCTGGCTTCTCTGAAGGGAGTGGGTTGAAGGGCAGCTGGAGGAGCCGGGCGAACAAGCCGGGAGTCTGTGGCCACTTCTCATCTGGTACTGCTGTTGATGAGGATTCCTGTCACTACACACAGCACAACCCTCGTTCATGTTCGTGACTCCTGAGAATGTTGGGTTGCACTTTGCCCACAGTGTGTGATAAATAAATGCTTGTGGAATGCAGACGATGAAAAGTGCAAATTTAGGGGGAAAAGTGACAAATCTAGTTTGCAATAGGAAACAAGTTTTGAATTAAAAGCTTTATAGTGTTAACAAGGTAACTCTTGAGTGGTGGGAAGACAAGGACCTGAAGGCTGACCCCTCTATCAGGGGGCTAGGACAAGGACAGGGGAGAACAAGGATGGGAGGGGAGGTAGGAAGATGAGGAGGGGGCAGGTGGAAAATGAAGGAGTAGTCATACGGTGTGTGGGTCAAGTGTTTCCAAGGAGAAGCTGACAGCGATGTCCACAGGTCTGTCCCTCTGGCCTCCGTGTCCATGCCCCAGTCCCATCTGGAGAAGGAGGGATCCTCAGTCGTGCCTCTCAGCCCTGCTCCCTGGTGGCCTCCACACCTACAGAGCCAACATGGGTCTCAGATCAGGCTTGGCCAATTTAACTCTAAATCCAGGCGGGGTTGGATAACTCAGTCCACCTGGAAATCAGGGGCCAATCACTGGATTTCCCCAGAGAGGGACAGGTCAGATTACCTGGTGTACTAGATCCAGTTGAGGCCATAGTTGATGAGGAAGCCAGCCCCCACGAGGGCCCTCTGATCAGGGTGAAGTCAAGGGGTCAGGAACTCTCCTGCTCCGGGCAACAGGATAGGGCCATCTGCTGTGCTCACCTAGGGCCAGGTTCTGAGCTCATAAATGCCCCAACTCTGAGAGGGATCTGACCCCTCAAAATTATTCAAGACTCAGGCTAGGAAAGCAACCGTATAACTTGGGCTGGTGAAAAGATATGGTTGCCTAGGATGAAAGGATTTGGAGACAAGAAGAGCTTAGTGTTTAATTTTCAACTGTCCACTTCCCAGCTAGAATGTCAGCCCATGAGGGCAGGAAGTTTGCTGTGTTCACTGCTGAATCCCTAGTACTTGGAACAGTGCTTTTCACATAGCAGATGCTGATAAATCTTTGAAGAGCAGGCATGTTCGGGTGAGTGAAGCGACGAGTGAATGGTGATCCCGACACACGTATCCTCTCCTTAACAGTGCACATCCTTGTTGTTAGCAGAGGTTTCTACATCTAGGATCCTTGGTGTTGTTTATCATTGTGGTGACAGTCCTGGGCAGCATCTACCTCTGTGGAATCCTGGTCTGCGCCCTGATAGTCATTGCTCCACCAGATGCCTATCACCCTGGGTCAAGGGCGGGGTACTGGTTGGTGACTGGGACTCAAGAACCAGCAGTTCCTTGAGAGGGAGAAGGGACAAGCCAGGAACTGGGTTGTCAGGGATTATCTGGGGACAGATAAATCCTGAGGACCAGAATCCTGTAGGAGATAGGGAGAATTTAGAGTCCGCCATGCCTCAAATAGCAGTGGGGTTTCATCCAGTGACTTCTCTTCTCTTCAGCCCAGTTTCTCTGTGTTTACAATGTAGATATTGAAGTTCATCTCAAAAGGCAGATGTGAGAATGAGAGAACTGTGTGTCAAGCATCCAGCATGTGTCTGGCACATGGCAGTCACTAGTTACCAAGCAAAGTTGGGTAACGGGTAGCAGAGATCAAATATGCAAGGGGAAGAGATTAGGTGGAGGGATGAATAAGATCTGGGGTCAAAACCCAGCTCTGCCTCTAGCTGGTTGGGTGGTCTTAAGCACATCATTTCTTCTCTCGCATTCTCTAATCCCCACTTGGAGGATCTGGAGGGTAACACCTGCCCTGAAGGGTGATATGGGGGCTAGACACACATCTTGGAGGGTGAAAGGATTAGCAGTGTCCTTGGTGCAGAGTAGACCAGAGTTCTTCAACCTCAACTCTATCAACATTTGGGGCCAGAAAATTATTTTGGAGGGGGTGGTGAGGCTCTCCTGTGCACTGTAGTATGTTTAGCAGCATCTCTGGCCTATACTCACTTGGTGCCTGTAGTGACAACTACAATCATCCCCAGTTTAGGCAAACAAAAATGACTCTAGATTTACAAATGTCACATGGGTGGCAAAATTTCCCTGGTTGAGAACCATTGGAGTAGATGTTAAAAATAGCAGTGATGATGGCGATGATTATGATGACGATGATGATGATGATGGAAATAATAAGAACAATGGTGATGATGGTGATGGTGGTGATGATGATGATAGTGATGGTGGTCATGGTGGTGATGGTGATGATGATTGTGATGGTGGTGATGATGGTGATAGTGGTTATGATGGTGGTGATGGTGGTGATCACGGTGATAATGGTGACAATGCTAATGATGGTAATGCTGGTGATGGTGGTTTCTTTTAGTATTTTTATACTGAGCCTATTTGTGATAATTTCATGGTCTCTATATCAAGAGGCTTACCATACTGACCATCAATGTGACGGTAGACAAGTTAGCCCATTTGTGCTTTAGTTTGCCGTCTGCAAAATGAGAGTAATACTGGTACCGACCTCACAGGGATATCTGCTATGGGGATAAAGTAAGATATTACCAATAAAGAGCCTGGAACAAGGCTTGGCTCATAGTAAGTGTTTAGTGGAATCTTATGTATTCTTATTAATATCATCATCATTCAATGTACAATTCCAGACTGTTTATGATAAACTCTAGGGAGTTTAAGAGTGTTTCCAGGAGATCTGGGTCACCTTCTCCACATCCTGCAAGAAGCCCCTCGCCAGGCACAACTTCCTTCTCACAGCCAGGAGTCAACCCAACATCTCCACTGTCCCATTCCCTTTAGCGGTGCCACATTCTCCACAGTCTGAGGTCTCCGGTTTAGCATTAGAGCAGGGAGCTGGGAGTCAGAGAGAACGGGTTTAGAAGATTGGCCTCTGCCATTTTATAGCTATGTGACTTTGGGAAAGTAACTTCACCTCTCTGAATTCCTGTTTCTTCATGCACAAAATGGGGTTAAACTATCTACTTTGTGTAACTGTTGGGAGGGTTCAAGACAATTTCCTTAAATGATTTACCATAGTGCCCAGCATATAATAGGTGTGAAATAAATTATCGCCATCATCGTCACCCTCATCAGTAATTAGGCAGAGTAGTGCCAACTCCTTCCCCAGGCACACGCAGCCTCTTTTCCCTCCCCCTTTCCCCTTCCCATGGCATCTTACTCCAGTGACTTTAAGACTTCAGAAATATTAAAAAGTATGGTGAATGTTGAGGACTATTGGTGTAGCAATTAAGTCCCCAGATTCATCATCTCATACTCCTGGGGCCCCTCATGGGGGAGGGCTTGGAAAGAAGAAGCTGGCCATTCATCTACCCAGGACTCTCCTGTGTTCTCTCAGTCTCCTATGGACCTGAGATGTGATTTCTTCCCATAGGACAAACCCAGCTACATGAGTGTTCACCTCAGACCTGGAGGACAAGACCAGATGGGCAAGGAGGTGAGATGGAGAAGAGTCCCTATAGGGATGGGCTAGGCTGGAAAGGACCCAGAGTTTAGCTGGAGGGGACAGTTAAGAGAGGGAACCAGCTCCATCACTCTGAAGTTGGGCGATGGAAGCTCCTGGAGGAAGTCTGGAGACCCCACCTAGGACCCGGGGTGTGACACTGTGGGCAGCATGGCCAATGACCACTCCATCTGCCAATCAGAGATGGCCAGTGGGCTGCAGGCTGGGTCCAGTGATGTGCAGAGCTCTGAGCTCTGATTCCAGTGCCTCTTCCCCGCCAGCAAAAGTGCTTCCAACTTCTCTGCTTCCTTAACCCAACACCTTAGAACCATGCTGCAAAGGTGCCTCATCTCAGCATTGCCAGTGACAGGGAAATGGAACAACCTATAAATGCCCCCAAATTGGGAATTGCTTCAATGGGCCACAGCACATGTTGAGCTAATCTGTTATCTTTAGAAACAATGCTGGGAAAAGATGCTTACTGATGTGGAAAATGCTCACAACTTGATGTGAAGTTAGAAATGCATAATGCAAGGCTGCATCTGATAGGGCCATAGTTATGAAAGGTATAGATTAATTGATTGATATAGACACGATATGTACAGTATGTATGTATGTGTTTTCCACAATTTTATGTGTAGGCGCACATATATACACATCTGTACAAAAATTGTGTAAACCATTAACTATTAACAGTGTTATCTTTTAATATCCTTCTTTACACTGTATTGTATATTCTAAAGTGTATTTTTTCCTCACAGAGTGTATAAGTGGTTTTCCTAATCAGAAAAAAAAACTCAATAAAGTTAAAACAGCATGAAGTTAGTTCAGACCCAATAATGTCATTTCTGGAACTTTTTTCTGCACTGTCTTCACGCTTGTGCCCAAAAATATCTAAGAAAATTTTTTCAGGGGCTGGCCCTGTGGTGTAGCAGTTAAGTTCTCACTTTCTGTTTTGGTGGCCCAGGGTTCGCCGGTTCAGATCCTGGGCACGAACCTACTCACCACTCATCAAGCCATGCTGAGGCAGTGTTCCATATAGAAGAGCTACAACACTACATCTAAGATACACAGCTGTATACTGGGGCTTTAGGGAGGGAAAAAAGAAAAGAAGAAGATTGGCAACTGATGTTAGCACAGGGCCAATCTTGAAAAAAAAAAAAAAGAAAGAAAATTTGTTCAACACTATGGCTGTTACAACAGAGAAAGAAAGAAAGGAAGGAAAGAAGGAGGGAAGGACGGAAGAAAAGAAAGGCGGGAAGGAAGGAAGGAAGGAAGGAAAGGAAGGAAGGAAGGAAGGAAGGAAGGAAGGAAGGAAGGAAGGAAGGAAGGAAGGAAAGGAAGGAAGGAAGGAAGGATGGACGGAAGGAAAGGAAGGAAGGAAGGAAGGAAGAAAAGAAGGAAGGAAGGAAGGAAGGAAGGAAAGGAAGGAAGGAAGGAAGGAAGGAAGGAAAGGAAGGAAGGAAGGAAGGACGGAAGGAGAGAAGAGAGAAAGAGAGAGAGACAGAGACTGCTTCCTGGCTGAATCTACGGAAGTGGGGACGCCCAGCCTAGCAGCTGTGGTTGTCACGGCTCCTAGGAACTGCTTGACTGTCTGAATGTTCACAAAGCAGTGAGAACAGTGCCTGGACGCAAGGCAAACCCTTGAGGTCCTGATTAAGACCCCCTTGTGCCACTGGGGGCATCTACGTGGATTCAACCTACTCTCTCCACTTGCTGACCTGTGTGGCTTTGAGCACACCAGAGCCTCCTCTGTGACATGGGGACAGGGCTGACCCTCTCAGAGTCACTGTAAGGATCACATGAGACAGGAAAAGTGAGGAATGGATGCACAGAAGATGCCGAGCGAAGATATTAGTTCCCCAGGGCTGCTGTGACAAATTACCAAAAACTAGGTGGCCTTAAAGACTAGAAATTTACTCTCTCACAGTTGTGGAGCCTGGAAGACCAAAATCAAGGTTTCAGCAGGGCTATCCTCTCTCAGAAGGCTCAGAGAGGTAGGAGTTGGTCTGTCACTTACTTAGTAAAGGGGCAGAGTGTGGATTTGAATTAAAACTCTTTATTTCCAAGGCCTGTGTTCTTTACACTGTTTAGAGGGATTTTAACCATACAGGAATAAGCCCTGGCTTTTTCTTTGCCCCAAGGGGGCTGTGGTCCCTCAAGCAAGATTTGAATCTTTGCCATTTCTCACTTGTGGATCTTGATCTCTCAGTACTCACTCCCCATGGCCTTCTGTTCCTGTGGGTCCTGAGGCTTCATCCCAGGAAAGGTGAGAGACGCATAATGGTGTTCTTCTTCCTCCCCTGGGCAGGGGGCAGCCACATCTGTGGGAGGGTGGGCTGGGAGGCTGTCTGCCCGGGATTCAATCAGGGACCCCTGAGTGGACGGAGAGAAGCGAGTGAGAGCGGAACAGCAGGGTCAGGATAAGGCAGAGAGTGTCCAGGAGAGAAGCACATGAATTGCCATTTCCATTCATCCCACACACATTTTTGTGGAGAACTCCTTCATTCATATTTTTCTAGAATATTTAATACATAGTGAGCACCTTATTCGGTGCTGACTACTCATTAACTTCCCATAACAACCCCATAAGGAAGATATTATTATTGTATCCGTTTTATAGATATGAAAACCGAGGTTGAACCCAGTAAGTAACAAGCTCAAAGTCCCTGGTGAAACCAGGATCCAATTCTGTTCTTTCTGACCCTAAAACCTGAGGCCCCCGCGTGCGTGAGGCCCTGAGCTAAGTGCTGGATATACTGTGATGGACATGGCAGACACAAACCTTGACCTGTTGACACTTACTCTTTAACTGAGGGAGGCAGAAAACAATAAGTTAAACAAATAAATATCTAGTTGTGCATTATGAAGTGATGGACAGAAACTGGGTAAGTGAGAGAGGATTATAGGACCTTGATTCAGGCATGGCACCTGCCGTTGGGAAGCTCACAGTTTGATGGGAGAGCAGGTCAGTCAAAGAAATTATGTCCCTGTGGTAGGCAGAATAACAGCCCCCCAAAGATGCCCACTCCCTAATCCCCTGGAACCTGTGACTGGGTTACCTTACACGGCAAAAGGGACTTTGCAGATGGGGTTAAGTTAAGCATATTGAGATGGGGAGATCTTCCTGGGTTATTTGGGAGGGCCCAAAGTAATCACAAGGGTCTTGACAAGTGAAAGAAGGAGGCAGAGAGATTTGAAGATTCTCTGTGGCCTTGAAGACGGAGGAAGGAGCCAGGAACCAAGGGATGCAGGCGCCTTCTAGAGGCTTGCAAAGGCAAGAAAATGCGTTTTCCTCTGGAGCGTCCAAAAGGAATTCAGCTGCACCTACCAATGCCTTCATTTTAGCCCAGTGAAACCCATTTTGGACTTGTGACCTCCAGAACTGTAACATAATAAATTTACGTTGCTGGAAGCCACTAAATTTGTAATAATTCATTACAGCAGCAACAAGAATCTAATACAGACTCACAGTAAGGAGAGTGACAGGTGCAGCCTGGGGAGCATCGTTCTTGGCTGCTTCTCTTGACAAGAGAACACTTCAACAGAATTGTTGATGTTTGTGCTCCTCCCATTCTCTCTTGATTGTTCAAATTAAGATTCATATACACACACAACCGCTTCCCGACGCTGCTGTTATCAAGAACACCAGTGACTCTGCTAGTGAATCCAAACAATCGTCTTCAATCCGCACCTCTCTGCAGCAGCAGGTGAGCCAGACGCATGGCTTCCCTAAATGAAAGCCCTTCTTTACTTAATTACAAGATATCACACTTTTCCAGGTCCATCAGCCTAGCTGGTAGCCTCATTGCTGGTTGCCCTCCAAGTGGGGAGGGAAGAGCATTAGAGGAGGGAGGAAGCGTCCATGAAAAGACCCAGAGGCGCAAAAAAACTTGTTCTGGTTGATGATGATGAAAAGTCCAGTGTGGATGGAGTAGAGCCGGAGGTGGGGGCAGTGGAGGAAGTGGACTGGGCAGTGGAGCTGGGATCAGGGTGAGGCAAGTGAAGCATTCGCCCAAAATGCAAAATAAAAAGGGGAGCCAAAAACCTCAGTAATTGAGATAAAAACCTTTTTTGTTTTTTTTCCTGAGGAAGATCCGCCCTAAGCTTACATCTGTGCCAGTCTTCCTCTATTTTATATGTGGGACGCTGCCACAACGTGGTTGACAAGTGGTGTATGTCCACGCCCAGGATCTGAACCTGCAAATCGGAGCCGCCAAAGTGGAGCACACCAAACTTAATCACTGCACCATGGACTGGCCACCTAAATAAAATTTGATTGCAACATTTTAAAAATCAAAATGAATGCAAAAAACAAAAAACACACGTGGAGAAAAAAATATGAAAAATGTAAATAACTCAGGATTAGTAAGAGTGTCCTTCTGAACAAATTGTAGTCTGAACAAGAAGAAGAAACGTGTGCCCCAAAGATATATATGTTTTTATGTACTTTTAATGCTCATTTTTTGCGGAACGTTGAAATAATTGAAAAATGATTGAAAACTTGAAAAGTGTTGTATATTAAAACATTATTTTAAGTTTAAAGATTTTATGTGTACCCAAATCACAATTTATTATAATTTTGCTTTCCTGGCTTTCTGGAAGCAAATGCAGAGAGAATATTTTCAAGATCTACTTCGCTGACTCTCTCATTTTCAGATGGGAATGCTGCCATGTGTGACAATTTCTGGAGATCCAGTTATGATCTTAAATAATTATTAAGTATCTTCAGTCTGCTGATCCAACTATATTTAGACTTTTGAAATTTTGCTCATCATGGATTTTTTTTGTTAATTTTGATTTTTTAAAAATACTGCATTAAAGTATTGTCTTGATTACCGATATTGTGGGCACCTGTCTAAGTTTTGAATCTGAGGCGAATGCCTCACTCTCCTCATGCTAACCCTGGCCCTTCTGGAGAGGTAGGTGCTGAGAGGCCAGAATATGCAGGGCTGCAGGTTGGGGAGTTTGGGCTTTATTCTTTAGGTCAGAGGCCAGTAAACTACATACAGCCCTGGGTCAGATCATGTCCACTGCCTGTGTTTGTAAATAAAGCTTTATTGGAATACAGCCATGCTTACTCATTTACCTCTGGTCTGTGGCTGCTTTCATGCTGCAACAGCAGAGTTGAGTGGCTGCAACAGAGACTCAATAGCCCATAAAGCCAAAAATATTTACTCTCCAGCCCTTGGTAGAAAACTTTGCCGGCCTCTGCTCTAGATGATGGGGGCAAACAGAAGATCAAATGCAGAGGAACTGGGCAATGATGGCTTTTAGATGATCACTCTGTGTAGGGCAAGGGAGACGAGAGGCAGGGAGATGAGGGGTCCGGGAAAGAGATCCTGAAGCCTCGGCAATGATGGGGGTCAAGATGGAGGGAGGGAGACTGATGCTAGCTGTTCTTAGGAGGAACAATGGCCAAGATGTGGTGAGTTTTTGGCTGTAGCAGAAGAAGGGAGGGTAGAGAGAAGGTGACTCCTCCCTGCCTGGCCTGAAGGAAGAGGAGAGGCTGTCATGCTGTCAGCAAGATGGGGATCTGACTCGAGGGGAGGAGGAGAAGGAGATGACTAGAGCAGCCTTGTCCATGTTGAGCGGAGCAAGCCAGGGGGCCATCCTGGGGGAGGGATGCAGGCCAAATTCCAGATGGGGAGATGCCCAGGTCACTCACCTGAGAGACTGACCTTGTGACAGGTTTTGCATCTTCCACGTCCACGTCCCCCACGCTCACTGGCCTTGCTGCTTTCTTCCTGCGGGACCTCACTCTGAGTGAAGAGACCAGAGAGCCTTTCAGTCGGAACAGCTCAGGGCGCGGTGGGCAGACTGACCCCTCCTCTGTTCTCTCTTAAAGGGCTGGAGGGGTGACTGAGGTGGGAGAGGGGTGGTCCTGTCCCAGAGACCCCAGGTTGAGAGCACACCCATCCCCCTCCTGGACAGTGGGGCCCGGGGTTTGTGACAGACTCACCCGGGTGCCGCGACCTCCTTCCTGCCCTTGATTCAAGTTCTGGACCCACCCAGTCCCACTAGCTCTGGCTTCGGGGATCTGTGGCTGCCTGCCCTTCCCACCCCAGGGCTCTCCTTCCCTCCCCAGGTCCCTGCTCACATGATGACGATGACACAGAAGGACAGGAAAAGCAGGGCTGTAGCACCTGCTCCCCCCACGGCCCCCAGCACCACTCCTGATAAAGGCCACGCTTTTCCTGCAGACAGATTGGGTTATTGGTGATTCCCTTCCGAGAACTTGGTCTCTCCTCCCACTCCTTGTAGGACCCCACACTTCTGTATTCAGGCCCCTTTGCCAGGTGCAAAAACGGACACATGGGTGGGGTAGGGGCAGGGGTGAGGGTGAGGAGAGTGAGGCATACAGCAGCTGGGGTGCAGCCTGTCTTGATTTAAAACGTTGACATTTTGTTCATTGTGGCATTTATTTTGCACTCGTTTATATTTTAACAGAGGATTGCATATTATTTCTCTTGGTTGCTGAGTTTTTTTCACTTCTCCTTAAATTTTGGGCCCCTGGGAAGTGCCTCACCAGCCCAACGCACCTGGCTCTGCAAAGCAGGGACCTTGTGTCCCCACACACACCTGTCCAGGCTCCAACCCCTCTCCTCCAAGACCCACCTCCTTCCCTGGCTCCCCCTCCAGCCCTCGCCCCACCCCACAGCCCTGTCCCGGCAGGAAGACGACAGTGACCCTCTGAGTCCCAGGGAATTTCCTGGCCTCACAACCCAGCACAGAGCAGAGCTGAGCTCCCCTCTGAAGCTCAGGGGCCTGATGGCTGGACTGTGGGGTAGGGTGGGTGCTGTCCTCCTCCTCCAGCCCCTCCCCCATCCACCGGTGCACTCACTCTGCAGAGAGAGGCTCAGGGAGACGTGCAGGGAGCCCCGAGGGTGCTGAGCTTGGCAGGTGAATTCGCCCTCATGCCCCGACTCCACCCGGGGCAGCTCCAGGACCCCAGGGTTTGAGGGCTGTGAGGGGCTGAGGGTTTGATTCCTGTGGGCCCAGCTCAGACTGACAGCGGGGTTGCTGTCGACCACACAGACCAGAATCAGAGACGGGCCCTCCAGGACTGAAAGAGATGACCCGTTCTTCAGGGTTGTGGGTGCTGGAGAAGAGACAGAAGGTCAGAGAGACAAAGAGATGGAGACAAAGTGGAAGGATGCAGAAGGAGGCTACACAGGACGGACACACAGATATAAGTTGAAGTGCAGGAAAACACACACTTTCACCCTTCACTGGTGGGAATGCAAACTTGTCCACCCTCCATGCAGAGCAACTTGGCATTATCTCGCAAAGTTGCACAGAACATTTGAAGCAGTTCTATTTTCTTTTTATGAACTATCCTACAGACACACACAAACACACTTGTGAAAGGAGACACAAGATTGTTTCATTGCAGTGTTTCTGTTTCTAACTAGAACGGCTGGAATAAAATAAACGCCTTGATTTTTCCATTAACAGAAGATGCAGACAAATCAGAATCCATCCAGGCCATGGAATACAGCACAGTCACGGAGAAGAATGAGGACAGTCTGTACTACCGATATCAAATGACCCCTAAGATGCTTTGGGTGAACAAAGCAAGGCTCAGAGCAGCCTGTGGACAGTGGTCACTGCCTGGTAGGGAACTGGGCATCAGAAGGACAGACTCTGTCTTACATTTTGAATTTTTGTTCATGCGAATACATTACCTTTCAAGAGTACTTAAATAAGCAATTGTTAGGAAAAATAAAAAGACAAGGCTGAAAAGAGTCATCAGAAGACAGATGATAAGGGGCCTCGAGTGGTGGGATCTACCCTGTGAATGATTTTCTATTCTCCTTGTGCAGCTGAGAAGGGTAGAGATGTCTGAGGGGAGTGAGGGGCTGATGGGGACAGCTGTTCACTGTGGCCATGGGGGCTGAGAATGGGAAGGACCACTGGATTCAATCACAAGAGGGTCTCTCGTCACCTGGGTGAGTCCAGGTTGAGGCAGGGACATGGCCCAGCCCTGAGCTGGCAGAGGCCCTGCTCCCTACAGCTCAGGAGGGGCCTTGTTACTACCTGTGTTGTTTCCTAGGAAGACAGTGATGGTCAAGTTCTGTGGAGAGTCTGGGACAGAAAGACATGGTGGCCCCATATCAGTGGGGAGGGCTGGGTGGACATGAGCCCCCATCATCAGGAGCTGCATAAACGAGGCAAGGGTGGAGTTGGGCGTCCTCCTGATCCCCCTCCCAGTCTGGATTCTAGGACCTCACACTCGTGTCTGAGGTCCTGACACCTCCATACCTGAGGCCCTCAGGACACCAATAGGGTACCGGCTGTTTTGACCCAGCACTCACAGGACACGTTGAGCTGGATGGTCCTTTCCACAGTCACACCAGCTGCAGGGAACTTCACCTGACAGGTGAGGTTGGTGCCATGGTCCTGGGGCCGTGGGGTGAGGGTGAGTACCGAGGAGAGTTGGTTTCTGGGGCCCAGGGAGGCGAGGGCAGCTGACGTCCAGGAGAAGATGGGGGGTGTGCCCCGCTCACAGGCCCAGGACACAGAACAGGTCAGGTTCCTGGCACGGCTGGACTCCAGGGTCCCCGGGGTGAGGATGAGGGGTGTGTGGGTCAAGGCTGGTGAGGAGACGGAGAGACACAGGGATCAGGAGGTAGGGTCTGAGGTACCGCCATGAGAGAAGCCTCAGACTTTGGTCCAGGTCCTCTCTCTAAACATCAATATGCTGTACCCTCAATGCCTCCCTGAAGTGCGGCCTTATCCCAGGCCAGCCATGGGATCCCCATGTCCTTCCCCTGTGGCCTCTCCTGGAGTCCACTCCTTACCCGACACATGCACAAAGACAAGGTTAAATTTGTAATCATATTTTGTATTTCCTCTTTCCACCCGAAAAAAAATATCTTCCGTTGTCCCTTCTCTTGGCATCTCTGATGTACAGGGAGCAGTTGTAGGTCCGAGGGTGTCCAAAGAGGTGAAATCGGCCCTGGGTCTCCTCCCGCACTTTTTGATCAGGGTTGTTTGTGGCCACCGGAAGATCTCGGTCTGTATTGGCTCCTTCCTGGAACCAGTAGCCGTGAGCTGGAGTAGACACATTCCAGCCATCCCAGGGGTAAGAGAAGGAGCAGGGCACCCGCACACACAGACCCTCCTGCACCGTCACCAACCGCTGCACTTGCAGTTTGTAATCCTTGTAAATTTTCCTGGGCCTCCCCTGGCCCTCGGTCCCCTCCCTCCACCAGAGAAGGGCCAGAAGCAGCAGCAACAGCATGTCTGGGGTTGGTGGTGCCAGGTACCACCAGGGAAAGTCTGTTTCTCAGGGTTCTGTCTCAGGAACTAAAAGTTGCAGATTTAGAGGAGGCTCCAACAGGAAGATGAGAGTGAGGTCAGAACAGTGACCCTGCTCAGAGGAGGAAGTTCAGACCCAGACACTTTTGGGACCGGGACAGCCCTTGGAGTCAACCATCCACCTCCCACATCCACTCCTGGCGCCCTTGTCCAGAGAGGGTGAGAACATCACACAAATTCACACTGCATTCAGGGCCTGAGCCCCATCTCCTGCCTCCCTATGGATGCACTTCCCCTTCCAGGGTCCTTTTCTCCAAAGTGAAATATGTCCCTTCTGGTCAAACCTACTGACTCACAGGCTGTAGATGTCTGTGGTGGTCGGTCCAGCCAGAGGTGGGACTCAGGGATCCCGATGGTGAGGAAGGCTGACTGTCCTCACTCTCTCAGCATCCACATGGTGGGCATCGTCTCTATGCTCACAAGGTCACATACTAGCCCTGGACACCATCTTGAGAGTCACTGTCCAGTGGGGTGACAATAGGTGTTCCTGCACCAGACCCTGGCTGTGATGGGAAGACATGGAGACAAGTGCAGGAGACACAGAGTGAGTAACATTAGCCTGGGGGTCATCCACCCTCAGGAATGGTGAGGATTTCGTGAGGGAAGAGACACGCACCTGAATTCACTGAAGGTTATTTTTAACAGTATGGTAGGGGCTGGGAGGAAGTGGTGGGATCCTGGGAAGTGGTGCCTCCCCAGACCCATGTCTCTATTCTTGAAACACTTTTTTAAGAAAAACATAAGACACATACAGAGAAGTGCCCCCCAAAAGAACAACTGAGTGATTTTTCACAAAATGAACACCCCCCAAGAGATAGAACATTGGGAGAACCCAGGACCTCCCCCTCGTCCTCGCCCATCCCCACACCCCATTTGACCAAAAGAGCCCCAGGCTTACTGTAATGCCAATTGTTTCCTTGTTTTTCTCTGTAGTTTTATGGTCAAGCATGCTGCCTTTAATACTATGGCTTCACATATTTTTTTAAGACTTTATATACATAGAAAAAATTACAATCTGTTTTCTTCTATTCAATTTCATGAATCCACCGGGCCCGCATTTTTCGCTTCTCAGAACTGTTCCAGAAAACCTGGAGGAGAGTTAGTGCTGTGATCATGGAGAAGGAAGGTACAGGGTTGGAGCCTGCATAGACACTCCCACACCATCACCAGTTCCTGCATTTTCAGCTGGAATCTCAGCCTGCAGCCCAATCCCCATCCTGGGCCCCCCTGTCCTGGCCACTTGCTCTCTCCCTGCAGGGCCAGTTACAGCATCTGTTGTGAGAAGGGATTGGCCATGCCCATTCTGTTTCCCATGGTCCCCAATTTACAAAGAAATGCAGAAGAATGGGAAGGGGAGGCATGGGGAAGCCACAGAGAATGTAACTGTGCAAAATAGGAACCTAAGATCAACAGACCATCAGAGCTGTGGGGCCTTCTAGCCCCACTTCTCCAATTTGAAGAAGACACTCAGGTCATGAGTGTGCAAGTGAATTGGCCAAATCACATAGGCACTCTGTCTTATACACCATTGTCTGCACCGGGACCCACTTCATCAATCTTTGTCTGCCCAGATTTCACTGGCTGGGAGACAGGAAGCTTACGTTAATGTGAGTAGGAAGAATTCTCAACTGGTCCCATGAGGTGAGAGGGGAATTTTCATTCGTTTAGTTATTCATTCATTCATCAACCATATACACTGTGAATTCAGTTTTCCAGTGAATGGGTGAATATGACAGATCTAGTCCTTGCATTTGAAGAGGCCAATGTCTGGTTGGGAGACACACAGGTTACCTGACAATTCCAGAGCCATAGTGTAGGTGGCTATGAGGGGGGAGCACAGGCTGGGGAGAGAGGTGCTCTTGCTCTTCTGGACTGGAATGTGAAGTCTCAGGGAGGAATGCACAAGTAGATGTGGAGTGGACTCTCAGGCAGTTACAAGGGATGTGAATGCCACAGGTGATCCTAGTACCCTGGAAATTCCTAGACTCTCAAGTATCATGTTCTCAATCCCACTCACTCCCCTACTGTGGTGGAGATCCTCTGCTAGCCACCAAGTTATGTGCTCTGTTTGTGACCAGCCGCACCTCTGCCCCAGAAGGTTTCAGGTCACTGGACATAAGTGATGCTCCCTCTACCTAAGATTTACTTGGTTCTTGAGGATTCCCAGGAAACTGTTATGGTGCTGTCCGTGGTGCTGATTCAGAGCTGAGTGCTGAGTTGAGATGTCTGCAGCTCTGTGGAGGGGCCTGATCACACAGCACAAGGACCTTATGTCTGGAGTCAGGAGTGTCAAGATGTCAGATATTCTGGGCAGGGTTCAGGTCTACCTGGGAGGAGGGACTCGTGGGAGGAAAAGACCTCTGTTTCTACTCCGTGTCTACCCTGAGGAATGTCCTATGGACAGTGTGAGACTGTTTTCACCGGTCCAAGGGCAGGATAGGTGAAGGCTCTGTGCTGTCCATTTACATATCTCTTCCCATTTCATTACCCCAACATCCGTGACAGAGAGGGGTGATCCCCTCCTCGGTTAGAGGAGGAAGCAGGCACTCAGACAGGTGAGTAGCTGTAGGAACTAGTCTCCAAAGACACCTCCGAACAATTCCTCCCCTCCTTTATACAAACATGGCACTCCTCTCATTACAAGATGGAGTTTGCTATTATTGTCACCCCCTCTTGAACCTGGATTGGGTTCATGACTGTTTGACCAAAAAAATGTGGAGGACAAGATATTCTGAGACTCATATGGCTCAGACATTAAGAAGGCTTTACACCTTCCACTCCTGCCTCATGGATTCCTGGACATCTCTGTAAGGAACCCATGAGACACTGATGGAGAGAGATGCTACATAGAGAGCCCTGAAGGATCAGACATCCAGCCCTGGTCACCATCACCATTCTAATGCGCTTGTCTGAAAGAGCCCAAAGCAAAACTAGGAGTGAAACTGTCCAAGTTCTCCCTCTTGATTCCTGCTTCTTGAGAAGAGGTAACACTTCAGAGCCAGGAAATTTTCAGTGCCACACTATAAACTTCTAATTATTTCCACTTTAGCCCATGTACGTGTGTACACTGTGATGTTTTACTCTTTTCCTGGTTTGGATTTTGCTGGTGAAATTTTAGTTCCTTTTATTTAAATGTCCTGTGATCATTTAATACATGATGGTACTTGGCACTTGTAGCATCGGGATAAGTTGTCAGCAGGAACTTGCATTTTCAAGGGGTAAGGAACCAGCACACTGAACGCACGCCTCATACAAAGACCTGTACACTGTGCTTTCTGTGTTTCACAACATCTTTGTGAGATGGGGCTTTTTATTTACCCACTTTACAGAGCAGGAAACCAAGGCACAGAGAGGTAGAGTGATACAATTTCCAATAGTCACCCCCTCAGTATGTGGAGAAACCAAGGTTGAGTTCAAATTTCTCCTATTTTAAAGCCCCTATATTTTCCCGAGGGCAAAGAATTCACATAAAATCGTTTATAATCCATTGACTAGAGAGACATTTACAACATAAGAGTCGGTTTTTGGAGTCTCCCTTTCCCAGAGAATCTCTGGGTTCCAAGACCTATCTGTCTTCTATCCAGTGAATACGTGTTGCTGATTCTCCCATCCCTTGGACCCCAAGCCTTCATCTTGTGATATCTGAGGGAATTTCAGTGGACCTCTGGAGTTCACTATGGTTTGATCTGGAGGTTTGTGGGAAGAAATCTGACTGTGCGAGAGTGAGGACATGCCATGTATGACCTCATCCTTCTCGTCATATGATTGTAGAAATCCAGCTCTGCTATGAGGTGACAGTGACCCCACTAACAAACTAGTCTTAGAGAAAAAAGATTCTTTCTTACCTTTACTATGTTTTTGAAAGGCAGTGATGTCCATGGGAATGGAATATCTGGACTGAAATGTAATAGTTTCCTCTTCAATGGTGAAAGGTGGAATGAGTGTTGGTCCTCCCCACTTCTAGAGACACAGAAACAGCGAAGAAGATTGATTCTGGAATCCCTCTTTCCCCCTCCTCAGTCTGGTCCTCAGGACCAGACTGGTCCCCCTCCTGGTCCTCAAGAACCAGGCTCTGAATAGCCCAAGCCCTGAACTCTCTTTGGATTCCCTACTGCACTCAGGGTGCTGGGAGTCCTGCGCCCATACTCATAGGAAACATTGAGTTGGATGGTTTCTGTGGTCACACAAACTCCAGAAAACATCATACAACAGGGTAGTTCATATCAATTCCCAGAATTGTGGGGTGATGACCTAAAAATGAGCTGTGTGTTCAGATCTTTTGTTTACTGGGATATACGAGTATATATATCCCAGTACACTGGGATATGAACACATCCCTGATCCAGCCTTATCTTAAACCAATTTGTCTGGGATGCAGTGAAGGTAGGTCAGCACACAACGAGATGCCTCTCTTCCCAAGACAGATTGTAGACCGGGTGAGCTGCAGGCAATGGGATGAAGCTGTCCATGGTGCTGAATTATGGCTTGGATCTGAGCTCCCAAGTCCCCCAGTCTGAGAGGGGTATGACCCCTCAGTGAGGGATCCATGACTCAGGCCAGGAAGGCAGCCAGATAACCTGGAGTGGTGAGAAATTATGGCTTGGCTATGAGAAAAGGATTTCGGGATAAGAAGACCCTATCATCAGTGGGCTGGGGTTCTGTTATGCTTCTCTCCACTTCCTAGTTCACACTTATGGACACTTCTGCAAGTCTTGATGTCCCTAATTGCCTAAGGGAATTAGGGAGAATGAGACTATAAGAAAGACCATTGAAGAGACCAAGGGGGACCTGAAGACAAAGATTCCAGGATAGTATTGGGCCTTATGTAGGGAAGTTGAGAAACGCAGTGACAGGAACTCAAGGGGGAAGGGCCATCAGTTTCAAAAGTAATTATTATAACAGTGAGAAATATTCATAATCCTTGTTTATTGACTACTAGCCCTGGTGGTCTAGTGGTTAAGATTTAGTGCTCTCACCAACAGGCCCCAGGTTTGATTCCCTGTCTGAGAAACACACCACCCATCTCCTGTTTGTCATATCATGGCAACTGTATGTTGCTGTGATACTGAAAGCTACGCCACAGGTATTTCAAATACCAGCAGGGTCACCCATGTTGGACAGTTTTCAGTGGAACTTCCAGACTAACACTGACTAGGAAGAAGGAACTGGCCATCCACCTAGGATAGGCAGCTAAGAAAACCTTATGAACAGTAGCAATCAATGTCTTGTATAGTAGCAGAGAATAAGAGGATGGCACAAAAAAAGACCAGACAAGGTTCTTCTCTGTTGTACAAAGGTTGTTAGAATATGGAATTAACTTGGTGGTACTACAACAAATTTACTATCATGTTTCAGGAAAATTTTAAAAACATATTTTCTCAGAAGACCTTGATAGTTATAATTTATACCTACTAAATAGAATATTTAAATCTAGAACTTGGGGAAACCAGCTGATTTTCACTCATTCTTGAATGTTGACTCAACCTCTACTCTGTGCCAAGCACCATCCCATATGTGTGGTTACGTGTTTCCCATGGTACAATCTATAACATCGTCAACACCAGGTCCTGCTCTCAGAGCCAACAACACTTGATGACCATCTTGGTATACTGCCCTGTTTTTTTCAAGATATTTGTTTTTTTCTCTCATTTTGATCCTATAAGAGGTATGATTTTAGGTCATTCTATTTTATTTATTTTTCTGGGTCACTTCTTGTCTTCTAAATTTCATTCTCACTGATTTCATTAAGAGGAGATGTGCTATATTTAATAGATCTCTCAAGTGAGGTTGGACATTTATTTTGTTTACACTTTGAGTGGAAGTGCTATAACATCACTGCCTTTGGAGATGACCGGTTTTTCCAGTTCTTTCTCATTTGGTAACTGGAATAAACTTTCTAGAACAAAGATCAGTAGAGCTCACACTCCTGATTAGTACTTTCAGTGGATCATTCCCCCATTTCCTCTACAACAGCATTGCTCAGCCAATTTCCCACCTTAGCGTCCTAAACTAATGGATATCACACAAGAATCCCACACTCTGGAGTCTAGCTCCTTTGAGGCACGTGGAGGAGTTGAGGGAAATAACCAAAGTCTGGCTGTTGGTAGAAGTAAGAAAGTGCAATGGATTTATGATCAAAAAATGAATATTTGTTTTCCCACAGTGTCACTTCCCTTCCAGTCATCTACCTTTCCACTTCCTCAAACAAAGCAAGAAGAGAGAAATCAGAGTTGTGAAATGTCTGTATTGGGGTTTCTCTGTTCACTATATCCTCCTGGTTTTCCAATGGGAACCAGTCAAATGGCAGAGGCTTATATAGTAATATGTTGATCACAAGCAACAAAATCCTTAGTCTATCCTAATGAAGGAGGATTTTATGAGAAGACTCTGAGATCTTCACATCATTGAAGAAGAGCAAAACCACCTGTTGGGAAAGACAGTCCTCCTGAGTCCCTTATACTCCTACACATCTTGCTGGGTCTGCCCAAAACATGATGCTCTGACTGCTCATTACATGGCCAAGTTCTCAGGGCTGTGTTTGCAGGGAAAAACCTTGAGGGATGAGACTATATCTCCCTCCAGGACAAAGAGCAGACTTGCTTACTGTTTTCTCTGAAAGTTGTAGATTCTGACTTTGCTTGTCTTTGCCTTCTTGGGACCTATCGACCTGACTCAGAGCTTTCTCTGGGACATAACTTATCAACAAAATCTTCTGAACTGCTCTGAGAGTCAAAACAGACCCAATCCTTTTCCTTATGGGCTCATCATCTAGTGAGATGGGGAGCATTGAGGATGCCATTATAGACAACATCAAGACAGTTATGAAAGTGCTGGGATCAGAAAAATAGTCCTGTGCTGGAGACAGAGAGTTTGCAAGAAACAGCATTATTTCCTTTTTTAACATTTAAAATACTTATTGAGAGCTTATTACTCGCCAAGTATTGTTATGGTGAACAAAATAGACAAATATTCTTTCTCCCAGTATCACAGATCAGGCATAGACTTGCTCTTGGGAATGGGCAGTGAGGAAATGTTGTCCAGGCAGGGCCTCAGAGTTGTGCACAGATAGATGAAGAAGACATGGCAATGTTGGGACATCTGTTTCTCTCTTCTCCAAGACAAGCCTGAGAAGGGTGGGAGGTAGAAAGAAAAGAAAAAAAGGAAGGAAAAAAGGAAAGAAAAAAGGAGCAGGGAGAGAGGGAGGGAACAAGAAGGAGAAGAGAGAGAGAGAGAGACTCCTTCCTGGCTGAATCTATGGACATATGGATGGCCAGGCTAGCAGCTGGGGTCGTCACTGCTCCTAGGAACTGCTTGACTGTCTGAATGTTCACTAATCAGTTAGAACAGTGCCTGGACACAAGGCAAACTCCAAGGGCATACTGATCCAGACCCCTTGTGCTACTGGGGTCATCTATCTTGATTTTTCTGGCTCCTTCACTTGCTGGCCTGTGTGGCTTTTAGCAGCTCACCTGAGCCTCCTCTGTGACATGGGAACAGGGCTGATGCTCTCAAGAGTCACTCTGAGGATAGAATGAGAGAGGACATGTGAGGAATTGATGCCCAGCGGATGCTGAACGAATGTTCTGGTCACCTAGGGCTGCTGTGACAAATTACACAAACTGGGTGGCTTAAAACAGCAGAAATTTATTCTCTCACAGTGGTGGAGCTGGAAGATCAAAATCAAGGCTTCAGCAGGGCCACGCTCCTCAGAAGGCTCTAGGGAAGAATCCTTCCTTGCCTCTTCTAGCTTCTGGTGGTTGCCAGCAATTCTTGGCATTCCTTGCCTTGTGGCATCATAATTCCAGTCTCTGCCTCCATTGTCACATGGCCTTCTTCCTTGAGTGTGTCTGTGTCCAAATTTCCCTCTTTGTATAAACACATCAGTCACCAGATTTAGGGCCCCTCATCCAGTTTGATGTCATATTAACTTGACTACGTCTGCAGTGACCCTATCTCCAAATAAAATTACATTCTCAAGTACCAGGGGTGAGGATTTGAATATATCTTTCAGGGGGACACAATTCAACACACACAACAGGCATTCATTATCAGAGTTCTTGGACCCCCTGGTCCATCTTCAGTCCCTACTTTCCTCCTGAGCTCCAGACCGTCCATCTCTCTAGCTGCCGGCTGGATGCTGGTCTCCATGGGGAGTCCCAGAGACCCTCGAGCTCCCAACATGTGACTCTGACCTCATTGTCTCCATCTCGGGCCTGCTCCCCAACACTTGAGAGAGTTGAAAACACACCTGGACACAGCCTTGAACAAATATGTTCACAGCAGCTTTATTCATAATCACCAAAACTTGGAAATGTGTATCAACAGAAAAGTGGGTAAACAAAGTGTGATACGTTGGAAACCTTCTTAGCAATAAAGGAACAAAACACTGGTATGCACAACATGGATGAATCTCAAAAAACACAATACTGAGAGAAAAAGCCACATGTGTACATATTGCATGATTCCAATTATATAAACCAATTATAATATTTGTAAGTTCATATTTTGCAAACCTAGATCCACTTGTTCTACCACATTAGTTAAGAAGTCCTTCCTCTCCCAGATGAACAGACTGGGTGCTGTTCAGTGGACCATGTATAATGTGTGGGCCTATTTATGAACTCTATTCTGTCCACACCATCCTCTCTTTTTTTTCTTTCATTTAACTATTTTTTATTGTGGTAAAATTAGTTCATAGCATTATACAAATTGCATGTGTACATCATTATATTTCGATTTCAGAGTAGAGTAGATTACATCGCGTTCACCACTCAAAGACTAATTACAATCCATCACCATACACATGTGCCTTATCACCCCTTTCACCCTCCTCCCTCCCTCCTTCTCCTCTGGTAACCACCAATCCACTCTCTGTCTCTATGTGTTTGTTGTTGTTTTTATCTTCTATTTGTGAGTGATTTCATATAGTATTTGACTTTCTCCCCCTGACTTATTTCATTTAGCATAATACCCTCAAGGTCCATGCATGTTGTCACAAATGGCCAGATTTCATCCTTGTCTGTAGCTAAGTAGTATTCTATTGTGTATATAAACCACAACTTCTTTATCTGTTCTTCCCTTAATGAGCACCTAGGTTGCTTCCAAGTCTTTGGCTATTGTAAATAATGATGTAATGAACATGGGGGTACATATATCTTTAAGCATTCATGTCTTTACATTCTTTGGATAAATACCCAGCAATGGAATAGCTGGATCATATAGTAGTTCTGATCTTAATTTTTTGAGGAATCTCTATACTGTTTTCCATATTGGCTGCACCAGTTTGCCCTCCCACCAGCAGCATATGTGAGTTCCCTTGTCTCCACATCCTCTCCAACACTTATTATTTCCTGTCTTGTTAATTATAGCCATTCTGACGGGTGGGAGGTGATATCTCATTGTAGTTTTGATTTCCATTTCCCTGATAATTAGTGATGTTGAACACCTTTTCATGTGCCTGTTGGCCATCTGTATATCTTCTTTGGAGAAATGTCTGTTCAGGTCTTTTGCCCATTTTTTAATGGGGTTGTTGGTTTTTTTTTTTTTTTTTTTTTTTTTGAGGTTGAGATGTATGAGTTCTTTATATATTCTGGATATTAACCCCTTATCTGATATTTGGTTTGCAAATGTCTCTTCTCACTTTTTAGGCTGTCTTTTTGTTTTGTTGATGGTTTCCTTTGCTATGCAGAAGATTTTTGGTTTGACGTAGTCCCATTTTTTTTTTATTGTTTCTCTTGCCTGTTCAGACATGGTACTTGAAAATATGCTGCTAAGATCGATGTTGAAAGTGTACTGCTTATGTTTTCTTCTAGAAGTTTCATTGTTTCAGGTCTTACATTCAAGTCTAATCCATTTTGAGATAATTTTTGTGTATGGTGTAAGATAATGGACTACTTTCATTCTTTTGCATGTAGCTGCCCAGTTTTCCCAACACCATTTATTGAAAAGATTTTCCTTTCTGCATTGTATTTTCTTGGCTCCCTTGTCGAAAATCAGCTATCCAGAGATGTGTCTGTTTATTTCTAGGCTCTCAATTCTGTTTCCATGATCTGTGTGTCTGTTTTTGTGCCATTTCCATACTGTTTTGATTACTATATCTTTGTAGTATATTTTGAAGTCATGGAGTGTGATACCTCCAGCTTTGCTCTGTTTTCTCAAGATTCCTTTGGCTATTTGAGGGCTTTTTTTGTTCCTTATAAATTTAGGATTCTTTGTTCTATTTCTGTATAAAATTCTGTTGGGACATTGACAGGGATTGCATTGAATCTGTAGTTTGCTTTAGGAAGTATGGACATTTTAACTATGTTAATTCTTCCCACCCAAGAGCATGGAATATCTTCCTAATTCTTTGTGTCTTCTATTTCTTTCAACAATGTTTTATAGTTTTCAGTGTACAGATCTTTCACCTCTTTGGTTAAGTTTATTCCTGGATATTTTATTCTTTTTGTTGCAATTGTAAATGGGATTTCATTCTTAATTTCTCTTTCTGCTACTTCATTGTTAGTGTATAGGAAAGCAACTGATTTTTGTGTGTGGATTTTGTATCCTGCAACTTTACTGTATTTGTTTATTATTTCTAAAAGTTTTTTGGTGAATTCCTTAGGGTTTTCCTAAGTACAAAATCATGTCATCTGCAAATAGTGACAGTTTCACTTCTTCCTTTCCAATTTGGAACTCTTTTATTTTTATTTATTTATTTATTTTTTGTGAGGAAGATCAGCCCTGAGCTAACATCCAATGCCAATACTCCTCTTTTTTGCTGACGAGGATTGACCCTGGGCTAACATCCATGCCCATCTTCCTCTACTTTATATGGATGTCACCACAGCATAGCTTGACAAGCGGTGCATTGGTGCCCGCCCGGGGTCTGAATCTGCAAAACCTGGGCCGCCAAAGCAGAGCACGCTCAACTGCTGTGCTACTGGGCCGGCCATGGATCTCTTTTATTTCTTTTTCTTGCCTGATGGCTCTGACTCGGACTTCCAATACTATGTTAAATAAGAGTGGCAAAAGTGGGTATCCTTGTCTGCTTCCTGTTCTTAAAGGGATAGCTTTCAGTTTTTCTCCAATAAGAATCATATTAGCTGTGGATTGCTCATATATAGACTTTATTATGTTGAGGTACTTTCCTTCTATACCCATTTTATTCAGAGTTTTTATCATAAATGGATGCTGTGCCTTGTCAAATGTTTTCTCTGCTTCTATTGAGATGATCATGTGATTTTTATTCTTCATTTTGTTAAAGTGGTGTATCACATTGATTAATTTTCAGATGTTGAACCACCCCTGCACCCCTGGAATAAATCCCATTTGATCATGGGGTACGATAATTTTAGTGTTTGTTGTAGTTGATTTGATGGTATTTGGTTGAGGATTTTTGCATTGATGTTCATCAATGATATTGGCCTGTAATTTTGTGTGTGTGTGTGTGTGTGTGTGTTTTCCTTGTCTGGTTTTGGTATCAAGGTAACGTTGGCTTCATAGAATGAGTTAGGAAACTTCCCTTCTTCTTCAATTTTTTGGAAGAGTTTGAGAAGCATAATGTTTTAACCATTTTTTAAGTGTTCAATTCAGTGGCATTAAGTACGTTTACATTGTGCAACCATCACCATCATCTATCTTTAGAACTTTTTCATCATTCTAAATTGAAATTTTGTACCTAACAAACACTAACTTCCCATTCACTCCCCCAATCACTAGCTCCTGTAAACCCACTATATATTACGTTTTTTTTTATCGTGGAAAAAAATAACATAAAATTTACCATCATAAACATTTTTAAGTGTTCGGTACGGTAGTGTTAACTATGTACACTTTGCTGTCCATCAGATCTCTAGAATGTTCTCATCTTGCAAAACTGAACCTCTATACCTATTGAATTGCAGCTTCCTATTTCCCCCTCCCCTGAGCCTGCTCTACCTTCTGTTTCTAGAAGTTTGGTTACTTAGATACCTTATATAAGGGGAAGCATGCAGTATTTGTCTTTTTGTGTCTGGCTCATTTCACTTAGTGTAATGTCCTCAATACTTGATGTTCTTGATATTATTTTTCCTATTTTAGCCAACTTGGCGACTGTGCAGTGACACAACATTGTGATTTTTATTTGCATTTCCTTGGGAGCTGCTGAACTCAAACAATTTTCTATATGTTTATTGGCTCTTTGAATATCCTTTTCTTCTATTGGGTTATCTGCCTTTCTCTTATTGATTTGTGGAAGATTTTTATATATTCTTTATATACTCTGGACGAATCCTTGGTTAGATACATGCATTGGGAAATATCTTCTCCTGCCTGAGAGTTACATTTAGAAATAGATTTATTTTTTAAAATAATACGTGTTTCCTCCCCTAAAAAAAAAAGTAAAAACAAAAAATAAAATAATACATGTTCCGAGATATGATCAAGCAAAATAAAGGTACGTGGTAGAGCCACAAGCTCTCCATCTCCCTCCATCCTGAGGGAAATTTAACACATGATGTACTTAACAATGCCAATGGTGCATTTTTTTTCCCATTTAACAGTGTACCTAATGAATATTACCCCCCACTCTACAGAGGAGGAAACTAAGGCACAGAGAGGTAAAGTGACTGCCTGATCTAACATCCTCAGTAAGTGGCTGAGCCTGGGTTTGAAACTAGGAATCTCTGTGACCTTCAGCCACTCCCAGGAACATCACATTCCCATTTATAAACTTCGGCTCAGAGGGCTGTCAACTCTTCAAGAATTGGTACCTGTTACATATTTCCTCAGAGATGCCTTTTCTGGGCTCCACTCAGCTCAGGGCAGTTGAGGAGAGGGTTGTCATTTCCCGACCTTGATTTCTGAGTACTCAGTGGTCTCCTGCTCCTGAAAGTTGCGTGATGTCATCCTCTGGAACCTCAGAGAGGCATAATGGAGTTCCTGCTCCTCCTCTGAGGTGGAGGCAGGGACAGCTGGGGTTGGGTGGTCTGAGGGGCTGTCTGACTTGGATTCATTCAGGTGACCCTGAGTGGGATGAGAGAAGGGTGCCAGAGCTGGCCTTTGTGGTCTGGAGAAGGGAACTTGGGGCTTGAGGGGGCATTGATTCATTTGTCCATTTCACACCCATTTCCTGAGGATTCACTCATTCATTTACTCATTCACTCATTCATTCATACCTTTAACAAATTTTAATCATAATAGTCTCTTCTTATTACTAATCTCACTGAATTCTTACAACCTCCCTCAATGGATGATATAACTACTATTCTCATTTTACAGATATGAAAATAGACTGAGTGAGCAAGGTCAAGTAACTCTTCATCAGACAAGATCCCTGACCTCATAATGTTTATCAGGGCAAGGAGACAGTATCAGATTGTCATACATACACACAGAAACTTATCAAATTGCACTTTGTGATCTGATGAACAGAAGCGGGGTGCTGTGAGTGAGAATTACAGGGGCCTGCAGTAGACCTGCCCCTGCCCTCAAGGAGCTCATAGTGTGGTGGGGACAGGCCTGTGACTATCACAGGGATGCAAGATGACAGTCTGCCTGGCACAAGGAAGAGGAATATATAAACGGGAGCATGAAAGACAGAGGTCCGACCAGTGCCAAGAGGAGGGACAGAGAGAATCACCCAGGCGAAGACACAAAAGGACAGAAAAGCCAGCTCTGCCTGGTTATAGAAGGATTCTGGAACCAATTACAATGTTGGAAATGAGTTGCACACCAACAAGCAAGTCTCCAACACCAGCTGGGTGTCCTACAATTCAACTCCATTCTGATCCTCTCTGCCTGGAGATAGCATCAGATCCCACAGGTTAAGGGCTCAGTCCCACAAGACTGTCCTCTCCAACTTCAGCTGCTAATTGCAAGTCCAGGTTGTCACCTGTGCTTCTGATCAAATGGCTATAGATCAGAAGTTCCCACGACACCCTCCTTGGGTTCAATTAATTTGCTAGAGTGGCACACAGAACTCAGAGAAACATTTTACTTACTAGATCACCAGATTTTTATAAAAGGATATGACCCAGCAAGAGCCAGATGGAAGAGATGCATAAGGCAAGGTACAGGGAAGGGACACAGAGCTTCCACCCTCTGCAATTGTGCCACTCTCCACAGATCTCCATCTGTTCACCAACCCAGAAACTCTCCAAACCCTGTCCTTTTGGGTTTTATGGAGGCTTCATTACCTAGGCAGGATTGATTAAAACATTGACTATTGGTGATTGGTTCAACCTCCAGCCCCTCTCCCCTCTCTGGAGATTAGGGGGGTGACACTGAAAGTTCCAACCCTGTGATCATGTGGCTCGTTCCCCTGCCAACCATCCCACCCCCTCCTGTGGCACTTTCCCAAAGTCATCTCATTAACATAAAGAAAGACACTTTTATTGCTCCCATCACAGGAAATTCCAGGGGTTCTAGGAGCTCAATGCCAGAATGGGCATAAAGATCAAATATATATTTCTTACTATAAGTCACAATATCACAGTATATAATAAGCTCCTTTTGCGGGGAGGGACAGGAGGCCAGCTGGAGAACGCGGCAGGGGCCGTATTACAGAACATCAGGCTGAAGAATCTGGTCTGTGCTGTCCAATATGGTAGCCCTGGTCACATGTAGCTATCAAGCACAAGAAATGTGGTGAGTCAGATCAGAGATGAGCTGTGAGTTTAAAACAAACACTAGGAGGGAGAGAAGTCAAGATGGCAGCGTAGGCAGACTCTGAACTCACCTCCTCCCACAGACACAGCCAATTTACAACTGCTCTTGGAAATGACACTGCAACTTAAAATGACAGTAAATTCCGTTAGGATCAGCAAGGATGAACATGTTCAGCAGAGAAGGAGGCACAATGCAGGTGGGAGTATAAACAGAACCACCTCCACGCAGTGGGATTTGACAATATCTGTAGAAATTACACACATACCCTTTGATCCAGGACTTTCTTCTCTAGAAAATTATCTGATGGACATACGCACACACATGGGGAATGTTCATACAAGTTACTCAGTGCAGTATTATTTGTCTGAGCAGAAGACTGGAAACACCATAGTTTTCCACCAACAGGGGACAATTAAGTACATTATAGTGTAATATACTTCCAATGGGAAAACGATGGAGAATGGTTTCCTATGTACTGATACAGAAGGATCTCCAAGATAGACTGAGTTTGAGAAAAAGATGAGTTTAGTTCACAGTAAGAATGAAGAAGGTTTCCTATGTACTGATACAAAAGGATCTCCAAGATAGACTGAGTTTGAGAAAAAGATGAGTTTAGTTGACAGAAATGTACCAATGTCACTTCCTCATTTGTGACAAATATGCCAAGACGATGTGAGACTTTAACGATGAGGGAAGCTGGGTGAGGGATTATGGAAACTCTCTACCATGTAAATCTAAAATTACTCAACATGAAAAGTTTATTAAAAATAATATTAAAGATGGAGAGCACTGTGTGTATGATGTGTATGTATGTGTGTGTCTTTAAATGTATATCCATAGGTTATATTTGGGAAGATAACCAAGATGGAGGTACACCAGGTGCTGAATGCTATTTCATTAGTATTAAATTTTGCTAGTGATTGAATCGAGTTTCCACCAAATTCATATGTCAAAGCCCTAACCCCCGGTGTGCAGGTATTTGGAGGTATCTTAATGGGCCTTTGGAAGGTGATTAGGGTCAGATGAGGTCATGAGATTGGGGCTTCCATGATGACATTGGTGCCCTTATGAGAAGAGACACCAGAGAGCTGGCTCTTTCTTAGTCCTGTGAGGACACAGAGAGAAGGCAGTCATCTACAATGCAGGAAGAGAGTCCTCACCATGAACCCGATGGCTAGCATCTTATTTTGGACTTCCAGTTTCCAGAATCATGAGAAATAAATATCTGTGGTTTAAGCCACCCAGTCTGTAGTATTTTATTATGTCAGCCAGAGCAGACTAAGGCATGCTTTATGCCTACTTTTTTAAACACTAGCGTTAAAATGATCCAAAGAGGCTGGAGGAGTAGGAGGGTTCCAGATCCCAAGGAGAATGAGGGCAGGATTTGGGATGGGTATGTGTCCCTGGCATGGGAACAGCACATCCATTGGACATGGAAGAGGCCATGCAAACCCCGTGAGAGCAGGGTCAGCAGTGGGGGAGGCCAGTTTGTAATCTGACAATCCAGTGGGGGACTTCCCACCTCTGCTGTGCCCACACCTGGCCTAAACCTTTGTCCCATATGAGTTTTGACCCCAGCTCTGCTCTGAAGGGAGGAGACAGACCCCATTTCCACCACACCCCCCAGAAGGGAGAGGTTGCACCCTGTCTGTGCCTTCTCCCCAGAACATGCTGATGGTCAGATTCTGGGGCGCATCTGGACAGACAGACATAATTGTTCCCTTTTCAGGGGTGGGAAGGTGGGTGTTGGGACTTTTCCCCCAGAAACTTTAGTAATAGGAAGAGGGTGGAGTCGAATGTCCTCTTTCCTTCCTCCTCAGAGCCAGCTTGCGGGACCCAGCACCCGGTACCCCAGGCCTTGCCTCCCCCTCCCCACACCCATCAAGTTCAGGGACCCGGCCATCCTGGCCTGGCACTCACAGGACACATTGAGCCAGACAGTCCTCTCTGTGCTCACACCAGGTCCAGGGAAGGTCATTCGACAGGTGAGGCTGATCCTGTGGTCCTGGGGCCCCGGGGTGAAGGTGAGCACCGCGGTGTAGGGAGTTTTGGGGTCAGAAGAGGTGAGGGCGACCCCAATCCAGGAGAAAATTGGGGGCGTCCCCCTCTCACAGGCCCATGGCACTGCACAGATGATGTTCTTGGGGTGGCCAGATTCCAGGGTATCCTGGATGTGGACATCAGGTGTCTGTGTCAGAGCTGAGGAGGAGAGAGACAAGAGCCAGGCTTAGAGATGGGGACCCCAAGTGTGACTCTAAGAGCAACCTCTGCCTCAGGCCAGCTGTCTTCTCCCCAGCCAACCACAGCATCCTGTCTTCCTGGGTCAGCTTGGGTCCCTCCTAAGATGAGGAACAGGAGATCATCTCCTGGCCCTGCCCCGGGGGCCTTCAGAACCCAACCATGTGTCATCTCCTTGATCCCATTCTTTACTTGTCACACTCTCTGAGAGGAGGTTCTCTCTGTAATTATATCCATATTATTAAGACTCTCTTTCCTCCCTAACGAAGTATCTCCCCTTGTCCCCTCTCTGTGCATCTCTGATGTCCAGGAAGCAGTTGTAGTTCCGAGGGTCTCCAAGGAGGTGGAATCAGCTCTGGGTCTCTTCCTGCACTTCAAGATCTGGGTTGTTTGTGGCCACAGGAGCATCCTTGTCTGTATTGGCCCCTTCTTGGAACCAGTATCCATGAGCTGGGGCAGCGTCTGTCCAGTAGTCCCGGGGATGGGAGAAGGTACAGGGCACAGAGACACACAGGCTCTCCTCTACCTTCACAGACCACTGCACTCACAGCCAGAATCTCCCATCCTGAGCCAGGGACCCTGCGGGGAAATGAGAGTCAGCCTCAGTCCCCGCCTGGCAGTCCTCTCTCCCCTTGACCCGCCCACCTACCCACAGCATCAGTAGCAGCAGTGGCAGCATCTCTGGGGTAAGAGTCATAGGGCCTTGGTGTCACAGGACGGAGAGGAAGCCCAGGCTGAGGTCAGATACGTGACTCACAGAAGAGGAACTTGACTCCCACATGCTGTTGGAGCTGGCGTGGTTCTTGGAGAATAACAACTTCTACTTCCAGATGGGGTCCCAAAAGGGTCACACACAGCAAGGAGGATTCTACCTGCTGTTCCCTGCTCCCTCTCCATGACCTGTCCCTCCAGCAACACTGTCCACCCCAGGAAAGGAGGCACTGCCTGGCCAATCAGAGCTTCTAGATTCCCCGGTGGGGCAGTCCCACCAGGTGTGGACTCAGGAGGGGCTGGTGAGGGAAGCTCAGGGTGAGAAAGGTGGGGAAGGGTCCCCCCACCCCGGGAGAGGGAAGTGGAGATTAATGAATGAATGAACACGACAACGGCATCTTGAGCATCTACTCCTTTCTGGGGAGTGGAGTCACAGGGGACAATGGGACAGACTTTGTCTCTGTCCTTGAGAACTTCTCTAACACCTGAGGAGGCAGAGAAACCCCAGGCCCTTCCAGCTCCTGTTGGGACAGTGTGTGACGGTGGAAGTGCAGGCAGGGGCTTGTAGGAACCCGATTGCCCTGTGCAGCCAGAAGGTGAGCTCCCAGGTAGAAATGGCAGAGTGGACGGGATCAGGATTCCAAGGGGGTCACACGGTGATACCCATGAGTGGTCCTGGGGCTTCCTGATCTGCTCACAGCCCCTGCTCCAGGCATCCCTGGTGCTGACTGCACAGGCCAGGCCTGAGAGCCGGGCATTAGGAGCAAGATGACAGCACAGTGTGACTTTGGGGGGAAGCCCTGTCTGTGGAGTCATGGGTCTGGCCCTTCTCCCCTCCAAGCCTCAGTTTCCTCATCTATCACCTGGAAGTATTCCAATTCTCAGCCCTCGTCTGTGGGAGAATCCATTATGGGGACAGAGGTGGACAGTTCTGCAGGTCAAGGGCCTGGCCCTGCCCATTCCTCAGTGGTCATTCTGAGTCCCATCCTCAGCGAGGAGTTCCTGGTGGTCAGCACTGCCCTGGGACTCCCTTATCTGAGGCCTCCAGTGAGGGAAAAGAGGCACCAGTTCTGCAACCAGGTGGCCCTAGGCTCGTGCCTGGCTCCCTAATGCTTGCTGTGCTGCCTTGGGAAACGGCTTAACCACTCTGTGCATAGCTGGGTGCCTGTGCACACTGGGTGTTATGGGCTGAATTGTGTCATCTCCAAAATTCATATGTTGAAGCCCTAACTCCCAGTACCTAAGAACGGGATTTATATTTGCAGATAGGGCCTTTAAAGAAGTAATTAAGTTAAATAAGGTCATTAGGATGGGCCCTAATTTAACAGGACTGGTGTCCTTACAAGAAGAGAAGATCAGGACACAGACATGCACAGAGGAGAGACCATGTAAAGACACAGGGAGCAGAAGGTGGCCATCTGTAAGCCAAGGAGAGAGGTCTCAGAAGGAACCAGTCCTACTGACACCGTGATCGCAGACTTCCAGCCTCCAGAACTGTGAGAAAATGAATTTCTCTTATTTAAGCCACCCAGTAGGTGGTATCTTGCTATGGCGGCCTCTGCAAACGAATACATGGGGTCACCAAGAAAATTCAACATGTTAGTGTAGATAAAGTGCTCCAAGCAGCCTGGTCTGGCCCACGATGGACACAGTCCACACAGTGGCTAGTGGCCATTCTGCAGGATGGGGCCCCTCTGAGGATGGGAGGAGAAAAGGGAAGGGAAAGGTATGGTAACCAGAGGAAACCTCTGCTGTTGCCCCCAGGCACCAGCTCTGAACCCTGCAGGGCTCTTTCTTCACCCCGGCCACACTTCCCCTCCTCTCCCCAGGACAGGACAGGCTTCACGGGCCTCTGCTGGGGCTGGTTCCTCTGCTGGCTGAGCCTGTGGCTACTCCTGCATCCTGGGTGCCGTTTCCCATCTGTTGAGCAGAATGTCCTAGGGGGGCTGTGTTGAGGTGAGGTTGACCCTGGAGGAACACCAGCCGGGACCAGGAGTGGGGAGTAAAGACACATTCACAGCCTGGTGTGGTCAGGGCTGGTCGACCCAGCAGGGAGGTCAGGGCCATGGTAGCCCCAGAAGGGAGTGAGGATGTGCCTGGAGGATGGGACAAGTGCACTGGGAGGTGGAAGGTGAGCAAGGTTGTCTGGGAGGTAAGTTCATCCTCCAAAGAGCAGGCCCAGAGCCAAGGACGTGGGTGTAAGCAGACAGGGAGCCTCCGTAGCTCCACCTGCAGCCTCCGGCCAGTGCCTTTGCCTCAGTCAGCTCTTCATCCTCTCAGATCCAGGGTCCAAGGAAATCTGAGTCTGAACTCCTCCAACACATCTCTTCCTCTTCTTTTGGGGAAGGAGATGATAACTGAGCCACCCGATGAGGTCTGCAGCTAACATTGCTCCTCGCTGTCCCATGTAGGGGACCCTGGTTCCCTCCTGCCCAGGTCCCTTCATCCACATACAGGTTTCCAGGAAGACATCTCAGGAGCTTCCTCAGGGAGGCTACGGTCTGGGAAGGAGCTGCAGTATCCAAAGGGATGTCCCATCAGGGCTGGGACGAGGCCAGGAGCATGAGAACTTTACAGACACCTTTGAGGGCTCCCAATACGTCTCATGAACTCCACTCACACCCCCATGAGATCCTCACAGCAGGACCAAGGTGGAGTTCCAGGGACAGAAGCCACTTAGCATCTGGGCCCCCCACACTGGCTGTGACCCCAGAGCCCACTCTCCTTTGCCCCCTGCTTCTTTGCTCCCTGCTCCTCTCAGGTGTGTCCACTTCCCTTCTCAAATGTCCTGGCTTCATGTCTCAGTCTTTCCAAAGGCCGAGAGACAATCGCACGTTCCCTGACCATTCCCTGGTGGTCACTCTGAATATGGACACAGCTGCTGCTCCAGACACGGGCCAGCAACCAGGGTGGTGATGCTGCAGGGTCTGCTGGACTGTGGGCAACAGCGACAGGTGGATGGTGATGCCAGTGGGCATGGGAGGTGGGTTCTGAGAATGAAAAGGTCTCCCAAATAACAGAAAGTGGCCCAGAGTCACAGGGCATTCCTGACATTTCTCTCCTGCTGGGACGTTGGGTCTAGTTGGCCTGAGAACCAGGGCCTCAGTCTTCCCAGGGAGCCAATGGCTGATGCCTCATTTGTGTGTCTGTGGTATGAGTGTGTCCATGGCATGTATGTCTGTGTATATGCATGTGTGTTTGTGTCTCTAGTCTCTATATGCGTGTCTCTGGTGTATGCGTGTGTCTGTTTCTTTGGTGTGTGTGTATACGTTTTTGTGCTTGTGTTTGTGGTTTCTGAGTGTATGTCTGTGGCATCTGTGTGTCTCTGTATATTTGAAGTGTGTATCAGTTTCTATGTTTGTTTATATGTGTGTCTGTGGTTTTTCTCTGTGTGCGTGTCTGAGCTGTGTGTGTGTGTGTGTGTGTGTCTAAGTGCCTATTGTGTGTGTGCATATGTGTGCACACTCAAATGTCAGTTTCTCAATGATAATGTCCTTGGATAACATATTAAAGAGGATAATCCATCCCGTATTCCCTATATATCTTTCCTGTTTCTTTTTTCTCCATATCCCTTATCATCAGTCAATATAATATAAAATCTACTTAATTATTCTTTCCTATCTCTCCTGTCATTAAAATGAAAGCTTCACAAAGGATCTTCTATCCTTTCCATTTACTGCTGAGTCCACTCTGCCTAGAAACATGCTTGGCATACATTAAGTGATCAATAAATATTTGCTTTAAGAATTGTAAGGAAATTTAGAATAAGCAAGATGAGATGACTGGCTTTCTCCAATGGAAAACTATGCACTCTGTAGAGCACACCCTCCCAGAGTTTTCTGATTTTAGCATTTTATTGCCTTTGAATTATTTTACAACGCTATAATTTGTAGATAAATAATAGCAATGCAAATAGTTCATGTCCTAAGACATTCATTCACATTCTGTCCACTGGGGGGCCACTTGAACCCCCCCACGTAGACAGTTTCACTTGTGTTCACAAGTTTATTTCTATATTCCTTTACTCCACATAATTTTTGCTTCCTCCATTTCTGCTTGGTTCTCCATTAATGAGTTAAGTAAAACGGAGAGTTGCTGTTCAATGTGTGTAAATTTCCAGTCACACAAGAGGAAATATTCTAGAAATCTGCTCTACAAGATAGTGCCTATAGTTAACAACACTGTAAGCTTAAGAATTGGTTAAGTGGATAGATCTCATATTGTGTGTTTTTTACCACAATAAAAAAATCCTTAACACATGTCATTTTAATAAATGAAAAAATTTGTGTATGCCTCTATGCATGCATTGGCTTGTTGATTTGTGGTGTGTTCTAGGCAGTAGAAACAAGTCACCCTGGGCCAAATAAGATGGACTATGCAACACCCTGGGCTTTTCTTAAAGGATTTTGGCTATTTCCATTTGGGTAACTGGGAGCCAATGGAGGGTGAGAAGTAGAAAAGAGACAGTGTTGGGTTTTTAGAATTCACTCTGGCTTCTCTGTGGGGAATAGATTCTAGGTGGGCAGAGAGCAGGTAAGGAGACGAGTTTCCTTAACTGTGTATTTAAGTTTTCACTACAGAAAATGAGTCCTTGGAGGCAGGAATGTGTGTCTCTCACAAGTGCTGTAGACTTGCTTTGCACACAGTGATGATAAATTACACAGTAGGTGATGGATATGTGCCGAATGACAGACTTCCCAAGTCTACATAGAGGTAAATACCTACATAGCAGAATCTTGAATGAAATACTGCTTTAATTCTGGTAAAGAAAATTGCATATATATCTCATATGCATATATTTCCTCCCCCTGCATCTACTCACTCGCAAGCATCGGGAATAGCTTGGGAGACCAGAAGTGAGAGGTGAACATGTTTGTTTGTTTTTCTGTGTAGGGCAGGGCCACCTCAGCAGGGTGATTCCTTCAATTGCAGAGGTGGGTTAGGAGTGGGGAGACAGGTTTGGGAGACAATGATCATAGTATGCCCATGTCTGGCCCTTCCTTTCAGGCCTCCATATCCAGGACCTTCCCCTGACCCAAGGGGCAAAGGAGCTGTAGTTTTTCTCATCCTTCCTTTTCTAGCACTAACCTTGCTAGGAAAGACAGGAATGCGGTCAGAGTCCCATAGAATATCAGTTTTGGGAGTGACCAGCAGAATAACCCTGTTTCTGGTGTTTGGGGGACTCAGATGAGGGATTACCTTGGATGGGCCCTGATGTAGAAGATGCTGGAGAGGCCGTAGGGGAGGAGGAAGACAGCCCCCAGTGGGCACTCCTGAGGACCCACAGAGGGGCACACATAGGGGAATGTCAGGAGGGTGTTAAGTTCCTCTTTCAAGCCCTATCAGTACCCAGACTTCCTGCCTCTTCACGACTCTAGGGCTCAGGACAGCCTGTGCAGGAAGTGTCTGGACAGAGTTGGGTTGGGTGCCCTGGAGTGGCTGAGACCACCCAGCCAGACACCAGAAGACTCCATACAGAAATGTGAGAAAACCCAGAGCGAGGGAAAACCTATCCCAGACCAAAGGAGTTAAAACCAGCTCAGATGGAGAAAGACAGAAAACATTCTTGCTGTTGTTCAGGCTGCGTATGGGGACATCTACAAAATTAAAAAGAATGTTTATTTCTCTAATACCTTAGTGACCCCCTCTTTGAGTGATTAATACTTTCTTATCAATGATGCCCCGAGACTGACTTTGTTATTTCATCTAATTACTGGGGAAACCCCTGGATAAACTGCCCATACCTCAGGACAGCACTCAATCCCTAGTTAACAGCTATATGGCATGAAGAACACAAATCTGAAGATGGTGGCACACCCTGGAAGGTGCTGGATACCTCTGACCAGCATCTTTGACCTAAGCTGTCACCAGAACCTTCCCCAGGTTCCTCCTACTCTCCATTGATGGCTGGCAAATGGTTGGCCACCCAGAGGGCTCCATTCACGAGGAGGCACTGTGAACTCTGGGGAGAACCAGGCTGGGAGGAGCTGGTGCTGTCCTTGGTGCTGAAACAGGGTCCTGACTGGAGCTCAAGTACCTCTCAGTTCTGCAGAAGGATCTGAGCTGAGGCTTAAGGCCCCAGTTTGGGGCCCAGAGGGGAAAGAGTTGGGGATGGATGGAGCCAAGGGAGGAGCAGACACTCAGGTGTGGGTGGTGCTGGTCTCTCTCTGCTCCTTCTCTCACCTCTCCTGTTCACTCTCAGGTATTTTCCCTTTTGTGGGTGATGTCTGTCTGCCCCACCTGGTTGAGCCACAGGGCAAGGGGATAATATTGCTGAGGTTTTCTGTTTACTGGCCTCTGTACTGCTCTTTTAAATAGCGTGCTTCATGCCAGTCTCACAATAAAAAAATAGCCTCTGAAAGTGAGGAGTCTAGTTTTCATTTGTGACAAGAAAGAAAACTGAGTGTCAGGGTCAGGAACATCAGACTCTGTGCCTGGATCTCGTTCTCCTGTTCCGTCCACCTGCTCCAGTGCCTCTAGGCAGGAGACGATCGTCTCAGGCTTGATGGGGAAGGTAAGTGCTTCCAGGACACTTATTTCTGGTTCCAATCAATTCCCCTTGCCGGTGGTGTTGAACTCACTTGATATGGTCAGAGGGGCTTCCCTTCCACCTAGAAGAATGAGCCTACCTGGCTGCCTTCTGCTTCTTGGTCTGGAATTGGGAAACAGTGAGTGTGAGTGTCCTTACTCTGTTGAATGGGGCGACCAAGATGCCCTGCTTTTGTATTGTTACTCTGGTCCTGGGGTCCTAAATCTGCTTGCCTTCATTTTACCACCTTCCAGAATTCTCCTTTGGCTGTCTCTTGCACCATTTACAGGATTTATAGCTGTGTATAGAGGGGAGAAACAAAGAATAATGTCACCTTATCTGGATTGTAAACCTAATTGTTAATTTTTAATGTTTTCAACAGACAGGTTGGCCCATATGGCCCACCCTGACATTATCATAAACAGAAGTCTGACTCAACTCTCCCTTCTGGATGTAGGGCAAAGCGAGCGGGTTTTAAGTATTAGGCATTTTTTACACCAGAATCTCCCACTGGTTAACTTAACCTACCTATTATGAACATATGGCAGAATGTTTTATCCCTGTCATGGTTTGAGTCCTGCAGGTGAATTTGGCACTATTTTTGTTTTCACTTTATGAACTTATTGCATAATGATTTATCCCTGTTATGGTTTGTGTAATGCTGGTGAATTTCAGACTATTTTTGCTTAAACTGATTTTATTAAAATTAAAATATTAAACTTTTTTTTTTTTGAGGAAGATCAGCCCTGAGCTAACATCCATGCCAATCCTCCTCTGTTTGCTGAGGAAGACCAGCCCTGAGCTAACATCTATTGCCAATCCTCCTCCTTTTTTTCCCTTTTTCCCCCCAAGGCCCCAGTAGATAGTAGTATGTCATAGTTGCACATCCTTCTAGTTGCTGTATGTGGGATGCTGCCTCAGCATGGCTGGACAAGCGGTGCATCAGTGCGAGCCCGGGATCTGAACCCTGGCCGCCAGTAGCAGAGTGTGCACACTTAACTGCTAAGCCGTGGGGCCGGCCCCTAAAATATTAAACTTTTTAGGAGGAAGATGACAAGCTCCTGCTTCCCTCCATTTTAACAACCCAGATATATATTTCTGAGCTCATTTTGAAGGATAAGCTGGTGTTAGCCAGATGATGACATGATGATGGACCTTCCTGGAGGAGGGACGTGGATGCACAGACACAGTGAGGAGTGCATCAGAATGGGGGTACTTTGAGAATGACTTGAGGGATTGATGGGTTAGGATATGGCAGTGGAGAAGTAGGCAGGGTCAGATGAAGAACAATCTAGAATAGAGGTTAGAGAACCATAGCCCATGGGTTGCCTGATTCTCTAAGCAAAATTTTGCTGGAACACAGCCAAGTTAATTCATTTACACATTGTCTGTGGCTGCTTTTGTGTCACTAACATGGAGTGAATAGCTGCAACAGACACCATACAGCTTGCCAAGCTGAAAATATTTCATATTTGGCCCTTTACAAGAAAATTTTCCTGATCCCTGACTTAGAAAGTCAAGGAGAGAAGCTTGTATATCATTCTTTTGGGCTGAGGAGATAGAGAAGTATTTTAACTATGGTCAGCTCTGAGTTTTAGGAAATTTTCTAAATGTTGATATCTCATTTTGCCTATAACATAACTAGGAGGAGGCAGGCAGGATGGAAAGGGAAGATTCGGGAATGGAGAGAGATCATGCTAGAGGCCAAGTCAGAGCAGGGATCCTGGGAGGCCTTTGAGTAGATAGTGAACTGATATTGTGCTGATGTGGTATCTGGGACAGAACACACCCAGCCTCTGGGTGAAATGTCACTAAAGCCTTTCTGTTCAAGGGAGAAGGAACCAGGATGCACCAACTCTTGCAAGGTACCAGGACTTTTGCTGGGTGTTTTCCAAATATAACTTTATTTAATGCTCACAGCAACGCTCCATTTCACAAAGCAGGAAACTGAGACATGGAAGGGTAAGCTGTCTTGCCCGATGTCATTCTCTAAATAAACAAAAGGGCATGGATTTAATTCCAGTTCTCTCTAATTGTAAAGCCTACTGTAGTTTTATTATATCAGGAATCTCACATTCAATAGTTTATAAACCCACCCCCTCTTGGGATATGTCTCCAAGGATCAGGCTTTGGGTCCCCCTTCCTGTAGGGGATATGAATGCTCTGGCTCAGACTGATGCTTCCGTTGGTTCCTCACTGGGTCCTGTAGATGCCCTCCTGAGGGTTCATCCTGTTAAAGCTGAGGGAGGCATAATGCAGCTCCTTCTCTATCTTGAAGGTGGAGTCGTTCCCTGCAGAGCTGGTGGGGTCAGCAGAGCTATCTAACCTGGACTCCTGCTGGTGACCCTGTGCAGAGAGCAAAGAAGGAGGTCAGAGCAGAGCAGTGGTGAGGGCAGGGAGAAGGCAGAGGGGGTCCGTGAAGTGAGTTTGATTCTGACAGGACGCCATTCTTTCATCAAACGTTATTCTCAAAGTCCCATTAACTCAATTATCCAACAAACATTGCACATTTTGCTGCTTTCCAATTCTACTGAAAACCCACACAGACCCATGTGCAAAATACTATTATTATACAGGGAAAGAAACTAAGTCTCAGAGAGGTTAGATACTTCCCAAGGTAACACATCTACTGATCATGGTCTCTCTGAGGTCTCCTATGTGCCGGGCACTGGATTCACAGGAAGGTGTTTATGAAAAACACCTTCTCCTCCTGTGTGTCTCTCCTTTACTCTCACTCTAGCATCGCACACACAACTCTTCTGAAAATAGATGTGTGGGCGCTTTTTTTTCCCCCTTCAGACACCAATCTCATGTCCAGGTTATCATCTGTGCTTCTGACCAACTGACTATAAATTGGAGGTTCCCATGGCCCCCTCCCCTAATTTGGTGTATTGATTCAGAGAATTCAAGAAAAAAAATTTACCTACTGTGTACCAGTTCAGTATAAAAGGGAATGATAAAGTATATATGAACATCCAGATGGAAGAGATGCATAGAACAAGGTATACAGGAAGGGGTGAGAAGCTTCCATGCTTTCTCCAGGAGCACCACTCTCCCAGCACCTCTATGCATTCTCCAACTTAGAAGCTTCCCAAACCCCATACTTGTGGGATTTTCATGGAGGCTTCCTTACATAGCCACAATCAATTATTAACTGCATTTACAGCCTCTCTCAAGTCTCAGGAGAGTGGAGTCAGGAGTGAAGATCCCCAACCAGCAGCCCACCAAGAGTCACCTCGTTAAAACCGAAGACAGTGCTCTCACCCAGGAATTTCCAAGGGCTTTAGGAGGACAACCATTTTCTGCTGCAGACTCATTTCTCAGCTCTAAATTTATTGCAACATTTCTCAAAAGAGTCTTTGCACTTCCTCTCCTCCCATTCTCTCTTGACATCGCTCCAATCAGGATATCTGCCTCTACCAGGCTACCAGATCTGCTTTTGTCAAGATCAATTGTGATACCACTTAGCTAAATTTAAATGGTCATTTCGCACACCCTATCCCACTGGACTTATTAGCATTTGAAACAAGTGAGCACTCTCTCCTCCTTGAAGCTCCATCTCCCCTTGGCCACCAGGACACAAACTTAGACACTCCTGGTCATTTGCTTTTTCTCAGTGGTATTCTTTCTGTTTCAACCTTGTCTCGCTGACTCTAAATGCTGCAGGGTCCCAGGGGTCTGTCTGTGGACCCCTTCTGTTCTTTGTGGTTTCATACACGATCAGACCTTGAAGTGGAGGAGTCCCAAACCTCTGTTTCACACACCTGGACCCCTCTCCTGAGCTCCAGTCTCTTGTCATCTACTTGTCATCTTCACTTGGAAGTCTGAGAGGTACATCAAACTTAAGGTAACCAAAATAAAGTTTGGTGCCCTCTTGAAAATACACTCCTCCTGCAGAGTTGGCAATTTCAGGAATTGGCAATTCAATTCTTTAAGTTGCTCGGGGCAACCATATCGGAGTCATCTTTGGCGTCTATGGACATTTATGAACATCTACTACATCTATGGCTATCTATGGGCATCCATGACATATATGAATATTTTGACATCTATGGACATCTATGGGGTAATATTTGACATCTGTGGACATCTATAACATCTATGGATGTCTATTTTACCTGTGGATTTCTATGGAGTCAGCTTTGACATCTATGGACATGTATGACTTCGATGGCCATCTATAGAGTCATCCTTGTCATCTGCGACACCTATGAGGTAGAGGCAGTGAGCTGTCTTTGATCATATTCCACGTATACTCTATCACCCCATTAACAAATACTGTTGGATTCATCTTCGAAATGTATCCAGAACCCAAAATCTTTGGGTTCATCATTGCTATCCTGGAATAAGTCTGTCTATGGACTGACTTGTGTCCCACAAAACTCACATATTCAAACTCTAACTCCCAATGTGACTGTATTTGGAGATAGAGACTTTTAGATATAACTAAGTTTAAGTGAGGGCATTAGAGTAGGGCCAGAAATGATTTATGTCCTTATAAGAAGAAGAAGAAAAGACACTAAGGATGTGTGCGCATGGAAAAAAGGCCATATGAGGACATAGCAACAATGTGGCCATCGGTGCAAGCCAAGGAGAGAGTTTTCAGGAGAAAACAAATTTGCTGGACCTTGATCTTGGACTCCAGCCTAAAGAACTGTGAGAAAATATATTTCTATAGTTTAAGCAAACCTGTCTACGGTATCTTGTTATGACAGCACAGCAAACTAATACAGTCTGCACCATTACTTGCCTGGATTATTTGAGTGTCTTCCATAACTAGTCTCCTCTCTTCTACCCTATCTTGCTACAGAATTTCTCAACAGAACAGCCAGAGTGATCTGATTAAAATGAATGTCAGTTCATGTCTGTGAAATACTAGAAGGTATCTTCGTATATCTACATGTGTATTTAATATAGATGTTGATATAGACATCAATGATATGAATATAGATATAGATCTAGTTCCAGTTTCTGTTTTAATGTTTGCTCTTCGACCCTGTTTTTTGACACTCAGCGCCTAAATCCCTGAGATTTCCTGGGTGATAAGAATGTCTTTTGTTCTAATGAGATGATGCTTGGAGGGCCCTTAGATGGGGGTTGGCCAAGAGAAAGACCAAGCCATGATTAGAAGCTTGAAACTTTCAGCCCCATCACCTATCCTCCAGAAAGGGGAGACAGGCTGGAAACGGAGTTGATACTCGATCACGTCTACATGATGAAGCCTTCATAGAAATCCAAAATGTAGAGGTTTTGGGAGCATCTGGTTTGGTGAACACATGGAGATGCAGGGACAGTGGTGCTCCAGAGAAGGCATGGAAGCTCCTTGCCCCTCCCTGCATACCTTGCCCTATGCATCTCTTCATCTGGATGCCCATCATCTGTATCCTTTATCACATCCTTTTATAATAAACTGGTACACAGTAAGTAAACTGTTTTCCTAAATTCTGTGAGCTACTCTAGCATATTAATTGAACCCAAAGAGAGAGTCGTGGGAACCTTCAATTTATAGCCAGTTGGTCACAAGCACAGTGACAACCTGGACTTGATATTGGTGTGTGCAATGTGGAGGTGGGGCAATCTTTTTTTGTGTGTGTGAGGAAGACCAGCCCTGAGCTAACATCTATTGCCAATCCTCCTCCCTTTGTTCCCCGTTTTTCTCCCCAAAGACCAGTAGATAATTGTTATGTCATAGTTGCACGTCCTTCTAGTTGCTGTATGTAGGACGCCGCCTCAGCATGGCCGGACAAGCGGTGAGTCTCTGCGTGCCCAGGATCCGAACCCGGGCCACCAGTAGTGGAGCGCACACACTTAACTGCTAAGCCACGGAGCTGGCCAAGGTAGGGCAATCTTATGTGACTGAGCCCTTAACCTGTGGGGTCTGAGGCTGTGTCTAGATACAGAGGATACCCAGCTGATGTTACAGAGAATTGCTTGGTGGGGGGAATATCCCCACCCATCTGGTGTCTGAAGTGTCAGAACTGAAGTGTTCTGTGTGAGAAGTAAAGGAAGCACACACAGAAGTTGTCACTCTTCTCAAAGTACATAAGTGATGATGGTGAACTTCATGACTCTGTGATATTTGCAGCCTCCATGAATTTCCATCTTCATTCCCTCCCCACCATTACCTACTCCCCACCCCCACAGAGCTCCGCTTTAGGAGCACTGTCTTACTTACTGTTTCTCTAACACATCAGGGATGCCCCATCCTCAGAGACATAGCACTTGCTGCTCTGTCTGTTTAAAGCCCTCAGTGATACTCTGTCAGAGCTCACAATGCACTTCTTCACCTGCTGAAGGTGATTTATCAGATACTCCAGCCCCCAGCACCAACCTTTCCCATTGTCCCATTTCATTTCCCTCCAGAGCACTTATTTCCTGTATATTTTCACTACTTATTTGTTCATTATTGTCATCCTTCCCCACAATCAGTGAAAATCCTTGGCAGCAAGGACATTTGACATTTCTAACATATGTATTTGTAAAAACACAAGTATTACCCAAGCCCTCAGAACAATTGACAAGTGGAAGACAGTTGCTGAAGGAAATGAATGCACAGGTGATAGCTGACTGTCTGCTCAAAACCCTCACAGCAGTGACCACACTAGTCAGGGTGAAAGAAACAAATGAAAGTCAGAGCTCAAAGGATGAGAAGGAGTAGGACAGGTTGATATAGGCACATGAGGAGGAGGAGACAGCCAACGGATGGTTCCAAGGTGCAAGAAGCTGACTCTGCTTGACTTGAGCAAACAGGCCACTGTGGGAGGTGTGAAGCGCTGAAGGTGACTATGGTTTTCCTTCCTCAAATGCCAGACCAAGTTGTTTGAACGCTTGTCTTTCGGCATGTGGAGAAGCAGTGCATCTCGTTATGGAGGGAATGCTAATGTGCTGGGGAGGAGAGAGGGGAGGGCTGCAGCAGGAGGAGGACTAAGAGGGGAGCTCAGCTCAAAGGGAGTGATTGTGTTAAGATGAAGTCAGAAGAAGCACAGTCAAGCTTTGCAGCATGTGGAAGCAGGAAGAGGTGACGGAGGACTGGGGTGGGATAAAAGACCACATCTCTTGTTGGGTGCCTGGGACAAGAGTGCCACCTGTGAGATGGGGAGCGCAGCAGAAGTATGTTTGGAGGTGTATCAACTGCATGTTCTTGATTTTTGACATTGGACCCTCTGACGTTGGAACTGCCCCTGCCAAGGCTGGTGAATTGCTAGAGGTACTAAAGGACCTGCCTGCAAGCGTGCCTTTCATACTTCAAACCAAACAGTCCAAAGCTCACACCCCAAGCACTTCCTTTATCAAGCTCTTACACTCCGGACTATCTTCTTGCTCTAATCGCCCAGGGCCAGGCACCAGACAACTGGAGACAGCCCCTGCTCCCAGAGCCTGCTGAAATTACTCAAACTAGCCAGTCTTGAACCCGCTTGCCCTGTCTCACCTTGCCTTTCCCGCGGAAGCCACAGTAAAGACTCCTGCCCACATTTTCCCCTTGCTCCCTCTGACCCTGACCAAACCTGGTGCTTCCTCGCACGGCCCTGTGTGATATGGCATTTCCCCTCCTCTTAGGAACCTTGGGTAACAACTGTCTCCCTATCTGTTAGCCTCACGTACCTAAACACAGTCATGCATCGTTAACAATGGAGACATGTTCTGAGAAATGCGTCTTTATGTGATTTCGTCCTTGTGTGAACATCACAGAGTGTACTTACACAAGCCTAGATAGTAGAGCCTATTACACACCTAGGCTGTGTCTACTAATCTCATGGGACCACTGTCATACATGCAGTCTATCGTTGACTGAAACTTCATTATGTGGTGCATGATTGTAATAATAACACCTACATTTTCAAACAAACAGGAAGATGACGCCTATTGGAGCGTGGCTGTGGGTCCTCCTGGGGAGATGTGGCGGGCAGACTGCATGCCAGCGTGCCCACATCACTCACCGGGGAATCTGGTCTGATGGCAGGGTGGATGTCATCCACGCCCACTGCTGTGCTGGTTGCTTTCTTCCTGCGGGTCTTCACTCTGATGAGAGACACCAGGATCTTTGACACAGGTCACTCTTTTGAGGCTAGAGTGAATGATTAAGGCAGATTGAGGGTGGAGTGAGGCCAGGAACCTTCACAACAGGACTTTGTAAAAAGGTACTCTCCACTGCAGGGAGTCTGGAAGCAGGGCTGGGAACACACTCATGCTGGCTCGGGGGCTACCAGCTGGATTCTCACCACCACCATTACCCCGCTCTTGCTCCAGGCTCTCACAACCCCTCCAGGTCCCTCTTCTCCAACTCTTGACCCACACCCAACCCAGCTCACATGAGGAAGATGAGGCAGATGCAGAGAGCGAGCAGTACAGTGACAGCAGCTCCCCCGATGGCCCCCTGAATCACTCCTGCCCTGGTCCCTGGTTCCCCTGCAGACAAGAGAGACTTGGAGTGAACTCAAATCTTGATGAATAGACATGTGTCCCCTCCTCCTCCAGCATGTAGAGAGGGTCACCTCTTCTCTCCCGTCCAGGGTTCAGCTTCTGGGTTCTCTCACCCATCATAGGACCTCAGCCCTCTCCAGAAGGACATGATCCATGTGACACCTCCTATCCAGCACCTCCAGGCCTTTCCAGGAAACTCCATCTCTTCCAGGACCCAGGTTATTCTCCATCCAGGGTCTCTCGGCAACAGCACCCATACCTGGCCACCGCAGGAGCATGAGGCTCTGGGCTTGGTGGGCATTCCAGAGAGAGAGAGACACACACACACAGAGCCCTGTGGGATGCTGGAAGGCCTTGTCCTTCCTTCCTTCCAGGGAGGGTGTCTGAATCTCCTCTCCTGTCCTCCATTGGCCCTGTCCCTCAGGGTCAAAGGTGGTCTTTCATGCACCAGAAGGGGGTGGAAGCGGGCAGTTCTCAAATGTTTAAGTCAGATCCAGACAGCTCTTCTGGCCTGGCCTGGCCTGGCCATGTCTTCCAGGAATCTAACGCCCAGGGTGAGAGATGTGTCTCTGTGCATCACCTGTCAACTGTTTGATGGGCACTCCTGAGAAATCACCAATGGGACTCACTGTCGAGTGAGGGGACCTGACGCCATTACCCATGGAGATAAAGCAGTGGGAGGAGCTGGGCTCCAGAGAGGGATCAGGGTGAGGGTGGGTGATTGACAGTCAAAAAAGGGCCCAAAGAGATTTTGGGGGACAATGAAACTACTCTGTATAATACTATAATGATGGGTACATGTCATTGTACATTTGTCCAAATCCATAGATTATATAACACCAAAAGTGAACCCTAATATCAACTACAGACTTTGGGTGATAATGACACGACAATGTAGATTCACGGGTTGTAACAAACGTCCCCTCAGGTGGGGAATGTAGATAGTGGGGAGGCTGTGCATGTGTGGGAAAGTGCAGCTGGTATAGTGGAAATATCTCTAACTTCCACTCACTTTTGCTGTGAAGCTAAAACTTCTCTAAATAACAAAGCCTACTAAAAAAATTCCCCCAAGGCCTTCAGTGACTGGAGGAAGATAAAGAGCACCTTTAGGATGGGCTGGGAGGAGGTTGCAGGTTATCCTGGCAAGACGGGATTTGGAGGATATTGAGGGAGGAGGTCTAACAGGGGTTTCTTGTGTGTAACTGCAGCCCCCCATCACTTCCCCACCATCTGAGCTCTGAAAATCCAGCTCTGACCTGACCTGGCAGAGACCCCACTCCACTCAAGGCCCCATGGGAGGGGGCTCCTTCCTACCTGTGCCATCCCCTTAGCAGATACCACTTTCTGGGTTCTCTGGAGCACCTATGACAAGAAGTGGGTATTTTCCCCTTTAGTGGGAGGGAGGGGTGAGATAAATGTAGGCATCTCCCAATCCTCAGGAGCCACAGAAATAGTGGGAGGACAGGGCTTGTACACTTCTAGGTCCCCTGCTCAGCCAGGCCCCCAGAAATAAAGAACCATGTGTCCCCAGCCTGGCCCTCCTGCCCCTCACACCATCAGGGAAACAGGCATCCTGGCCCAGCACTCACAGGTGACACTGAGCTGGATGGTCCTTTCCACGGTCACACCAGCTGCAGGGAACTTCACCTGACACGTGAGGTTGGTGCCATGATCCTGGGGGCGTGAGGTGAGGGTGAGCACTGAGGAGAGGTGGGTCCTGGGGCCCATGGAGGTGAGGGAAGCTGATGTCCAGGGGAAGATGGGGGGTGTGCCCCACTCACAGGCCAAGGGCACAGAGCAGGTCAGGTTCCTGGGGCAGTTGGACTCCAGGATCCCCAGGATGAGGATGTGGGGTTTGTGGGTCAGGGCTGGTGAGAAGAGAGGGAGACACTGGGGTTGGGGGGAGAGTCCGAGAGGTAGCCCTGAGAGAAGACTCTGGCTTTGGTCCAGCTCCTACCACTGAGCACTGAGTCACTGTACCCTAAACCCCTCCCAGAAAAGGGGTCCCAGCATAGCCCCGCACTAGCACCTCCAGTGCAGGCGGCTCCCCTGTGGTGATTCTTGAAGCCCACTTCCTACCCGTCATATGCACAAAGAGATGCTTAGATTTGTAAATCCATCTCGTACTTCCTATCTCCACTCGAAAAAAAATATTTTCCATTGTGCCTCCTCCTGGCGTCTCTGATGTCCAGGGAGAAGTGTAGGTCTGGGGGTCTCCAAGGAGGTAGAATTGGCCCTGAGTCTCCTCCTGCACTTTACAAACTGGATTGTTTGTGGCCGCAGGAGCATCCTGGTATGGATTGGCCTCTTCCTGGAACCAGTAGTCATGAGCTGGGGCAGCATCACTCCAGTAGTCCCAGGGATGGGAGAAGGTGCAGAGACACATAGGCACTCCTGCATAGTCACGGATTCCTGCACTTCCAGTAGGTACCTGGCATACTGAGCCAGGGACCCTGAAGAGAAACAGGGTCAGCCACAGACCCTGCCCTGCCTGTCCCATATCCCCTCGGCCCACTCACCTGCCCACAGCAGGGACAGCAGCAGTGGCAGCATCTCTGAGATGGAGAGTTCTGGGCATTTGTCCTGTGCCTGAAAAGAGAAGGGTAAGGTGAGTGGGAGGAGACACTGACGGTAGACACACAGGAAGCTTGGGAGGAGCAAGCGACCTCGGCCCTTCACAGAAGAGGAACTACAGGCCTGATTTGTCCACTTCTGCTCAGATTGAGCAGCACCCCATGGCTCAGGCACCCCAAGACCTGCCCAGAGAAGAACAGACAAGTCCCTCCACTTTGGGTATATCCCTCCAACACCAGAGCCTGGACGAGGACCTCTGAGGACATCTGAGTCATAGGACACAGTCAGTCTGCGGTGCTTTTCTGGACCATGTTGTCTGCACCAGGGAGCTGGTCAGCTCCTGTCTGACCCTGGAGGGTTACAGCCTCTTCTAGAGCTTGAATGGTGCGTCCTGCCATGGGAAGGATTCTTTAGGGTCTGTGTGAGTATCTGGGGCAGAGGAAATAAGGGGGTCCTAGTTGACGTTAAGTTAGCAGCAATTCCACCTTTCATTTGTTCATTCAATCCCTAAACACTTAGTGAGCATCTCTGTGTTGAGGAGGTTGGAGACAAGAGGAGAGACAACAGATCTGGTCCATGGCTCTGAGATGTTCCCCACCCAGTGGAGTCACTTCCTCCCTGAACACTCAGTACTGTCAGGTTTTAGAACTGCAGTCATTGATGAGTTTGCTGTGTGTCCTAGAAGAATGCTTGGTATTTTCTAAAATATGAGTATGAGATTTTTTTTTCACGTTTTATATGCTGATTCATGAAGTTTCAATGGCATCTGCAAAATAAAATCTATGCAGCATCTTAAGGTAAAACAAAAGGGAGAGCACATGTTCTAGGAGCCAGAGCAGAGGAAACTTCTTTTCTCTGAATGCTGCTGTTCAGTGTTATGGGGACTGGAGCGAATTTTTTTAGATCCTCATAATACAGATTAGCATTTCCTGTCATGTAAAACATCTTCTCACAGTTACATGTGGCTCACAAGGCATAATACTTCCGGAAAACTTGAGTGGAATCTACAGCTACAATTAAAATTTTAGGTTCAGCTCATGTGGTTTTGCATCTCACTCCATGTCGTATGCATCTGGCAAATCCTTGACACCTGTGACATAATAGAATTTGCCAGCATTGATTTGCAAAATCTTTCAAATACAGTAATATCTAGATAACTGCTCCTTCAACCTTACTGAGAGCGACTTGTACTCTCATTTGATATGTAGGGAATTGAGTCTCCAATGAGTAATATAATACTAATTCTACATTATTAAAAAGGTAAGAATGTGGCACATAATAGAAACTCCAATACAACCGATTTCACAGTCAGAAAGTTGTACCATGTTCATGGAGTGGAGGGTTCTGTTAGTACTCATTATTTTTCTCTAATGAACTTTATAAGTTACAGAAAAAATATACCCACTTGAAAGTTACATGTCTATGGATTTTGACAAATGTATACAGCCCAGTTCTGATCTCCAGAATCAAGAGATAGAATGTTTCCACCACCCCAAAAAGATAACCCACACCTATTTGCAGCTCATCACCTCCACCCCAGGTGACCATTGATAAACTCTATCTTGGTGAGTTAACTTTGTCTATCAGATAATTTTCTGGAAATGTGCTCATTTGTGTCTAGACTCACTCAGCATGCTATTTTTTTGTGTGTGTGTGAGGAAGATCAGCCCTGAGCTAACATCCATGCTAATCCTCCTCTTTTTGCTGAGGAAGACCGGCTCTGAGCTAACTTCTATTGCCAATCCTCCTCCTTCCCCCCCTCCAAAGCCCCCGTAGACAGTTGTACATCATAGTTGCATGCCCTTCTAGTTGCTGCATGTGGGACGCGGCCTCAGCATGGCCGGAGAAGCGGTGCCTCGGTGCGCGCCCGGGATCCGAACCCGGGCCGCCAGCAGCAGAGCGCGCTCACTTAACCACTAAGCCACAGGGCCAGCCCCAGCATGCTATTTTTGAAATGGATCCAAGTTGTATGTTTCTGTAGTTTATAATATCTGATTTCTAAATAATAATGCTTTATATGGGTATACTGTGTCTTTTATTTATTCTCCTGTTTACAGACATTTGAAATGTTTGAGTTTTTGGCAATAAATATTAAGGTGTAAGTCTTTCTATGGACATATCTTCACCCTCATGAGTACACACAAGGAATGGAATTGTTAGATCAAAGAGTAACCACAAGTTTAACCCTAGTAGAAATGGCCAGACTTGTCCAGAATAGTTTTAACTTTTACACTCCTGTCTGCAAAGTGCCAGAATTCTAGTGCTTCACACCCTCATCAACACTTGGTATTTTTAGACTTTTAAATTTTAATGATTCTACTGGGAGTGTAACGGTATCTCATTGTTTTTCAATTTATTTTGAACTGAGATACAGTGAGATTCACTTTTTATTATATACAATTCTGTGATGTTTGACAGATGTAAATCGTATGTAAACACAATTACAGTCAAGCGACTGGAGTACCATTACCCAAGACATTCCCTCCTGCTGTCCCTGTGTAGACAAATCCTCGCTCCACCCAGAACCCCTGAATAATGCTGATCTGTTCTCCATCCCTGGTATTTTGCTGTTTCCAGAATGTGTTCAAGTCGGGCTTTGTTCACCTGGCATAAGGCATTTGCAGGTTCTCCTTGTTATTGGGTGTATGTATCAAATTGTTCTTTTTAATTGCTGACTGGTTCTCCACTGTTTCCATGTACTCCCTTTCGTTTACACTAACAGCTGAAGAACATTTGGGTTGTTACCAGGTTTGGAGTGACTGTGAATAAAGCTACTATAAAGATACACATGCAGGTTTTGTGGGAACATGTGTTTTTATTTCTCTTGGGTAAATACATAGGAGTCAGATTGCTCGGTCCTATAAGTGTAGGTTTAACTTTATATGAAATTACCAAACTATTCTCCAAAGTGGTGTACCATTGGTGTTCCCACCAGCAGTGTGTGTGAGTTCTGGCTGCTCCACATCCTCGTGAGCACCTGCTATTACCAAAATTTCTTTTTATTTTTCTTTCTGTTTAGTTTTTTCGTTATTCTAATAGGTGTAGATCTTGTCCTGGGTTTAACCTGCAATTTTCTGATGGCAAGTGATGTTGAGCATGTTTCCCTGTGCTTATTTGCATCCATTTTTTTCTTCTTTGGTGAAGGGCCTGATTAAATCTTTGATTGCTTTTTAAATTATTACATGGTATAATATTCATAACAAAAACTTTACCGTTTTAACATTTTTTTCTGATGAATATTCCCACTGAGCTAACATCCATTGTCAATCATCCTTTATTTGTGCTTGAGGAAGATTAGCCCCGAACTAACATTTGTGCCAATCTTCCCCCAGTTTCTATGTGGGTCACTGCCACAGCATGGCTTTGTGAGTGTTGTAGGTCCACGCCCAGGATCCAAACCTGCACACCCGGGCCACCAAACTGGAGTGTGCAGAATTTTCACCTCTTGGGCATGGGGCCAGCCCCCCATTTTAGCTATTTTTAATTGTTCAACTCAATGGCACTAAATAGATTCACATTGTTGTACAACCATCCCCACCATATATCTCCAGAAGTTTTTTCATCTTCCCAAACTGAAACTTTGTGCCCATTAAATGAATAACTCTCCATTTCCTCTCCCGAAGACCCCAGCCACCACCATTCTATTTTCTGTGTGTCTATGAATTTGCCTACTCCAGATACTTTATCAAAGTGGAATCTGCAGTATTTGTCCTTTTGTGACTGGCTTATTTAATTTAGCCTAATGTCTTCAATCCACCTTACAGCATGTGGCAGAATTTCCTTCCTTTTTTAAGGCCGAATAGTATTCCACTGCATGTGTTTTCCACACTTAGTTAATCCATTCCTCTATTGATGGACCCTAGGGTTGCTTCCACTTTTTCATTATTGTGAATAATGCTTCTATGAACATAGTGCACAGATATCTGTTCAAGTTCCTGCTTTTGACTCTTTGTGTACATACCTAGAAGTGAAATTACTGGATCATATGGTGATTCTATTTTTAGTCTTTTGAGGAAAAGATACTGCCATACTGTTTTCCACAGAGAGATACCATTTTACAATCTGAAGAGAAAAGCACAGGAGTTCCACTGTGTCCACATTCTCGCCAACTCTTGTTACTTCAGTTTTTTTGTTTGTTTGCTGTTTTTTTTTTTTAAATAGCCACCCTAATGCATGTGAAGGGTACCTCACTGTGTAGTTGTAATTTGAATTTCCCTAATATTAGTAATGTTGACCATGTTTTCATGTGTTTACTGGGCATTTGTACATCTATGGAGAAATGTTGAAATCTTTCACCAATTTTATATAAGCGTGTTTGTTTTGTTGTTGTTGAGTAGCTGGGTTTTTAATATATATAAAACTGGATTCCTTTGTTTGTGTGTTTACCTATGTTTGGTTTTGAGACTCCTTGATATATTCTAGATACAAGTCATCCATCAGATATATATTTGCCAATATTCTTCTAGTCTGTAACTTTTAATCTCTTCATAGTGGCTTTTACAGAACAGCAGACCCCTGTTCCCCAAGACATGTGTCACCCATGAGGTGACCCACTAGTGTGTCAGGATATGGAACAGCAGAACTAAGATTAAAAGGTGGAAGGTGTGGAATCCAGATGGGGGCATTCCAGGGTGCAAAAAGTCACATGAGAAGAGCAACCACCCAAGGACACCCAGGTCTTAATATCTGGACCCTGTAAATGTTCCTTTAGAAGGAAGAAGGGTCTTCGCAGGTGTGATTAAGGTAAGGATCTTGACCTGAGGAGATTATCCCAGGTTATCTGGGTTGGTCCCTAAATCTGGTCACAAATGTCTTTCTGAGAGAGAAACAGAGGCTGATTTTCTACACACAGAGGAGGATGAGCAATGAGCAACAGACTCAGAGTGATGTGGCCACAAGTCAAGGAATGCCGGCAGCGCAATCATCTGGGAGAAGTAAGAGATGGATTCTCTCCTCAAGCCTCTGAGAAAGTGTGGCCTACCAACAACTTGACTTCTGCCCAGCATAACATTCTACATGATGGGGTTCAGGACACGTTACCCCAAGATGTGGTTCCTTTGCATAGTGAATATTTCAAGTTGGAGGAATTTGAGAAATGGCATGTGCAGGAAGGACCTTCTGATCTTCTCTTGAAGTGGGTCATAAACCCTCAGTGAGAGGTGCCCTCTGTGTACCCGCAGGAAAGGAGCATCTTATCTCCTAAGATCAAGGGACACAGAGAGGAATCTGAAGGAACAGACCTTGCTAAGTTTCTCCCGGTTTACTCCACTTAACTCACACTCTTTGCCCTATCATATCTCTCCATGATTTTCCACTCTTTATCAAATCTATCATGAAAATACTCAGGTTTAACCATGAATTCAAGTCTCCATTTCCATATGAAGGCTGCTCTGCTATGTGTTGTATGTCAACTACACCTCAAAAGAAAAAAAAGAAAGAAAGAAAGAACACATGACCCAGCTCTTTAACTTTTAGGAATTTATCCCAAAGAAACACTCATACACCCATGTGAGAAAGTAGATATGAGATTGTTCATTGCAGTGTTTCTGTTAATAGAATAAAGTGAATGCCATGATTTTCCACTAGGATAAGATGTGTACAGAATCAGATCCATCCAGGCCATGAGATACTGCACAGTCACGGAGAATAATGAAGACAGTCTGTACTACTGCTATCAAAGGACCCCTAAGACCCTTTAGGTGAACAAATCAAGGCTCAGAGCAGCCTATGGACATTGGTAACTTCCTTGGAGGGAACTGGGCATCTGAGGACAGACTCTGCTGTGAATTTTGAATTTTTGAGCATGTGACTACATTACCTGTGCAAAAGTACTTAAATAAACAATTTCTTAAGGAAAATAAAAAGGGAAGACTGGAGTCATCAGGAGATAGACCATAAGGGGCCTGGAGAGGTAGGCTCTGCTGTGTGAATCTTGCCCTCTTCTTGTGGAGCTGAGGAGGGTGGAGTTGTCTGAGGAGAGTGAGGGGCAGATGAAGATGGATGCTCATAGTGGCCATGGCAGCTGAGGATGGGAAGGACCACTGGGTTCACCCACAAGGGGGCATCTGGTCACTGGGATGTGTACAGGGTGAGGCCTGTACACATACACAGCAGAAGCCTGGCCCTGCTCTGAGCTGGAAGAGGCCCTGCTCCCTAAAGCCCAGGAGGGGGCTCCTTCCTACCTGTGCTGTTTCCTTGGAAGACAGTTACAGTCAATTTCCGTGGAGAGTCTGGGACTGAAAGACATTGTGGACCAGCATCAGCTGTGAGGGCTGAGTTGATATTGGCCCTTGTCCCCAGAACTGCATAAATGAGGGAAAGCTATAGGTGGATGTCCTCCTGACCCATGCTCAGCCTGGTTTCTTAGACCCAACACCAGTGTCAGAAGCCCTGACTCCCATCCCTAGTGCCGTCAGGACCTCATCAGGGACCCAGGTGTCCTGGCCCGGCACTCAAAGGACACGTTGAGGTGGATTGTCTTCGAGGTGGTCCTTCCAACCCCAGGCAACATCACACGACAGGTGAGGCTGGTGCCGAGGTCCTGGGGCTGTGGGATGAGGGTGAGCACGGAGGAGTGGGCTACCATGGGGACCTGGGGGGAGATGGAGACCCCCATCTAGGAGAAGATGGAGGGAGTGCCCTGCTCACAGGCCCAGGGCACAGAGCAGGTCAGGTTCCTGGGGCAGCCAGACTCCAGGGTCCCCGGGATGAGAATGTCAAGCATGTGAGTCAAAGCTGGTGAAGAAAGAGAGAGACACAGGGATCAGCAGGGAGGATTCAAGGTGCGGCCCTAAGAGAAGCCTCAGACTTTGATCCAGCTCCTCCCTTTTTGAGCCCTGACACATTATATCCCCATCCTCCTCTCAGGCTGGGGAGTCCCATCCCAGCCCTGCCCTGTGATCCTCATGTCTTTCCCCTGTTCCCTCTCCTAGAGCCCATTCCTTACCCATCATGTGCATGGAGAATTGGTTAGATATGTAACATTCCTTTGTGCTTCCTCTCTCAATCTGAAAAAAGTATGAACCATTGTCCCTCTTCCTGGTATCTCTGATGTCCAGGGAGCAGTTGTAGGTCCAGGGATCCCCGAGGAGGTGGAATCAGCCTGGGTGTCACCCTGTGTTTCATGATCTAGGTTGTTTGTGGCCACTGGAGCATCGTGGTCTGTATTGGCTGCTTCCCAAAACCGGTAGTCATGAGCCCAGGAAAAGATAACCCAGACATTCCAGAGGTAGGTGAAGGAGCAGGGCACAAACACGCACAGACCCTCCTGTACCATCACCGACCCCTGCACTTGCAGCTGACAATCCTCCCTGGGCTTCATCTAGCCCTCTGCCCCCTCCCTCCACCAGAGCAGGGCCAGCAGCAGCAGCATGTCTGGGGTTGGCAGTGCCTTGTTCACCTAGAAAGTGTGTTTCTCAAGGTTCTCTCTCAGGAACTAAAAGTTTCAAGATTTAGAGGAGGCTCCAAGAGGAAGCTGAGTGTGAGGGCAGAACAGTGACCCTCCTCAGAGGAGGAACTTCACACCCAGACACTGTCAGGGGCAGGGCAGCCCTTGAAGTCAACCATCCACCAGCACATCCGCTCCTGGGGCTCCTGGGCCAGAGAAGGTTTGAGCCTCACCCAAATTCACACTCCACACGGGGACCCAGCCCATCTCCTGCCTCCCTGTTGATGCCCTCCTGGGGTCATTTTCTGCCAAGTGAAAATAGGTACCTTGTGCTTAGACCCCCCGCGTCACAGGTTGTAGATGTCTGTGGAGGTCAGTCCAGGGCTGGGATGTAGGGACACGGGAGATGGAGGAGGGCTTGGGTAGGAGTTGAGGAGGCCAGCTGTCCTTCTTTCCTCAGTGTCCACTGGGTATACAATCCCTCTCTTCTCACAAGGTCCCATGCTAGCCTTGATGCTGCCCCGAGAGTCACTGTCCAGTGGGAAGACAGTAAGTGTCTCAGCACCCGGAGGTTCCTGTGACAGGAGCTGTAATTCTGTGAATATGTGTGTTTTCTGTATTTTGAGACTCAATTTGCAGAGGCATACATATTTAGAATTTTATATTTTCTGGGTGGTGAACTAAACCTTTGATTTTATGAAGTGCCCACAACTAATGCTCTTTGCTCCCAGGACTCTCTCATCTGATGTTAAGACAGTGACACCAACTCTCCTTTGTTTAGTGCTTCCATGGTATATCTAATGACATCTTGTCATTTCATCCTTTCTCAATCTTCAAGTTTCAGTCATGTTTCTTGTCAATATGGGAAGGCCACCTTTCATTCATTTATCCTTTCTTTCATTTCTCCAAACACATAGGGGTAAGCCTTACTCTGTTAAGAGAAGACAAAGGGAGATAAATTTGACAGATCAGGACACTCCCCTTGCTGTCCAGTGGGGAGCTGGATGAGGCACCAGGAGCTAGAATCTAGACGGAATTTGCAGAAGGACTCTCAAGGTGGGAGGTTATGAGGAGTGAGTGGGACAATACACTTAATTCATCAGAGGGCCTGGAACACTGAGAGCTCCCCAGAGGACAACTGGGATTCTCTGTGGGATGGGGTTTAGGGCAAATGAAAGGAGAGAGAACAAGTGCCCACTTTGACACAGCAGCCCCGCTGGCCTCCATGACTGAATTCTGGACAGCTGTCCCCTTTCCCGGCCACACTGCCCCTCACTGTTCCTGAACTAGACAAGCTCTTCCCTGCCTCTGGGGCTTTGCCCGTGCAGACCCCTCTGCTGGGTGTTTTGGTGCTCAGGACACAAGGAATGAGGCCCGCCAGGTTGGGAATCATCTTCCACTGGGAACATCAGGATTTGTTGGGAGAAGAGACTTGCTCCTGGATGTGGAGGACATGCTTCTCCTGCGTAGCTGGTGGCTGTGCAGGAGGTGGTGGGAATCCTGGGGCAGAGGGACAGGAACTGGAGGGGTCTCCTTTAATGGATTTATTGTCAGTTCTGAAATTTCTTAGGACATTCTAGTCGTTTGCTTTTCTATGTATAGTTTAGATTCAGCTTGTCAATTTCTACAAAGCTCTCACTGAGACTTTCAGATTACATTGAATTTACCCATCAATTTAGGAAAACTGGCAACCAAACAATATTGAGTCTTCCAATCCATGAACATGGTATATATCTCCATGTATTTAGTTCTTCTTCCAATTCTTTAAGCAATACTTTGTATTCTTTCAATGTTCAGGATTTGCCCCTATTTCATTCAATTTATTTCACAGTTTCATGTTACTGTAAATTGCATCTTTAAAAAAATATTCAATTTCTAATTGTCCTTAGCCAATACGTAGCATTGAAAAGGAATCTTTTCACTTGGACTAATATCTTAACAACTTGCTAAACTCTTTTATTGGTTTTAGCAGCTTCTTTGTGATTTTATATTTTCTATGCCCACTACCATGTTGTCTGTGAATAAAGACTCTTTTAGTTCTCATTTTATGACCTGGAGAGCTCTTATTTCTTTCTCGCATTCATTGCACTGGGGATGATCTACTATATATTGTTTGATGGAAGTGGTAAGAGCAACCATTGTTGCCTCATTTCCAATCCTAGGGAAGAAGGTTCTGTGGCCTCTGAGACAGGCCCTTCCAAGCCTTAGGAGAAATTATTAACAGAAACTTTCTGTTAAAACAGCCAACAAAAGTTGTGACACAAGCCTGCATCCAGAGTTCACAAAAAGCTTCACATCAGGACCTTTGTTAGGTGTTTTTTTTTTTACGTACGTATTCATGGCTCGTTCACAATAAGCTGATTAGATGGATGATTCCCCTGATTTGCAGAACAGTAAAGTGAGCCAGAGAGAGATAAAGGGACTCACTCACTAAGTGGCATAGATGGATTCGAACTCAGTTCTTTTGGACACAAGTCCTGTGGTCTTCCACATATACTAAGGGATTCATTCCATTGCCAGGAAGGCCGTTGATTTTAAAATAATCAGAGGCTGAGTGTTACGTGCTGAAAAATCATAAAATGAATAAGTTGAAGTCCTAACACCCAGTACCTCAGGATATGACTGTATTAGAAGATAGGGTCTTTAAAGAAGTAATTCAGTGAAAATGAGGTCATTAGGGTGGGCCCGAATCCCATACACTTGGATCTTTTTAAGGAGAGGAAACATTTATAAGAAGAGATGTGACCATGTGAGGACACAAGGAGGAGCCAGCTGTCTGCAAGCCCAGGAGAGAGACCTCAGAAGGGAACAACCATGCTGACTTGTTGATCTCAGACTTTCAGCCTCCAGAACTGGCAGAAAATAATTCCTCACTTGTGTGTCCTGATCTCTGTGTACTCGGTGTTGATGCCTTTTTGTTTATGAGGCTTGTGAAATCGGAGGAAAGCATAGTGGAGCTCCGGTTCCTTTCTTGAGATGGGGATCACCCCAGCAGGGGCTGGGTGGTCTGAAGGGGAGTCTGTCCAGAACCGGTGCTGATGTGCCTGAGTAGAAGGAAGAGACGGATTCAGAGCTGGGAAATAGGATCTGGGAGAAAGCAGCCAAGGACTAGAATGGGATTGGGACTGATGTAACTTTTATCATTTATCCCTTCATTTTTTCAAAAATAGTTAATAATTAAGATTGTCCAACCCTTAGTGAGTATATATATATATATATATATATATATATATATATATATATATATATTAATCACGTTATATTCTAAAAACATACGCTGGGAGAGGATACTATTATCATTTTCATCTTACAAATACCAAACTAAGGCTGAGAAGGATTACGTGCACTGCCCTGAAGACATACATCTCTATACATGCACCACTGAGACAGGACTCAAATCCAGCTCTGTCTCACTATGGCACCATCCTCTGTTGGGGCCGTGGGCCAGGTGCTGTGTATGGAGTGATGAAGAAAGCAGACCCAGCCCCTGACACCATGCAGCTGATGGTTTTCTAGGACAGGCAGTTACTAAACAAATAGAAAACAAGTACATTTCAAGATATAAATTTGGAATAGGAGACATTTCGAAATATAAGGCAGGGGCAGGGGCCGCATACCCAGTTTCCAGACAGATCCTAGAAGACAGAGCAGAGAGCAGGTCCTGCAGGAAAGATGGCCCCAAACACCTCACCCACATCTGCTTCCTGCCCACAACACCCTGAAGCTACAGAAGCAGGAAACAGAAACCATTGATAGCAGCTCAGAGAGGCAAAGACAAACATTTCTCAGATCAGGAGGAAAGGGCTTCACTATTGCAGAGCAAATAAAAGAGAGGGAGAAGGGTGCCCAGAGTGGGCAAAAGCAAGATGAAAATCAGTAATGGATCAGCTGTGCTAATCTACTGCAGCCAAAACATGAGAAAGGAAGAAACGTGTCTGTGAATAATCATAACTACAGTATTTTCATATCGACAAACCACACCCATCAAAAGACACAGACAGAGATTTTAATAGAAAATGTTTTCCAGCACTATGATTATTCAATGATTTATTCCAGAAATATTTATTGAGTACCTGCTGTGAGTTATGAGTCAGGCATCCTGTAGCTCCTGGGAATGCAACAGGGAATAAAACAACAACAACAACAAACCACTCTTGGGACTCAATCACTGGAGGAGGGAAGGATTCTGATCCATAGTAATGAGTCCTGTGCTCAGTATGTGCCAGGTGATGTTTCAAGTACTCCTCACAACTACTCTGTGACACAGGGTCTCCTTATATTACCATGTCACGGATAAACAGAGGTCAGAGAGGAAACAAAGTTTGTCCAGGGTCACACAGCTCATCAGTAGGGAAAGGGGATTTGGATGTGAGCCCTAGTGGCTCTGGGGCCCCTGCTTTCAACACCTACTCTCTACTGACTTCAATAAACATTCATCAAAAAAAAAAAGTTTACTGAAAATTTGAAAGTAAAGCAATGGAAAAGATATGTCCTGATTCCTGACATCCGTGATTTGTGTCCTCATGATTCCTGATGGGGACTTAGCACACAGTGAAGATTCCATTCCCCAAGATCAACCAGAGGAAACAATATAGGGAATTAAGAAAACTGAAGTGAATAAATGAGTTTCTGTCTCCTTGTTCTACCAGTTACCGAGAGAGAAGTTTTGAAATAATCAGCTGTAATTGTGGGCGTGTCTACTTCTTCCTGCATTTCTGTCAGTTTTTGTTCATTTATTATGATGAATGATGCTCTGTTATTGGGGGCATATGTGTTTAGGATTTTTATATCTTTTAATGACATGATAGAAGCAAGATACATAGAGTAAATATTGCAGGTTCCGTTTATATGAAGTCCCACAACAGGCAAAACTAATCTATCATGATAGAAATCAGTAATCACTGGAAAGGGGGGTTGACTGGGAAGGGGAACAAGGGAATTTGGGGGAGTGATGGAAATGCTCCATGTCTGAATTGGGGACATGGTTACAGGGTGTATCCATTTGTCAGAATTCATTTAACCATATAATTAAAATGGGTGCATTTTATTTTATGTAAAGAATACTTCAATAGTTTCAGTGTTAATATTACATAAACATGGTGGTAGATTTGAAAAATACAAAATAAGGTAGTGAATTGTGACTTTGGGGTGCCCGGGCTTTCTACCCTAGAGCCCGTGTCCACCACTCTCCTTGTACCCAGTGGGTCTGACACAGACTAGGTTTGGGCTATTACTCTTCCCTGGTGATCAACACCAGATGAAAAGGCTAATACTCCAGGGAAACATGATCATCTGACAGATGAGGCATAAAAACCCCCAACAAACCAACTGGACTACGTAATTACCCCACCAGCAGGAGACACATCACAGCCGTTGAACGAATAATTTTAAATACCACATGTGGAAATCTGGGGAGTGTTAGATGTAAACAGGGAAGTTCCTAAGGGCCCTTCCTGAGGCAGCACCCACCAGGAATAATGTTAAATGGAGCCCATGTCCCATCACTCACCCCAGAGCCTGAGGCCTCAATTTGGTTCACATTGTCCATGCTCTGCACTGGTTGGGCTGCCCAAATAACCCTGGTTATTTGGGGGTATGGGGTAGGCAGACCACCTCCTACTCCCTGTGAAGGGCATAGAAGTGCTGAATGAGGTAGGGGGAGGTGAAGCCCTTCTCCAGGTGCTAACCTAAGAGCTGGACCAGGGCTAGCAAGAGACCCCATGCTTGGCTCTGTTGGTTACAAGCTGATTCACACCACCTCTCAACCTCTCTTTCCAGACTCCTGGCTTTCCAACCAGTCCAGTTCCTCCAGCTCAGGATTTCTGAGATTCTGAGACCTTAAGCCCTTCCAACCTCTAGTCTCTCCCTCTGTCCCTGGAGCCCACTCTCACCTGAAGAGGAGACAGAGGATGAGAGAAACCAGGGCCGTGATGCCAGCTCCCCCAACTGCTCCCAGGACCCCACTGGCCCTGGGTTCTGGTGTACCTGTAGATAATTTGACTTTAGGGTAAACTCCAACCCCAAAATATGGCATCCTCCCAACTGGCCACTTCTCTCTCTGTGTGTTCCCTTAGTGGACCCACTCTCCACAGAGGACTCATTCACTCTGCATTCCATTGCTCTGTAGACCTTGGACCAATCCCTTCTCCTGGCCATGACTGAGGATCTTACACCCCCAGCCACTCTGCTCCGGGCCTTGGGGTGTCTCTCCTCCAAGCTCCATCTCTCTGGGGCTGTTATAGGTTAAAGTGTTTCCCCTGCAAAATTCATATGATGAAATCCATACACACCCTGCCATATTCCCTGCCCCGTACTTCAGAATGTGACCTTATTTGGAGATAGGGTCTTTAAAGCAGTAATAGTTAAAATGAGGACATTAGGTTGGGCCCTGATCCAATATAACTGATGTCCTCATTAAAAAGGGAAAATTCGCACAAAGAGAGGGAGAATGCCATGTGAAGATGAAGGCAGAGATGGGGGAGATGCTTCTACAAGCCAAGGCACGACAAAGATTGCCAGAAAACCATCAGAAGCTGGGGAGAGGCTTGGAAAAGATCCTCATAGGCTCAGAGGGAACTAACCCTGCTGACATCTTGATCTCAGGCTTCTGGCCTCCAGAAGCGTGAGACAATAAATCTCCATTTTTTATCCCCCGATTTGAGGTACTTTGTTACGGCAGCCCTAGGAAACTAAAACAAAAGTCCTGGCTCCTCTTTCCCAAGGCGTCACCCCTCAGCTGACCACTGACCTGGCAGCAGCAGGACAGTGGTGATCTGGGCCCCGTGGACATTCGTGGCCTGACAGCTGAGTCTGAGGACAGAGCTGAGCCCCCTACTGAGGCTCAGGGAGCCGTTGGCCCAGGGACCCTTGGAGCTGGAGGTGGCAGTGAAGGAGGCGTTGCTGCTGTTCCCCTCCAGCAGACCCTATCCCAGCCTCCAGTGCAGGGAGGGGGCCAGCTGGGCTCGGGAGGAGTAGCCACAGTGCAGACCCTGGTCCTCCCAGGAGCAAGAGGGTCCCAGCAGCTGCGGGGGTCTTTGGGGAGGGATGAGAAGGCCAGCAGGGCCTCTGCCCTCCCCAGGACCCATGTGTCCTGCCCAGGGGGTCTCCACACTCACAGACCATGGAGAGGCTCACAGAGACATTTTGGGAGCCCAGTGGGTGCCGAGCGAGGCAGGTGAAGTCTCCTCCTGTAGTCCCTACACGAGGAAGCTCCAGGATGGCAGTGGTGGAGATGGGGGTGGCGTTCAGGGCTGAAGACCCCTGGAACCAGCTCAGCTCTGCAGGGGGGTTGCTGTCAGCCACACAGAGCAGCTGCACAGTCTGGTGCTCCAGGATGGGAAAGGTCGAGGCGTTTCGCAGGATCTCGAGGGCTTTGGGGAGAGAGATGCAGAGAAAGAGACAAAGACAGAGAGAGATGGGGTGGGCGAAGCCGGCATCTCTCTCCACACTAACTCTGACAAGGGGACTGGGAGAGTCGGGCCTCAGGCCTTCAGAAGAGGCCCAGATGATTTCCCTGAGCTGCTCAGAGTGTTGGGCAGATGGAGGACAGAGGGCTCAGGACAGGGAAGTAGCGAACAAATGCAGTTAATGGACCAACGAGGGGCTATGGAAGCAGGAGGAGGTGACACGTCAGAGAGAAGGTGAAACAAGAGGGATGTGACTGCTTCCTTTGGATTTGGCCAGAGAAAGCTGTGGGTGAGAAAAGATTAACTTCGGGGAGTTGAGATTTGTGGAGGCTTTCCCTGGTGCTCTCCCTACGTCAGACCTCAGCAGCTGGTGTCTCACTTAGTCCCCGGACAATTGGAGCTCTAGATCCAGCTAGACCTGCATCCAGCCCAGCTCTGGAGAGAAGGGGTTCTTTCTTACCTGTGCTGTTTCCTTGGAAGATGCTGATGACCATGTTCTGTGGAGCATCTGGGACAGAAGAAATGTGGCAGCCTCAACATCCATGGTGACAGATGGGTGGGCACTGGGCCTTTCCCCCCAGGAGCCATGGAAACAGGTAATGGAGAACCCCTTCCTGTTGGACTATCAGGACCCCTACATCAAACCCTAGCCCAGCTCTGCCCGGGCCCTACCCCCTCATGGACCCAGGCATCCTGGCCCAGCACTCACAGGTGATGTTGAGCTGGATGGTCCTTTCCACGGTGGCACCTGACAGGTGAGGTTGGTGCCGTGGTCCTGGGGCCGTGGGGTGAGGGTGAGCACTGAGGAGAGATGGGTCCTGGGGCCCAGGGAGGTCAGGGCAGCTGATGTCCAGGAGAAAACGGGGGGTGTGCCCCACTCACAGGCCCAGGACACAGAGCATATCAGGCTTCCGGGGCAGTCAGACTCCAGGGTCCCCAAGATAAGGATGTAGGGCCTGTGGGTCAGGGCTGGGGAAGAGAGAGACGAGGTTGGGGCCCCTTCGTGTGATTTCAGCCGGCCCCAGGGTCTTTTCACGACTGTCCTCACCCTATCTCACCCTCAGGGGGAACAGAACCTTCATTTTTCTATTTCAGGTGCCCCAGTCCCTGGGGCTTTTCCCTGGGCCCCCACCATACCTGTCACATGCAGAGAGAGCATCTTATCTAGATATGAGTACCTCATGAAGTATTTCTCTATTCAAAAGAAGTAAGTCCCATTGTCCCCCATGTTGACATCTCTGATGCTCAGGGAGCAGTTGTGGGCCTGGGGGTCTCCGAGGAGGAAGAACCGGCCCTGGGTGCTCTCATGCAGCTTCTGTTTTGGTTTGTTTGTGGCCACTAGAGGATCACGCTATCTATACACCCCTCTCCAGAACCACAACACATGGAGGGTTCCAAAGGCAGTCCTGGGATAGGAAAATTTGCAGGGCACGAGGACACACAGGCCCTCCTGCACTGTCACAGATGCCGGTAGTTCCAGACAGTAGCTCTGATCCTGAGCCGTGGGCACTGGAGGGAGAGAACCACAGCCTGGAGCTCCAGGGCCTCCCCAGGGTCTGGTCCCCTCTCCCCTCGACCACTCACCTCCCCATAGCAGGGGCAGCAGCAGCAGCAGCTGCAGTGGCATTATCTCCTCTTGCCCTGGGACAGTCCACCTTCTGGGGTCCCTCTGATAGATAAGGGAAAGCCACAGCTGTGGGAGGGCAGAGGAAGCTGAGACAGGAAGCCTGTGGTAAGAACAAAGGGCCACATGCCCAGAAGAGGAAACTTCAGACTCACAGAGTCAGCTGTGAGTGCCCGTTTGAGATCATCCAGGCCCATTTCTGCAGGTGGCAGGTGAACCTTGAAGCTCAGACAGGCAAGGGGCTTGTCCAAGTGAGGCAGCAAAGAAGGACAAGAGCCCTGAAGTCCTGCCTCCTGGACTCATGCTCAGTTTTCTCTACTGGGGAAGCAGGTCCCATGTGGCCGGCTCCTGGAGAGTCACGAGTGCAGTGAGGGCAGTTTCCCTTGAGGACAGCCAGGGAAAGCCTTTCTATTTGCCCATGATCAGGCCTGAAAAATCACAAGTAGGTTTTCATCTACAGACTCAACTCCTCCGATGGTTCTATCCATGGACCTACCACCTCCTAGGAAGGTCACTTGGCATGTAGGGCTGTGTCATGACCTTGGGAACCTAACATATGGGTGAGTTCTTAGGAATTGGGAGAGGGCTTGGGGCCCAGTGGAGAGAGAAGGATTGTCTTACACAAGCTGCTGACATAGTGCTGTTTAGACCCCAAGATGGTTGAACTTCAGGTGAAAGGGGTGCAGATTTGGGGTATCTGGTATAAGCTGGAGAGGAGAAAAAGACTCAGACCCCAGAGTGTGATCTTGGGGACTGCCTCCACATCAGCAACTCCTCTCTTATCCCCACGGTCCTGGTCACCTCCCCTACCCTCCAGATAAAGAGCAGGTGTGTTCCTGTCTCTGGGGTTCTCTCCTGGGGCCCCTTGGCTACCTGTCACCTTCAAGGACAGTGTCATATTTTGGGAGTCAGATTTAACATAATATTTCTCTATCCTAAAGTCTTCCCATTGTCCCACATCCTGGAAAATCTGATGCTTAGAGAGCAACTGTGGGCACCCGGGTCCCCGAGGAGGTAAAGTCAGCCCCAGAATGTATCTTCCAGGTTTGATAGGGTCTCTGGCCCAAGGGGGATTACAGTGTCTGTTGGCTCCTCCACCATCTGAAGTCTCGTGTCAAGTGGGCTAAAGTCAGTCTATAAAATCCATGGTTTGGATTGGAGAATGGGATAGGATGCACAGGGAGGCCCTCCTTCTCCATCTGACTGAAGGTTACAGACTGTACCTGCACTGTCCCCCAGGGTCCACTACAGGAAACAGAGTCTCTGACTGCGGCCCCACCTGAAATTCTCTTTCTCAGACCTGTTGCCCTCACAGTTGTGGCTGCAGTGGCAGCAGCATCTCTGGGCTGTAGAGGATCATCTAGATTCCCTTCATACCATCTGATCAGCCTCTCCCAGCTGGGAGATAGGGGAGACTGTGGAGTGGTCAGCAAGCTGAGGAGGAGCCCGAGAGCTCAACCTTTCACATAAGAGGAACTGCAGGCTGGAGTTGTCCCCCTCTGCACAGAGTGGGAAGACACCCCATGGCCAAGACAAGCTGACCCTCCCAGAGGGGAGCAGACAAGGAGCAGACCCAGTGTTCTGCCCCCATCTCAGGGCTTCTCTCCAGCATGGAGCCTGAACTAGGCCCTCTGAGGACATCTGAGGAGTGGGATTTGGTGAGTCTCTAAGGGCCTCCCATCTGATTTGTTTCTGAGCCCTGTTGTCTACACCAGAGTGTTGGTCAGGTCCTGCTGGACCCTGGAGGATCATAGGCTCATCTAGAGCCTGGGTGGTCGGCAGTGGCAGGTGTAGGATTCTTTAGGGTCTGTGTGAGGGTCTGGGGCAGAGGAAAAGAAGGGATCCCAGGGAAGGTGAGGGCAGCAGCCATCATTCATTCATTTGTTCATTCTCTAAACACTTAGCAAGCATCTCTGTGTTGGGGAGACTGGGGATAAGACGGGAGGTGACCCACGTGGTCCACACTCATGAGGTGCTCCCCACCCAGTGGCGTCACTTCCTCCCCAAGCACTCAGTACTGTTGGGCTCTAGAGCTGCAGTCAGTGGTGAGTTTGTTGTATGTCCTGGTAGCATATTGGATTTTTTCTAAAATAAGAATTTTTTTTTTATTTTTAAATTTAGTAAAAAAAACTCTTTCCAAGTTGCACAACTTGAAACTCTATTCCCATTAAACAAAATCTTTCCATTTCCCTCCACCTACCAACCCCTAGCAACCACTATCTCATTTTTTGTCCACTGTCCAGGAATTATATTCTTCATTTTATTGGAATCATATAGTATTTGTCTTATTTGTGACTGGTTTATTCATTTACCATAATGTCCTCAAGCTTCATCCATGTGGTAGCATGTGTCAAAATTCCTTCATTTTTAAGGCTAAATAATATTCCATGGTAGGTGTACATGACACTGTGTTTATCCATCCATCTGTTGAGGGACACTTGGGTTGCTTCCACCTTCAAGCTATTGTGCATATGCTTGTGAACATCGGTATGCAAATATCTCTTTGAGTCCCTGCTCTCAGTTCTTTTGGATAAATACCCAGAAGTAGAATTGCCAGGTCATATTTTAATTCTATTTTTAATTTATTGAGGAATCCCCATTCTCTTACCATCTTCTCTATTTTTAACCTCATCTGTTGTCATCACCTTACACTGGCTATTCATTTTAACATCTCCAGTCTACCCTTCTTCTGATCTCCAGACATTTATATCCAGATGCAAAGGGGTTCCTGGGCCCAATTTCAATGTGTGAGTGTGGAGGTTTCCCCACACCAACAAGGGGGTCTCGGACACCAGCAGGGTGTCTGAAAGTTCAACTCAATTCTGACGCTATCTACCTGGAGACTGAATCAGATTCCACGGGTAAAGGGCTCCATCCCACATGACCACCCTACAGTTCAGACTCCAGCTGCAAATCCAGGGTGTTACCTGTGCTTCTGATCAACGGGCTACAAATGAGAGGTTCACACGGCCCCTTGTTTCATTTGATTAATTTGCTAGAATTGCTCACAGAACTCAGGGAAACACTTACTTATGTTTACCAGTTTATTAAAGGATGTGATCAGGGATGCAGATGAATATCCAGAGGGCAGAGATGTGTAGGACAAGGTGTGAGGGGAGGGTCACAGAGCCTCCATGCCCTCTCTGGGTGTGTCACCCTCCCAGCACCTCTTTGGGTTCACCAACCATGGAGCTCTCTGAAAAAGACTGCGAGCTGTCCATTTGGGTTTCTATGGAGGCTTCATTACATAGTCATGATTAACTGAGCCATTGGCCATTGGTGACTGATTTGACCTCAAGCCCCCTCCCCTCCTTGGGAATCAGGCTGTGGGACTTAGAGTTCCAATCCTCTGATCACATGGCTGGTTCTCCTTGCAGCCAGCCCACACTGGTTATGGTGTCCAAAAGTCACCTTCATTAACATGAACTAGAAATTCCAAGTGTTTTGGGAGCTGTGAGCCAGAAACTGTAGACAAAGATCACATATAAATTACAATATCTCAGAAGGCAAGGGGCTACCCAGGTAAGTCAGGAAAGAAGGATGAGATGACCCCAGGTCGTGCCTCGTGGTCTCCTGCACAATCGTTTGTACTAGAGAGGAAGGTCCCACCTGACAGGATCCCAGAGAGTCAAGGCGTTGGGACTCTCCCGGAGGTGGCCTACTAGAGGTGGGTCTCAGGACAGCATATATGGGCGCCAGACGCAGAATAGAGTCCAGACAAGGCAAGAACACTAAGACACACCTTCACGCACTTCATCCATCCGTTCATTCATTCATTCATTGACAAACCAACATAAAAAAACACAGATTTGAATCAGTTCTGACTCTCAACTATTTCAAGCAGTGGGGGAAGACAAACTCGTGCTTTATTTGAGGGCAAGTGGGAGCCCCACATGGAAGGTTTTTGAGTAGGAAAATGGCAGGGTCTTATAGATATCAACATGATTCCCCTGAGGCCAGTGTAGGGAAAAGCTGGAAGGGAGAGACTAGAGGGTAAAAGGCCAGAGAAGAAACTGTTGGGATTGTTCGGGAGGGAGACCCAAGTCTGCGTGGAGACGACAGCCTTGGTGATGGAGGAAAGAAGCCATTCCAGACACTTTCACAAAGTGAAATTTTAAGGGAGGAATGGAGAGTGAAGGAGGGAAGTTTCTGGAGTGATTCCCAGAGCCCTGACTCTAGGAACTAACAGGGGGATGGAGGTGCCCTCGCCTAGAGCAGGACAAACGTGTAGGGCTGGGTGGGAAGAAGGTGGGAGAGAAGGTAGCCGAGTCGGCCCCATGGGTGGACGTGTTCACTAAGGGGGAACAGAGGGCCTGGGAGGAGCTGTGGTAACACAGACACACACACACACACACACACACACACACACACACACATCCCACACCAAGGCACATATTAATCAAATCCTTTAAATCCAAGGAAAAAGGGAAAATATTCAAACCAATCAAAGAAAAGGACAAAGTACAATCAAAGACGAAAATTATGGCAGAATTCTCCTGAGACACTGTGCAGGCCAAAGAATGTGAAGAACTGAAAGGGGGAAAATGTCAGCCTAGAATTCCTTACCCAATAAAAAGATCTTTCCCAAGTTCATGTAAATGAACATTTTTCCAAACCAATGACAGATGAGGGAATTCATCCCCAGTGTACCATTGTTACAAGAAATATACGAAAAGATTTTCAGGCAAGAGGAAAATGATACCACAGAGACACTGGAAAGTGTACGAAGGAATGAAGAGCCATTAAAGTGGTTAAGATGTGGATCAATATAAAAGAGTTTATTTTTCAAATTAAAAAAATATCTCTTGAGCCAGCCCTGCTGGTCTAGTGGTTAAGATTTGGTGTTGTCACCGCCACCGGCCTGGGTTTTTTCCTGATTGTGGAACCACACCACCAGTCTGTCAGTTGTCATACTGTGGCGGCAGCTCACATAGAGAACTAAAAACTAAAGATAGAATACACAACCATGCATTGAAGCTTCAAAAACAAAATCTCTTTAAAAAGGACTGTTTTAAAAAAGTAATATGGGATTTATAACAATATATGATGAAGTTGAATTATGGGCTTCTCAAAACCACATTAAGGTAAGCAGGGAGAAGCAACATACTACAAGTGGTATAATTAAAATCAATAATAAAAAATGTCTATCTCTTCACATGCCCTCCAACAATTCATGTAGAATCATCAGGAAGAGTCCTGGAGACCAGAGGTGAAGGATTGTTTCTGGAGAGGAGGCAGTGCCACCTCATGCAGCACCTCCTTGCTCCACAGAGCTGTTCCGGGGAAGGTCTCAGGAGACAGTGGTCTGATGGATCCTCATCCACCTGTCAGGGATCTGGAGCCCAGACCTCAGCACCACCGGGAGGAAGGGGCTCAGTCACAGCAGCCCTTCCAGCCCTGTCCCCTTGGGAGTCTCTGAACCTGTAGGGGAAACACACTTCTGAAATGAGAGATCGGTTCTGTAGAGGGCGTTCTCTGGAGAGGACAAGATGGGTGAAGCCATCCAAGGTGTCCCCAAATGTAGGACACCTTGAGAAGGGCTTCTCACCTGGTGTAGTAGATCCAGGTGAGGCCGTAGGTGAGAAGGAAGCCAGCCTCCATTAGGGGCCCCCTGAGCAGGGTGAGGACTAGAGGCCAGGAGCCCTGCTGCTCCCCAAAGATGTGGGGGCAGGAGCAGGAGAAACCTGGGGGAGGAAGAGGAGGAGATGGATGGAGGGGTGAGTTTCCTAAAGTCCACACCTGAGCCTGCTCATGGCCCCACCTAGGACACAGGTGTCCTGCTGTACTCACCCTGCACAACTAGGTTCATGGAGACATGGTAGGAGCCGCAGGGGTGCTGAGCTCGGCAGGTGAATTCTCCTCCATGCCCTAAGACCAGCCAGGGCAGCTCCAGGACCCCAGGATCCAAGGGCTGAGAAGGTCAGAGGGTCAGGCTTCCCTCGGACAAGCTCAGCCTGACAGGGTAGTTGCCACCAGCATCATAGACCAGGTGTGGGGACTGTCCCTCCTGGACTGGCAGGGAGGTGGCATTGCCCAGGAACTCTGGTACTAGGGAGACAGAGAGAGCCATAGGACGGGGCTGAGAAGTCTTCTCTCCCTCTGGTCTCCCACAGACACAGGAATGGAAAATAGTGTCTCTGAGGAAGAAGTGCAAGCAAGGGTTGACAGGGATGAGGATCCTGAGGTGACACAGGGTAAAGAGAAGCAACTGGATGATCCAGGATGGGCGGTGGACATCTGAAGACGAGTTGGCCATGTGTAGACACAGGAAAGAATGTCCCAGGAGGTGGACCTGATGGGTGAGCCATGCAAAGGCGCTGACACACGTATTCTGACCACCTGGAGGCTTCCACAAGATGATGCCCTCAGCCTCTCCCCTGAGGGCCACAGGGGCCCTGGGAGAGTTGTGAGCAGGGAAGGAAGAGGGTCAGGTCTGGGGTATGTAGAGTCCCCTTTGGGGCCCAAATTCTGGCAGATGGAGGGTGGAGACCAGAGGCTGGTAGACCAGAGAGGAGGCTGGTCCTGTCCAGGTCTCACTCATGTCCAGTTGAGGCAAGGACAGAGGCCTGTGGTGGGGCTGTAGCCATAGGGATGGAGGAAGAGAGGGATCTGAGACATTTTCAGGAAGTTGAGTCTGCAAAACTCACTGAGTCATGGGGAGTTTTGGGTGACACACAGAGATGTCTGAAGTGACCTCCAGGAAGTGACTCAGTTAACTCGGGAGGGAGAGGCCTGGGAAGGGGGAGGGGAGGATGCTCACGACTCTCTGGACCCGACAGGGATTTGTGAGAGCCTTCAGGGCAGTGGTCGGATTGGAAACACCAGGGTGGATGAGCTGGGCTTCAGGGTCATGCAGAAGGTGGCTGGAGGCTGGTGCAGAGCTGTGGGGACTCAGTCTCCTTGTGGGAGATGGAGATGGCACAGTCAGATAAGAGGAAGGGAATCTGGGATAGGATGTCATGAGACAGTGAGGGGAGAGAGGAGCTCAGGAGAGAGGAAGCAACTGGAAGTGACAGTGAAGGGTCAACTAGGAATTCACAGTGACCCTAGAGAGTCCTGTCAGGGGACAGGTAGGGGGAGGGCAAAGGCGGGACCAGAGAGGGGGTGAAGAGTGACAGGGCTTCATTCTGTCCAACCGCCATGTAGTCCCCTGATGTGACCTCTGAGACCTCAATTCCACCCAGGCCTCTCCCACCTGTGCTGTTTCCCTGGAAGACATGGATGGTCAGCTTCTGTGGAGCAACTGGAACAGAAATAAATAAGTGGCGTCCTGCAGTAGGAGGGGTGGTCATGAGCCAGGTGGTAGGGTCATGGGTGTTCTCTCAATCTCCACCCCAGCCATGTCCCTAAGAACAGTCCCCAATATGCGACCCAGACCCTGCCTCCCCCTCCCAGGAGCAGGAAGGACCAAAGAGCAGTGGGGGGTCTGTGGGGAGAGAGAAAAGGGAGCAGAGGAGCCTCTCTCCTCTTGAGGACCCAGGCGTCCTTCCCCAGGTGTGTGCCGCTCACTGGTCACAAAGAGGCTCAGGGAAGCTTCCAGGGATCCCAACAGGTGCTGAGCTCAGCAGATGTATTTCCCATGGTTCCCCATCTCTACCCGGGGCAGCTCCAGGACCCCAGGGTTTGAGGGTGAGGAAGGGCTCAGAGGCAGGCTCCCCCGGATCCAGCTCATGGTGGTAGGAGGGGCTGCTGGTGACACAGACCAGGCGCAGGGACTGGCCTTCCTGGACTGGAAGAGATGAGCTGCTGCCCAGAGCTTCATGTCCTGACAAGACAGAGAGAAAGCTGAGCCCAGGCCCTCATTAGCGGCTCTCTCTCTCTCTCTCACTCTCTCTCTCTCTCTCTCTCTCTCCTCTTTTCATCATGTAGATCTGTTTCTTCTCTTCCACTGCCTGATGAGCTCATGCTGCCTGGGCTCATCCCCGAGGGGACAGAGCCAGGAGCAGGCACTACAATCTTTCCAAGAGGTCCTCCTGAGTGTGTTCTTTGGAACTACCTTGGTCCCTGCACCTCCTCTCTTGGCCATCTGTGCCAACACAGATCCCAGATTTGCCTCTAAGAGCCTTGCTGATTTGTATTTCAATAAAGACTTCTCTTTCACCAAGACCAGTTTAATTTGGCTGTGTCTGAGAGCTCACAGTCTCGGGGGCAAGTTACCCAAAAGAGCCAAATGACACGTTTTGTGATGGGGAAAAATTTGGCTGAGGGAGCCCTGAGGACAGGAAGGGCTTCCTGGATGAGAAGGGGCTTAACAGAGCCTGAGAATGGGTGGGAGCTGGCTGGAGGAAGGTGCTGATGGAAAGACCTTGTGGGAGGGAAGTACAAGACGTGCAACTACAGCTGACGGGTGAAATAACCCTGTATGCTCAGGGAAAACACATAGTTCTGTGAGGTTTGAGTGAATGGGCCTATTTGGGAGTGTTTACATATTAGGCTGTTGGAAGAAATTATGGGAGATTTAAAATACAATATTGCTGGTGGGAGTGCAAACTGGTGCAGCCACTATGGAAAACAGTATGGAGATTCCTCAAAAAATCAAGGATAGAACTACCATATGATCCAGCTATTCCACTGCTGGGTATTTATCTAAAGAACTTGAAAACACAAATGCATAAAGATACATGCACCCCTGTGTTCATTGCAGCAT
>CM053541.1:8489938-8533169 GCA_028646465.1 Rhinoceros unicornis | reverse complement strand
TAAAGAAGCTGTGGTATATATACACAATGGAATACTACTCAGCCACAAGAAACGATGAAATCCAGCCATTTGTGACAACATGGATGGACATTGAGGGTATTATCCAAAGTGAAATAAGTCAGAGAGAGAAGGTCAAATACTGTATGATTTCCTTCATTAAGTAGTAGATAATAACAACAATAAACAAACACATAGAGACAGAGATTGGATTGGTGGTTACCAGTGGGGAAGTGGGGAGAGAGGAGGGTGAAAGGGATAATTTGGCACATGTGTGTGGTGATGGGTTGTAGTTAGTATTTGGGTGGTGAACATGATGTAATCTATGCAGAAATAGAAGTATAATGATGTACACCTGAAACTTATACAATGTTATAAACCAATGTTACTGCAATAAACAAAAAATTTAAAAAAAAGAATCTATCTTTAAAGATTTCATGACAGAAACTTGCATTTAATGCAAATCCATTATATCAAAAAAAATAAAATAAAATACAATATTAGAGTGGGAAAGTCAGAGGTATGAAAGAAAATATTGATAAATGCAACCAGTGGTTTACTAGTCAATGTTTAACAAGCAGCTCATTCATGTGGGGGCAGATGGGAGTCCTGATTTGTAGCATTTGCCAATTTCCTTGTGCAAATACTCCCATCTTGGCCAATTTCAAGCGCCCAGTTTGAACTCACTGAACCCTGAGTTGGGAAAAATGGAAACAACTGGCTCTGTGAACCAGAAACCAACACCAGCAGGAGAGGTTGCATCCTACCTGTGCCTTCTCACCAGAACACACTGATGGTCAGGTTCTGGGGCACATCTGGACAGACAGACATAATTGTTCACTTTTCAGGGGCAGGAACATGGGTGTTGGGTCTTTTCCCCTGGAAACTTTAGAAATAGGAAGGGGGTGGAGTCGGGTGTCCTCTTTCCTCCATCCCCAGAGCCAGCTTGCAGGATGCAGCACAAAGTACCCCAGGCCCTGACCCAACCTCCCCCACACCCACTGCCCTCAGGGGCCCGGCCGTCCTGGCCTGACACTCACAGGACATGTTAAGCTGGATGGTCCTTTCTGTGCTCACACCAGCTCTGGGGAAGGTCACTTGACAGGTGAGGTTGGTGCCATGGTCCTGGGGCCCCGGGTTGAGGGTGAGCACCGAGGAGTGGGGAGTCTTGGGGCCCAGGGAGGTGAGGGCATCCCAGATTCAGGAGAAGGTGGAGGCATCCCCCTCTCACAGGCCCATGGCACTGCACAGCTAACGTTCTTGGTGTGGCCAGATTCTAGCATCCCCTGGATGTGGATGGCAGGTGTCTGTGTCAGAGCTGAGGAGGAGAGAGACAGACACAGGCCTGGAAGGGGGGACCACAAGTGTGACCTTAAGAGCAACCTCTGACTCAGGCCAGCTGTGTCCTCCCCAGCCAGTCTCAGCATCCTGTCCTCCTGGGTCCCACTGGGATGAGGAGCAGGGGGTCCCCTCCTGGCAACAGCTAGGGGGCCTTCAGAACCCATCCATGTGTCCTTTCCTTGACCTCATTCCTTACCTGTCACGCGCACAGAGTGCTGCTTCTTTCTGTAATTATATCTCACAAAAGACCCTCTCTCCACCCTAAAGAAGTATTTTCCCATTGTCGCCCCTCCTGGCATCTCTGATGTCCAGGGAAGAGTTGCATGTCCGGAGGTGTCCGAGGAGGTGGAATTGGCCCTGGGTCTCCTCTTGCACTTTAGGATCTGGGTTGTTTGTGGCCACTGCAGCATCCTGGGATGGATTTACCCCTTCTCGGAACCAGTAGCCGTGAGCTGGGTCAGAGTCAGTGTAACCGATTCGAGGGTAGGCGACAGTGCAAGGCATGCAGACACACAGGCCCTCCTGCACTGTCACAGACTCCTGCACTTGCAGCCAGAATCTCTCCTCCTGAGCCAGGCACCCTGTGGGGAAATGATGGTCAGCTGCAGCCCGTGCCCCACCCACCCTCTCTCCGCTCAGCCCACTCACCTGCCCACATCAGGGGCAGCAGCAGCTGCAGCATCTCTGAGAGAGAGGGTTCTGAGCATCCGTCCTATATCTGGAAAGAGAAGAGGAAGGCAAGTGGGAGGGGAGGCTTGAGGAGACTAAGGGGAAGCTGGGGAGGAGCCAGGGACTTTGACCATTCACAGAAGAGGAACTTCAGGTCGAGGCTTGTCCCTCTTTGCATGGAGCAGGTGGACACGCTACAGCCCAGATACATTAGACCTGCCCAGAAAGGAGCACAAGGAGCAGACCTCACCTCCTGCCCCCATCTTGGGGCTATCTTCCAGCACCAGAGCTGGACCAAGACCTCTGAGGACATCTGAGGAGTGGGACATGGTGAGTCTCTAAGGGCCTCCCACCTGAGGTGGTTTTCTGAGCCCTATTGTCTATACTAGGGAGCTGGTCAGCAGTTGCCTGACCCTGGAGGGTCACAGCCTCATCTAGAGCTCAGGGTAGTGGGTCCTGTCAGGTGGAGGATTCTTTAGGGTCATGTGAGCATCTGAGCAGAGGAAAAGAAGGGGGTCCTAGGTGACTGAAGGCAGCAGCCAATCATTCATTCATTCATTCATTCATTCCCCACTTAGTGAGCATCTCTGTTTTGGGGAGACTGGAGACAAGAAGGGAGATGACCCACATGGTCCATGCCCGTGAGATGCTCCCCACCCAGCGGCATCACTTCGTCTCCAAACACCCAGTACTGTCGGGCTTTAGAGCTGCAGTGACTGATGAATTTGCTGTGTGTCCTAGTAGCATATTGGGTATTTTCTAAAGTAGGAGTACAGGGTTTTTTTGACAAGTAGTCCAACCAAAAAAAAAAACCAAAAAGCAACAAATCTTCTCAAGTTGCACGACTTGAGGCTCTATTCCCATTAAACAAAAATTCCCATTTCCCTCCACCTCCCACCCCCTAGCAACCACCATCCAACTTTCTGTCTCTAGGAATTTGACTATTTTAGATACTTCATATTAGTGGAATCATATGGTGTTTGCCTTTTTTTGTGACTGGTTTATTTCACTTACCATAATGTCCTCAATCTCATCCATGTGGTAGCATGTGTCATAATTCTTTCGTTTTTTAGGCTGAATAATATTCCACAGTAGGAATTGTGTTTACTCATTCATCCATTGAGGGATGCTTAGGTTGCTTCCACCTTGTGGCCATTGTGAACAATGCTGCTGTGAGCATGGGTGTGCAAATATCTCTTTGAGTCCTTGCTCTCAATTCTTTTGGATAAATACCCAGAAGCAGAATTGCTGAATCATATGATAATTTTATTTTTTGAGGAACCACCACTCTCTTATCAACCCCCTCTTGTTTTTTGTTTTTCTTTTTTTTCTTTTACCTCATCTATTGTATCACCTTACACTGGCTATACATTTTAACATCTCCAGTCTGTACCCCTCTCCTGCTCTCTAGACATTTATATCCAGCTGTCTAACTGACATTCCCAGTTGGCTATCAAGTGGCTTCTCAGAATGAACATCACCTTTCAAAGCCCTACTCTATGTCGTCCTTCATGGAACACAACTCCACCCTTCCTGTTGCTCAGAGGAAAGATTTCGGCACCATCTTTGCTCCTCTCTTTCCCCCACTTACCACATCCATCAGAAATTTCAGTCAGCTTGACCTTCAAAATGTTTCCCAAATATATTCTCCCTACCTACATAATGTCACTGGTCCAGGGCACCATCACCTCCTGCCTGGAGTACCCAGTAGTGACGTGCCACACCTATTTTTGGCTGCCCTGGACCTCCTCTGGCTGATTCAGAGCATAGCAGCCACTGGGATCCTTGTTAACTTGAGGGTATAGTCATGTGTCTTCTCCCCTCAAAGGCTTCCAGAACCATGCACTGACCTGCAATGGTATTCCACAGGGTCTGTGGATTTCCTCCCTGTGCTGTCACACATTGGCCTCTTGTCTCCACCACACACCACGCCTGCTTCTGCCTCAGGACCATTGCACTCACTCCTCCCCTTTCTCCATCTTCCTGGAACACTGTTCTCTTAGGGACACACAGAGCTTCCTTCATCCCTGCCTTCAAGTCTTTGTTCAGACATCATCTCCATCACATCACACTCTTGATATAGAAAACCCACTGTATTATGTCACAGGCTCCTTTCCCTGAGGGATTTCCCCCAAACATATATTGATATCTGACATGATCTAATTTTATTTATTTTTTATTCCTGTCTCCATAATGACAGCATCTTGATGACAGAAATGCTTCTTGTTCCCTTTGTTTACTGTGGTAAAATATCTGTAAAAGAAAAACTGCCATGTTTAGCATTTTATAGGGTACAATTCAGTGACACTAGGTACATTTAGCATGTTGTGCAACCATCACAACTGTCTATTTCCTGAACATTTCCATCATCCCAAATAGTAACCCTGCACAGTTACACAACAACTCCCCATCCCCCATCCCCTGGTTCCAAGCCACCATTCTACTTTCTGTTTCTATGAATTTGCCTTTGTAGGTGGCTTATAGAAGCAGAACCATGCAATATTCACCCTTTTGTGTCTGGATCCTTTCATTTACCGTGTTGTTTTCAAGGGCCATCCATGTTGTAGCATGTGTCAGAATGTCATTCATTCCTCTTTAAGGCTGAATGATACTCCATTGTGTGTATATACTACATTTGGTTCATCCATTCTTCTGTTGGTGGACAGTAGGGTTGGTTCCACCATTACTGTGGATAATGCTGCTATAAAAAATGGTGTCCAAGTACCTGTTACATCCATGCTTTCATTTTCTTTGAGTATACAGCTAGAAGTGCAAGTGTTGGGTCATATGGTGATCCTGTGTTTAACTTTCGGAGGAAATTCCAAAGAGTTTTCCATGAGGCTGCACCACTTTTCATTCCCACAAGCAATGCATGAGGGTTGCCATTTGTCTACGTCTTCACCAACACTTGTTATTTTCTGCTTTTTTTTTTTTCTTTTTTTTAATTGATGTTTTGATAATTTATAACATTGTGAAATTTTGGGTTGCACATTTTTGTTTGTCCATCACCATATATATGTCTCCCTTCACCCTTTGTGCCCACCCCCTACCTGAAATCAACAATCCAAAGAGGCTTATGCACCCCTGTGTTCATTGCAGCATTATTCACTATAGCCAATAAGTGGACGCAACCTAAGTGCCCCTCAACTGATGATTGGATCAAGAAGATGTGGTATATATATACAATGGAATACTACTCAGCCATAAAAAAGATAAAATCGTCCCATTTGCAACAACATGGATGGGCCTGGAGGGTACTATGTTAAGTGAACTAAGCCAGAAAGAGAAAGACAACCACTGTATGATTTTCTGCTTTTTAAAAAACATATAATAACGTCATAATGGGTATAAAGTTGTATTTCATTGTTGTCTTGCTTTGCATTTCTCTAATGACTGATGATGTAGACCATCTTTTCACATGATCCTTGGTCATTTGTGCGTCTTCTTTGCAGAAGTGTCCTTTGGATGAGGTGAGTTTTGAAGTTGTTTGTGTTCATTGATGCACCCCTGGCCCCTATGACAATGCTGGCACGTGGTAGCTGTGCAATAACACTTGTTAAATGAGTCTATGAATAAAGGACTGAATGTCACTGTGCTAAGAACAATACAATGATACACACACATGTAGACACACACACACACAGCTCATCACATTTAAGACTGAGCCTGAGGGAGGGGCAGGACTTGGAGAGGCAGGAATGGGGAGGGAAGGGCATTTCAGGAGAAGGAACTGCTCATGTGAAGCCTCAGGGTCACAGAGGCCTTGACCCAGCTGGAGGTGGAGACATTGCCAGATGCAGGGAGAGGGAGGAATCTTGGACAGAGTCCAGCAGGGGACAGACTGCGCCAGGCCTTCAAATCCACCCTGTGGTCATTGCAGCTTAGTCTCTGACCATGGAGAGGACGGGTAGCTGCTCACACTGTGCAGGACGTGGACGATGATGGTCTCTGGAAACAATCTGGAGACCTGTGTTGAGGAGGGAGATGGAGGCAGGAGGTGAGGTGGGTTCAGAGACCCAGGGAAGAGATGAGGGGGCAGGAATGATCAGGGTCAGGATGGGGAGGAGACAGGCAGTAAGATGAGCTGCGATTAGCAAGAAGGATGGACAAAGACTTATTGGTTTATTGCACTGAGGATAAGGGAGGGAAGTAAAAAGGAGAGCCACACCCAACTTCTGGCCTTAGAGGTGGGGCCTGCAGTGTCATCAGTGTGAGGGGAACCCAGCAGAGAAGTGGTGTGGGGAGGAAGATGGCAGCTCAACTTTGGCATGCTGAGCAGAGCAATCCTGGGGCCATCCTGGTGGTGGTGTGTGGTGGCATGTTGGGTGATGAGACAATCATTCACCTGAAGGATTAACCCAGGATGGTGTTTTCATCCTCCACACCCCCTGGGGGCCTGGCTGTCTTCCTCCTGCAGGACCTCATTCTGAGAGAAGAGACCAGGGTCTTCCAGTCCTGTTGGATCATGGTGCAGTGGGCAGCAGACTCACCCCTTCTTCCCTTTTAGGGGCTTGAGGGGTGACTGAGGTGAGACAGAGCAGGTCTGGCACCAGCTATACTAGACACTTGGTGGATGGGTTACTGTAGCTTTATAAGATGTCCATACAAGTTGTCAGCCCTGCCCTGGATCCCTCATCCCCTTCTCTCAGAACCCAGATTGACCCTGAAAACTCTTGTCCTTCAGTTTTCTCTCACTTGAAAGCAGTTGACTGATTTAATGAGGTGTCTCTGAGGGGGCTCACTCTTAGAAACTCACAGTCTGTGGGGAGCGGGGACCCGGGAACAGGTGCTCACACCACATTACACATGTGATGGCGGTGACACTAGGCTGCAGGGGCTCTGAGGATAGCAATGTAAATGAGACTGGCAGAGCCAGGAGGGCTTCCTGGAGTAGGAAGCATCTAAAGTCAAGAGTGAGGGGTAAGCAGGGACAGTAAGATGATGCTGAGTAGTGGAAGAGCATTGCAGGAAGGAGGAACAGAGAGTGCAAAGAGGACCAAGGCCTGTGCATGTCCAGGGAAAAACGAATGGACCTGCAGAGTTTGATGAAAGGAGGGGGGGATAGCGATGGGCCTTCAGAGACGAGGCACAGGAGGAAAAGCGGGTTTTTGTTTTTGTTTTTTTTTTTTGAGGAAGATTGGCCCTGAGCTAACATCTGTTGCCAATCTTCCTCCTCGTTTCTCCCCAAAGAGCCTTAGTAGATAGTTGTATGTCATGGTTGTACATCCTTCTAGCTGCTCTATGTGGGTCGCTGCCTCAGCATGGCTTGATGAGCCATGAATAGGTCTGCACCCAGGATCCGAACCAGCAAACCCCCGGTCACCAAAGTGGAAAGTGTGAACTTAAACCGCTGCGCCACTGGGCTGGCCCCTGAAAAGTGGGTATTTGTTTTTACAAACTCAAAGTGGGAAAAGCAGAAGCCACAGAGAACAGATTGATAAATGTGACCACAGACATAAATAGATCCCTAATCATTGTAACAATTACTTAGAAAATACTCCATAACTATGTGTGGTGGCAGATGTTAACTAGACTAATTGTGGTGATCATTTCACAATATACACAAACATCGAATTATTTTGTCATACACGGGAAACTAACTATGTGATATGTCAATTATACCTCGATAAAAAAAATAGAAGGAATACATGAAACAGCTCTTTAGCTTTTAGGAATTTATCCCGAATACTGCACAGTCACAGAGCAGAATGCGGACAGTCTGTACTACTGACATCAAATGACATCCAAGATCCTTTAGGTCAACAAACCAGAGCTCAGAGCAGCCTATGGACACTGGTCACTTCCCAGGAGGGGACTGGGCATCTGAGGACAGACTCTGCTGTGCACTGTGAACTTTCGACCATGTGACTATATTACCTGTTCAAAAGTACTTAAATAAACAATTATTAGGGAAAATACAAAGACAAGGTTGGAGGAGTTGTCAGAAGATGGGTGATAAGGGGCCTTGAGAGGTGGGCTCTGCCTTGTGAGTGTTGTTCTGTTCTCCTTGTGTAGCTGAGGGGCGGTGGAAGAGTCTGAGGGGAGTGAGGGACCAAAGGGGACAGCTGCTCACAGAGGCCATGGGGGCTGAGGATGGGGGGGGTCTACTGGCTTCACCCACAAGGGTTCGCTGGTCACTGGGGTGAGTCCAGGGTGAGGCAGGGAACTGGCTCTACCCTGAATTGGAAGAGGCCCTGCTCTCTAAAGCCCAGGAGGGGTCTCCTTCCTACCTGTACTGTTTCCTTGGAAGATAGTGACGGTCAAGTTCTGTGGAGAGTCTGGGACAGAAAGACAAGGTGGACCTGCCTCAGTGGTGAGGTCTGGGTGGATATGGGCCTGTGTCCCCAGGAGCTGCATAAATGTGGGAAGGGTGCAGGTGGGCATCCTCCTGACCCCACTCCCAGCCCTATTTCTGAGGTCCAGCAACAATATCTAAGACCCTGACACCAACATCCCCACTGTCCTTAGGACCCTATCGGATACCTAGTGTCCTGGCAGCACTCACAGGACACTGAGGTTGATGGTATTTGTCCTGATCACTCCAGTCCCAGGAAGGTCACCCGACAGGTGAGGTTTGTGCCATGGTCCTGGGGCCATGGGTTGAGGGTGAGCACTAAAGAGAAGCGTGTCCTGGGGCCCAGGGTGGTGAGAGCTGATGTCATCCAGAAGAAGACAAGGGTGTGCCCCACTCATAGGCCCAGGACACAGAGCAGGTCAGGTTCCTGTGGTGGCCAGACTGGGATGAGGGTCCCTGGGCTGAGGATGTCAGACATGTGGGTCAGGGCTGGTGAGGAGAGAGGGAGACATGGGGATCAAGAGAGATGGTCTGAGGTATGGGCCTGAGAGAAGCCTCAGGCTTTGGTCCAGCTCCTCCCTCTGATCCCCAACACATTGTACCCTTAACTCTGTCCCAGGAGCAGAGTCCCATCCTAGTCCTGCCCTGGGGCCCCCATAGCCTTGCCCTGTGGCCTTTTCTGGAGTCCACTCCTTACCCATCACACACACAGAGAAGGTTAAATTTGTAATTCTGTTTTTCACTTCCCCTCTCCACTCGAAAAAAGTACTTTCTGTTGTCCCTCCTCCTGGCATCTGTGATGTCCAGGGAGCAGTCATAGGTCCGGGGGTCCCTGAGGAGGAAGAACTGGCCTTGGGTCTCCTCCTGCACTTTTAGATCAGGATTGTTTGTGGCCACAGGAGCGTCCTGGTCAGGATTGGCCCCTTCCCAGAACCAGTAGCCTTGAGCAGGAGTAGAGTCATTACAGCCATCCTTGGGGTAGGAGAAGGAGCAGGGCACCCGCACACGCAGACCCTCCTGCACCATCACTGACTCCCACACTTGCAGTTTGTAACCCTTGTTATTTGTCCAGGGGTCCCTCTGGCCCTCGGCCTCCTCCCTCCACCAGAGCAGGGCCCGCCGCAGCAGCTGCATGTCTGGGGTTGGCAGTCATAGGTTACCCAAGAAAGTCTGTTTCTCATGGCTCATCTCTCAGGAACTGAAAGTTGCAAGATTTAGAAGAGGCTTCAACAGGAAGAAGAGGATGGGGTCAGAATAGTGACCTTCACCAGCGGAGGAACTTCACATCCAGACTCTGTTGGGGCCAGGACAGCCCATGGAGTCAGCCACCCCCCACCCACCCCAGCTGGAGGAGGGACTCAGGGTCACGAAATATGAGGGAGGCTGGCTGACCTCCCCCCATCAACATCCACGTGGTGGGCCTCCCCTCTCTGCTCACGAGGTCACACACCAGCCCCAGATGCTGCCCCAAGAGTCACTGTCCAGTGGGGAGGCAAGAAGTGTCCCAGCCCCTGGAGCTCCCTGTGACAGAGGCTGCGATGGAGCTGCACAGACAGGGTGGCGTGTCTCTCTCCCTGGGTTGGAGGTTGAGTCTCAGGGGGACTGGGCAGAGGGGACACTCAGGCGATGGACGCCAGGATTCTGTGTGTTAACACAAGCCTAGAATGTTGAGTGGAGTCTGGCTTGCAGGATGCCTGAGAAACTGAGGCTGTGATTCTCTGTACAGTGGGGTTTGGAAAGGAAGAAAGTGCAGAAGGGAAGGGGCAGATTTTGAAAGGGATAGAAACTTCCCCCTTTGTAGCAGCTGTTTGGGCGCCAAGACAAATTTGTTTTTTAAAAAAAGTATTTCATTGAGGCTTATAACATTTTGAAAATTTCAGGTGCACATTATGATATATCAATTTCTGTATAGGCTGCATCATGTTCACCACCAATAGTCTAGTTTTTTATCTATTACCATATATATGTGCCCCTTTACCCCTTTCACCCTCCCACTACCCCCTTCCCCTGTGGTAACCACTAATCTGTTCTCCTTATCCATATATTTGTTTATCTTCCACATATCAGTGAAATCATACAGTGTTTGTCTTTCTCCATCTGACTTATTTCGCTTAGCATAGTACCCTCAACTTCCATCCATGTTTCACAAACGGCAAGGTTTCATCCTTTTTTATATCTGAGTAGTATTCTACTGTGTATATATACCACATCTTCTTTATGCATTCGTCCCTTGATGGGCACCTAGGTTGCATCCAAGTCTCAGCTATTGTGAATAATGCCGCAATGAAGATAGGAGTGCGTATATCTTTACACATTCGTGTTTCCATGTTCTTTGGATAAATACTCAGCAGTGGAATAGCTGGATCATGGTAGTTCTATTCTTAATTTTTTTGAGGAATCTCCATACTGTTTTCCATAGTGGCTGCACGAGTTTGCACTCCCACCAGCAGTGTATGAGAGTTCCCATCTCTCCATATCCTCTCCAACACTTGTCATTTCTTGTCTTGTTAATTATAGCCATTCTGACAGGAGTAAGGTGATATCTCATGGTAGTTTTGATTTGCATTTCCCTAATACTTAGTGATATTGAACATCTTTCCATGTGTCTGTTGGCCATCTGTATATCTTCTTTGGAAAAATGTCTGTGCAGATCTTTTGCCCATTTTTTAATTGGGTTGTTAGTTTTTTTGTTGTTGAGATGTATGAGTTCTTTATATCTTTTGGATTTTAACCCTTATCAGATATGTGGTTTGAAAATATCTTCTCCCAATTGTTAGGTTGTCTTTTTGTTTTGTCGATGCTTTCCTTTGATGTGCAGAAGCTTTTTAGCTTGATGTAGTACCATTTGTTTATTTTTTCTATTGTTTCTCTTCCCTGGTCAGACATGGTACTTGAAAATTTGCTGCTAAGACTGATGTCGAAGAGGGTACTGCCTGTGTTTTCTTCTGGAAGTTTTATGGTTTCAGGTCTTACATTCAAGTCTTTAATCCATTTTGAGTTAATTTTCGTTTATGGTGTGAGATAATGATCTGTCATTCTTTGCATGTAGCAGTCCAGTTTTCCTAACACCAATCAATGAAGAGATTTTTTTCTCCATTGTGTGTTCTTGGCTCCCTTGTCGAAACTTAGCTGTCCAGGGCCAGCCCGGTGGCGCAAGCGGTTAAGTGCATGCGCTCTGCTGCGGTAGCCTGGGGTTCGCCGGTTTGGATCCCGGGCGTGCACCGACACACTGCTCGGCAAGCCATGCTGTGGCGGCGTCCCATATAAAGTGGAGGAAGATGGGCATGGATGTTAGTCCAGGGCCAGTCTTCCTCAGCAAAAAAAAAAAGAGGAGGATTGGCAGATGTTAGCACAAGGCTGATCTCCTCACAAAAAAAAAAAAAAAAAAAAAAAAAAAAGAAGAAGAAGAAAATTAGCTGTCCGTAGATGTATGGGCTTATTTCTGGGCTCTCGATTCTGTTTCATTGATCTGTGTGTCTGTTTTTGTGCCAGTACCATGCTTTGATTATACTTGCTTATACTATAGCTTTGTAGTATATTTTAAAGTCAGGGAGTGTGATTATCTCCAGATTTGTTCTTTTTTCTCAAGATTCCTCTGGCTATTCGGGGTCTTTTGTTGTTCCATATAAATTTTAGGATTCTTTGTTCTCTTTCTGTGAGAAATGTCATTGGAACTTTGATAGGGATTGCATTGAATCTGTAGATTGCTTTAGGAAGTATGGACATTTTAATTATGTTAATTCTTCCAATCCAAAAGCTTGGAATATCTTTCCATTTCTTTGTGTCTTCTTCAATTTCTTTCAACAATGTTTTAGTTTTCAGTGTACAGGTCTTTCACTTCTTTGGTTAATTTATTCATAGGTATTTTATTCTTTTTGTTGGAATTGTAAATGGGATCGTATTCTTCATTTCTCTTTCTGCTACTTTGTTGTTAGTGTATAGAAACGCAACTGGTTTTTGTATGTTGATTTTGTATCCTGAAACTTTACTGTATTAATTTTTTATTTCTAGAAGTTCTTTGGTGGATTCTTTAGGGTTTTCTATATATAAAATCACGTCATTTGCAAATATTGACAGTTTCTCTTCTTCCTTTCCAAGTTGGATCCCTTTTATTTCTTTTTCTTGCCTGATTTCTCTGGCTAGGACTTCCAGTACTATGTTAAATAAAGTGGCAAAAGTGGGCATCTTTGACTGGTTCCTGTTCTTAGAGGGATAGCTTTCAGTTTTTCTCTTTTGAGTATGATATTAGCTGTGGATTTGTCATATATGACCTTTATTATGTTGAGGTACTTCCCTTCTATATCCATTTTATTCAGAGTTTTTATCATAAATGGATGCTGTAACTTGTCAAATGCTTTCTCTGTACCTATTGAGAGGAACATGTGATTTTTATTCTGCATTTTGTTAACGTGGTGTATCATGTTGATTGATTTGTGGGTAGTGAACTATCCCTGCATCCCTGGAATAAATCCCACTTGATCATGGTGTATGATCTTTTTAATGTATTGTTGTATTCAATTTGCTAGTATTTTGTTGAAAATCTTTGCATTAATGTTAATCAGTCATATTAGCCTGTAATTTTCTTGTATTGTATTTTCCTTGTCTGGTTTTGCTATCAGAGTAATGTTGACCTCTTAGAATGAGTTACGAAGCTTCCTTTCCTCTTCAATGTTTTGGAAGATTTTGAGAAGGATAGGTACTAAGTTTTCTTCGAATTGCTGTAGAATTCACCTGGGAAGCCATCTGGACTTAGACTTGCATTTTTGGGGAGGTTTTTGATTACTGTTTAAATCTTACTGTTGATTGGTCAATTCAAATTCTCTATTTCTTCTTGATTCAGGTTGGGAGTTTCTATGATTCTGAGAATTTATCCATTTCTTCTAGATTATCTAATTTGTTGGTGTATAGCTTTTTGTAGTATTCTCTTATAATTTTTTGTATTTCTGAGGTTTCCATTGTAATTTCTCCTCTTTCATTTCTGATTTTTTTTTTAGCCTTTTTTCTTTTTTCTTGCTGAGTCTAGCTAAAGTTTGTCACTTTTGTTTATATTTTCAAAGAACCAGCGCTTTGTTTCATTGATTTTTCCTATTGTTTTTTAAGTCTCTATTTCATTTATTTCTGCTCTGATTTTTATTTCCTTCCTGCTACTGATTTTCAGCCATAGTAACCCCCTCTTTGAGTGATTAATGTTTTCTTATCAATGATGCTCAAAGACTGGCTTTGTTTTTCCATCTAATTACTGGGTACACCCCTGGCTAAATCGTTCTCACCTCAGAACAGCACTCAGTCCCTAGTTAACACTTGTAGGGGATGGAGAACACAAATCTGGGGATGGTGGCACAGCCTGGAAGGTCCTGGACACGCCTGACCAGCATCATTGACCTAGGCTGTTACCAGATCCTTCCCCAGGTTCCTTGCATTCTGCATTGGAGGCTGGCAAATGATTGGCTGCCCAGAGGGTTCCAACCACCAGGAGACACTGTGAACCCTGGGGAGAACCAGGCTGGGGCTGGTGCTGTCCGTGGTGCTGAAACAGTGTCAGGATTGGAGCTCAGGGAACTCTCAGCTCTGCAGAAGGGTCTGAGCTGAGGCTTAAAGCCCCAGTTTGGGGCCGGGAGGGCAAAGAGGTGGGAATGGATACAGCCAAGGGAGGAGAGGACAGTCAGGTGTGGGTGGTGCTGGTCTCCTCTCTCTGCTCCTTCTCTCACTTCTCCTGTTCACTCTCAGGCATTGTCCCTTCTGTAGACCATGTCTGTCTGCTCCACTTGGTTGAGCCACAGGGGCAAGAGGATGTTATTGCTGAGGTTTTCTGTTTACTGATCTCTATACTTCTCCTTTAAATAACTTGCTTCATGCCAGCCTCACAATAAAAAGCAACAACAGCCAAAAAACCCCACAACTCTGAAAATGAGGAGAGTAGTCTTCAATTTGACAAAAGAGGAGACTGAGAGTCAGGGTCAAGAATATCAGACACTATGCCTGGATCCCTTTGTCCCGTTCTGTCCACCTCCCCCAGCGTCTCTGCACAGGAGAGGATAGTCTCAGGCCTGATGGGAAAGGTAAGTGCTTCCTGGATACTTATTTCTGGCTCCAAGTGATCCCTCTTGCCTGTGGTGTTGGACTCTCTTGATATTGTCAGAGGGGCTCCCTTCCATCCAGGAGATTAATGAGCCTACCTGGCTGCCTTATGCTTCTCAGTCAGGATTTGGGTAACAGTGAGTCTGAGTGTCCTTGCTGTGTTTGGTGGGGGATCCAGATGCCCTGCCTCTGTGTTGTTCCTCCAGTTCTGGGAACCTAAACCAGCTCGCCTTCTTCTTACCACCTTCTGGAATTTTCCTTTGGTTTCTCTGGCACCATTTACAAGATTTATAGTTCTGAATAGAGGGGAGAAACAGGGAACAATGGGTCGATGCCATCTTGTCTGGATTTTAGGTCTAACCACCAATTTTTAATGTTTTCAACAGACAGGTTGACCCATATGGTCCATCCTGACATTATCATAAATAGAAGTCTGACTCACTCTCCCTTCTGGAGGTGGGCAGGAAGAAGCCGTATTAGGTATCAGGCATTTTTTACACCACACCAGAATCTCCCATTGGTTAACTTAACCTTCCTATTATGAACCTATGGCATAACGCTTTACCCCTGTCAAGATTTGGGTCCTGCTGGTGAATTTGGGCCTATTTTTGTTTAAACTGATTTTATTAAAGTGAAAATATTAAGACTTTTAGGAGGAATATTATGAGCATCTGCCTCCATCTACATTCTCAATCAAGAAGTATGTTTCTGAGCTCATTTTGAAGGATAAGAAGGTGTTAGCCAGAGGATGGCGTGGTGATGGGCCTTCCTGGAGGAGGGACGTGGATGCACAGAGACAGTGAGGAGTGCATCACAATGGGGGCACTTAGAGAATGACTTGAGGGATTGATGGATTAGGATACAAGAATTGAAAAGTAGGCAGGGTGAGATGAAGAACAACCTAGAATAGAGGTCAGAAAACCACAGCATGTGGGCTGCCTGCTTTTGTAAATAAAATTTTTTGGAACACAGCTATGTCAGTTCATTTGCACATTGTCTATGGCTGCTTATCTGTTACAAACACGGAGTTGAATAGTTGCATCAGAGATGACACAGCTTGCAAAGCTGAAAATATTTGCTGTTTGACCCTTTACAATAAAAGTTTCCTGACCCCTGACTTGGAATGTTAAGTTAAGAAGCTTGTAAATTATTCTTTTGGGCTGAGGACATAGAGAAGTAATTTGACTATGGTCAGCTCTGAGTTTTAGGGAATTTTATAAATGTTAATATCTGATTTTCTCTATAGCAGGACTAGCAGGAGGCAGGTAGGATAGAAAGGGAAGATTCTGGAGTGGAGAGAGATGATGCTGGAGGCCAACTCAGGGCAGGGATCCACGGGAGGGCTTTGACTAGAGATGAACTGACATGTTGCTGATGTGGTGTCTGGGACAGGACACACCCAGCCTCTGGGTGAAATGTCACTAAGGCCTTTCTGTTCAAAGGAGAAGGAACCAGTAGGAACCCAACTCTCCCAATGTACCAGGACTTCTGCTGCGTGTTTTCCATATATACTTTTATTTAATCCTCACAGCAACCCTGTTGGATAGGACTTCTTACACCCATTTCACAAAGCAGGAAACCAAGACACAGAAGGGTAAGGTGGCTTGCCTGATGTCATACACATAATACATAAAAGAGCATGAATTTGATCCCGGTATCTCTGACTGCAAAAGCTAATGTAGTTTTGGTATAACAGAAAACTTACATGCAATAGTTTGTAAACCCATTACCTCTGGGGATAAGTCTCCAAGGATCAGTCTTTGGGTCCCCTTCCTGTAGAGGACATCGAGTCTCCGGCTGAGACTGATGCTCCAGTTGGTTCCTCACTGGGTCCTGTAGGTGACCTTCTGAGGATTCACCCTGTCAAAGCTGAGGGAGACATAATGCAACTCCTGCTCCATCTCCAAGGCGGAGGCCGTCCCTGCAGAGCTCGTGGGGTCACAGGGGCTGTCTAACTTGGACTCCTGCTGGTGACCCTGTGTGGAGAGCAAAGAAGGGGGTCAGAGAAGAGCAGTGACGAGGGCAGGGAGAATGCATAGGGGTCCATGAGGTGAATTTGATTCTGACAGGACATTTACTTATTCTTCCATTCTTTTATCAAACTTTTCTTAAAATCCCAATTATCCAACATATATAGCAATTTTATGTTTCTTTCCAATTCTGCTGAACACTCACACAGACCCATGTGTAAAAAACTATTATTATGCAGAGAAAGAAACTAAGTCTCAGAGAGGTTAGGTACTTCCAAAAGTCACACACCTACTGATCCTGGTCTCTCTGAGGTCTCCTATGTGCTGGACACTGGATACACAGGAAAGTGTTTATGAAAAACTACTTCTCCTCCTGTGTGTCAATGCTTTACTCTCACACTACTATCACAATCACAGCTCTTCTGACACCAGATGTGTGGGGTCTTATCCCCCAAAACAAGCAATTCTCTGTGACACCAGTGGGTTGTCCTACAATTGAATTCAATGCTGACACTATCTACTTGGAGATAGCGTCAGATCCCACAGATTAAGGGCTCAGTCCCACAAGATTCTCCCCCCTTCAGATGCCAATCTCATGTCAAGCTTGTCACCTGTGTTTCTGACCAACTGACTATAAATTGGAGGTTCCAATGGCTCGCTCCTTGGGTTCAATTAATTTGCTATAGTGGCTCAGAGAATTCAGGAAAACACTTTCCCTACTGTGTACCAGTGTATTATAAAAAGGTATAATAAAGGATACAGATGAACATCCAAATGGAAGAGATGCATAGGGTAAGGTAGGTGGGAAGGGGCTTGGATCTTCCACGTTCTCTCTAAGTGCACCACCATTCCAGCACCTCCATCTGTTCACCAATGCGGAAGCTCCCTGAACTCCATTCTTTTGGGATTTTGAAGGAGGCTTCCTCACACAGGCTTGATCAGTTATTAACTGCAATTCCAGCCTCTCTCAAGTCTCTGGAGAGTGGAGTCAGGAATGAAAATCCCCAACCACGAGCCCATGAAGAGTCACCTCATTAAAACAAAGACAGTGTTCTCACCCAAGAAGCCAAGGGATTTAGGAGGACAGCCTTTTTTGCTGCAGACTCATTTCTCAGCTCTAGATTTACTGCAACAATTCTCAAAAGAGTCTTTCCACTTCTTCTCCTCCCATTCTCTCTTGAACTCACTCTTTTGAGCCTCTACCAGGCTACCAGATCTGCTTTTGTCAAGATTAGATGTGATATCACTTAGCTAAATTTAAATGCTCATTTCTCAGACTCTATCCCACTGGACTTATTAGCATTAGAAACAAATGTGCACTTTCTCCTCCTTGAAGCTCCATCTCCCCTTGGCCATGAGGACACAACCTTATACCCTCCTGGTCATTTATTTTTTCTTGGTGATATTCTTACTGTTTCAAATTTATGTCCCTGACTCTAAATGCTGGAGGGCCCCAAGGCTCTGTCTGTGGACCGCTTCTCTTCTTTGTGGTTTCATCCACTATCAGACCTTGATGTGAAGGACTCCCAAAGCTCTGTGTCTTGCAACTGGACCCCTCTCCTGAGCTCCAAACTCTTGCCATCTACTTGTCATCTTTGCTTGGAAGTCTCAGAGGTACCTCACACTTAAGGTAACCAAAATAATGTTTGATCCACTCTTGTGAATATACTCTCACTGCAGAGTCGGCAATTTCAGGAATGGCAATTCAACTTCTTTAAGTTGCTCAAGGCCACCACATTGGAGTCATCTTTGGTATCTATGGACATTTATGAACATCTATGGCTATCTATGGACATCTATAACATCTATGAATATCTCTGACATCTATGGACACGTGTGGAGTCACCTTTGACATCTATGATGCCTATGAGGTAGAGAAAGTAAGCTGTCTTTGATCATATTCCTCGTGTACTCTATCACTCCAGTAACAAATCCTGTTGGCTTCATCTTCAAAATGTATCCAGAGCCCAACTACTTCACACCAGATTGATCATTGCTAACCTAGAATAACTCTGTCTATGGACTGACTTTTGTCCCCTGAAATTCATATATTCAAACTATGACTCGCAATGTGACTGTATTTTGAGATAGGGCCTTTAAAGATATAGTTGAGTTTAAGTTAGGGCATTAGAGTAAGGCCCAAAATGACTTATGTTCTTATAAGAAGAAAAGACACTAAGGATGTGTGTGCACAGAGAAAGGGCCGTGTGAGGACATAGCAATAAGGCAGCCATCTGTGCAAGCTGAGGAGAGAGTTTTCAGGAGAAATAAACCTTGCTGGCACCTTGATCTTGGACTTCCAGCCTAAAGAATGGTGAGAAAATAAATTTCTGTAGTGTAAGCAACCCAGTCTATGGTATCTTGTTAAGGCAGCCCCGGCAAACTAATACAGTCTGTGTCATCTCCTGCCTGGATTATTTGAGTGTCTTCCACGACTAGTCTCCTCTCTTCTATCTTATCTTGCTACAAGATTTCACAGAGCAGCTAGAGGGATCTCATTAAAATTAATGTCAGTTCATATCTGTGAAATAATAGAATATATCTTTATCTATATATCTACATCTGTATCTAATATAGATGTTGAATAGATATAGTTGATGTGAATATAGATATAGATATAGATCTACCTCCAGTTTGTGTTTTAATGTTAGGTCTTTGACTCTGGTTCCTGACGCCCACCTCCTAAATCCCTTGGGATTTCCCAGGTGATAAGAGTGTCTTTTTTTCTAATGAGACAACTCTTGGTGGGCTCCTGGATGGGGGCTGGTCACCAGAAAGACCAAGCGGTGACTAGAAGCTTGGAACTTTAAGCCCCATTGACTATCCTCCAGAAAGCGGAGAGAGGCTGGAAATGGAGGTAATATTCAATCATGTCTACATGACAAAGCCTCCATTAAATCCTAATGGTATGAGGTTCCAAGAGCTTCTGGAGTGGTGAACACGTGGAGGTGCTGGGAGAATGGCACTCCCAGAGAAGATATGTAAGCTCCTCGCCTCTTCCCACATGCCGTACCCTATGCATCTCTTCATCTGGATTTTCATCTGTATCTTTTATCTTATGCTTTTAAAATAAGCTGGAACAGGGCCGGCCCCGTGGCTTAGCGGTTAAGTGGGCGTGCTCCGCTGCTGGCGGACCGGGTTCGGATCCCGGGCGCGCACCGACGCACCACTTCTCCGGCCATGCTGAGGCCACGTCCCACATACAGCAACTAGAAGGATGTGCACCTATGACATACAACTATCTACTGGGGCTTTGGGGGGAAAATAAATAAATAAAATCTTTTAAAATAAGCTGGAACACAGTAAGTAAACTTTTCCTGAGTTCTCTGAGCCACTCTAGCAAATTAATTGAACCTGATCAGGGAGTTGTAGGAACCTTCAATGTATAACCAGTTGGTCAGAAGTACAGGTGACAACCTGGACTTGAGATTGGCATCTGAAGTGGGGGGGGGGGGACAGTATTGTGGGACTGAGCCCTTAACCAGTGGAATTTGATGCTATCTCCATGTATATAGTGTCAGAATTGATTTAAATTATAGGTCACCCAGCTAGTGTCGCAGAGAATTGTTTGGTGTGGGGAAAACCCCCAGACACCCGGTGTCAGAGTATCAGAAGTGAAGTGTTCTGTGCGAATATTAAAGGGGACACACACGGAAGTTGTCACTCTTCTCAAAATACCTGAGCAACGATGGTGAACTGCAGGACCCTGTGGTATTTTCAGCCTCCGTGCCTCTCCATCCTCATTTCCTCCCCACTGTTCCCCACTCCCCACCCCCACATAGTCTGCTTTAGGAACACTGTCTTACTGCCTATTTCTCCAAAACATCAGGGAAGCTCCAACCTCAGAGCCCTAACACTTGCTGCTCCGTCTGTTTAGAGCCCTCAGTGATCCTTTCTCAGAGCTCACACTGCACTCCTTCACCAAATGAAGGTGTTTTCTCAAAGACTCAAGCCACCAGGACCATCTCTCCCCATTCACACAGTTCATTGCCCTCCAGAGCACTTATTTCCTGTATATTTTCACTACTTATTTGTTTATTATATTCATCCCCCTCCCCAATAAATGTAAGTCATTGACAGCAGGGACATTTTACATTTGTAACGTATGTATTAGTAAAAATACAGGCATTACCCAAGCCCCCAGAACAATCGACTAGCAGGAGATAGTTGCTGAAGGAGTAGATGGATGCAGGGGTGATAGCTGACCGTGCGCTCAGAAACCTACAAGTGGTGACCACACTAGTCAGAGTTAAATAAATAAATGAAAATCAGGGCTCAAAGGATGAGCAGGAGTAGAGCAGGTTGATATAGGCATGTGAGGAGGAGGGAACAGCCGAGCAACGATTCTGAGAAGAAAGAAGCGGACTCTGCTTGAGGTAAGCGAGCAGGCCAGAGTAGGAAGTGTGAAGCAATGAAGGGGATTCTGGTTTTCCTGCCCCAAATGCCAAACCAAGTTGTTTGGATACTCATCTTTCTGCAGTGTGGAGAAGCAGTTCATTTCATTATAGAAGTAATGCTACTGTGCTGGGAAGAAGGGAGGGGAGGGCTGCAGCACAATTCAGGACTAAGGGGGACATCAGCTCAAAGGGAGTGGTTGTATTAACATGTATTCAGAAGAAGCACAGAGAAGCTTTGCAGCATATGGGAGCAGGAGGAGGTGATGGAGGACTGGAGTGGGAGGAGGATAGGTCTCTGATTGGGTGCCAGGGACAAGAATGCCATTGGTGAGGTGTAGAGTCCGGAAGGAGAAGTATGCTTGGAGGTGTATTAACCATGTGTTCCTGACATTTTGACATCTGGGCCTCTCTGATCTTGGAATTGCCCCTGCCAGGGCTAGTGAATGGCCAGAGATAGTAAAGTACTTACCTGTAAGCATGTCTTTCCTATTGGAAACCAACCCATCCAAAACTCACATCCCAACCACTTCCTTTATCAAGCTATTATAATCCAGAATATCCTTTGCCCTAACCACCCAGGGCCAGGCACTGGATAACTGGAGACAACCTCTACACCCCAGAGCCTGCTGAAATTATTCAAACTAGCCAGTCCTAAGTCTGCTTACCCTGCCTCATCTTGCCTTTCCCACAGAAACCACAATAAAACCTCTTGCCCACATTTTTCCTCTGTTCCTTCAGCCTCCTGACCAACCCTGGTGCTTCCTCACATGGCCCTGTGTGGTGTGGCATTTTTCCCTCTTCTTGGGAATTGTGAGTGACAACTGTCTCCCAATGGGTTGACCTCACATACCTAAATATGGTCATGTGTCACTTAACGACGGAGATACATTCTGAGAAATGCATCTTGAGGTGATTTCAATATTATGTGAGCATCATAGAGTGTACTTACACAAATCTAGATGATATAGCCTACTACATACCTAGGTTGTATGGTACTAATCTTATGGGACCACCATTGTATACACGATCTGTCGTTGACCGAAATGTTGTTGTGTCATGCATGATTGTAACAATAAAACCTACATTTTCAAACAAGCGGGAGTGTGATGAGGTTATTTCTGGACATGCCTAATGGAGCATGACTGTGGGCCACCCCTGGGGAGATGTGGCGGGCACACTGCATGCCAGGATGCCCACATCACTCACCAGGTAAGCTGGTCCAATGGCAGGATGGATGTCATCCACACCCACTGCTGTCCTGGCTGCTTTCTTCCTGCAGGTCTTCACTCTGATGGGAGACACCAGGGTCTTTGATACAGGTCACTCTTTTGAGGCTGGAGTGAGTGACTAAGGCAGGTCAAGGACGAGGTGAGCCCAGGTGCCTTCATAACATGACTTTGTGAGAAGGCCCCTTCCCCTGCTTTTGGACGTCTGGAACTAGGGCTGGGAACACTCTCATGCCTGGCTCGGAGGTTACTAGCTGGATTATCACCACCACCATACCCCCTCCCCTGGCTCTGGGCCCTCACAACCCCTCCAGGTCTCTACTCTCCACCCCTTGGCCAACATCCAACCCAGCTCACATGAAGAAGATGAGGCAGAGGCAGAGAGAGAGCAGTGTGGTGACACCAGCTCCCCCAAGGGCTCTGTGAACCACTCCTGACCTGGTCCTTGGTTCTCCTACAGACAAGAGACACTTGGCGTCAACCCCAATCTTGACGAACTGACTTGTGACCTCTCCTCTTCAGCACATAAAGAGGAGAACATCTCCCCTCCCATCCCGCGTTCAGTCTCTGGGTTCTTCCACCCATCATAGGACCTGAGCTTTCTCTAGAAGGGCATGGTCCATGCGACACTTCCTATCCAGGCCCCTCACTCTTGTACAACAAACTCCATCTCTTCCAGCACCCAGGTTCTTCTCTACCCAGGGTCTGTCTGCAACAGCCCACAGACCTGGCCCCTGGCCTCACCAGGAGCGTGAGGCTCTGGGCTCTGTGGGAATTCCAGAAAGAGAGAGAAACACAGCCCACAGAGCCCTATGGGATGCTGAAAGGCTTTGTCCTTTTTTCCTTCAAGGGAAGGTATCTGAATCTCCTCTCCTGTCCTCCACTGGCCCCACCCCTCAGGGTCAAAGGTGATCTTTCATGCCTCCAGAAGGGGGTGGAACCTGGGAGTTCTCAGACCTTCAGGTCAAACCCAGATGGCTCTCCTGACCCTGCCTGGCCATGCCTCCTGGGGACCCAACACTCCAGGGTGAAGGATGTGTCTCCAGGCTTCACCTGTCAATAGTTTTATGGGCACTGCTGAGAAAGCCGCAACAGGACTCACTGTCCAGTGAGGGGACCAGATGCCATTACCTATGGGAATAGAGCAGCTGGGGAAGCTGGGCTCCCGTGACAGGTCAGGGTGAGGGTGGATGATTGACAGTCAAAAAAGAGCCCAAAGAAATTTTGAGGGCAATGAAACTTCTCTGTATGATACTACAATGATGGATACATGTCATTACACATTTGTGCAAACCCATGGCACGTACAACACCAAAAGTGAACCCTAATGTCAGTGACAACCTTTGAGTGATAGTGAAGTGTCCATGTGGATTCATGAGTTATAACAAATGTCCCCTCTGTTGGGGGATGTTGATAGTGGAGAAGCTGTGCGTGTGTGGGAAAGTGCAGCCGGTATAGGGGAAATCTCTCTAACTTCTGCTCACATTTCTGTGAAACTAAAATTGCTCTCAACAATAAAGCCTACTAAAAAATTCAAGGCCTTCAGTCACTGGAGGAAGATATAGAGCACATTAAGAATGGGCAGGGATGAAGTTGCTGGTCATCCTGGCAAGACCAGAGTTGGGGGATGTTGGAGAAAGAGGCCTGAAGGGGGATTTCATGGGTTACTGCAGCCCTTCCACCCTAGCCCCAGCATCTGGGCTCTGAAAGTCCAATTATGACCCAACCTGGCAGAGACCCCACCCCAGTCAATGCCCCATGGGAGGGGGCTCCATCCTACCTGTGCCATCCCTTAGGCAGACACTGACTGCTGGGTTCTCTGGAGTACCTAGGATGAGAAGAGTGGATTTCCCCTTTCAACAGAGAGGGTTGGGTATGAAATGTGGGCATCCCCCTACGCCGGGGCAGAAATGCATGAGGATCAGGGTGTGGATCCTCCTAGGTCCGCTACTCAGCCAGGCCCCCGGGACACAAGCACCAAGTGTCCCCAGCCTGACATTCATTCCCCTCACACACTCAGGGACCCAGGCATCCTGGCCCAGCACTCACAGGTGACATTGAGGTGGATGGTCCTTTCCACGGTCCCACCAGCTGCAGGGAACTTCACCTGACAGGTGAGGTTGGTGCAGTGGTCCTAGGGCCATAGGGTGAGATTGAGCACTGAGAAGAGGCAGGTCCTGGGGCCCAGGGAGGTGAGGGCAGCTGATGTCCAGGAGAAGATGGGGGGCATGCCCCACTGACAGGCCCATGGCATGGAGCAGGTCAAGTTTCTGGGGTGGCCAGGGTTTAGGGTCCCCAGAATGAGGATGTGAGGTTTGTGGGTCAGGGCTGGTGAGGAGAAGGGGAGACACAGGGATCAGGAGGGAGAGTCTGAGTTGCGGCCCTGCAAGTAGCCTCAGGCTTTGCTCCAGCTCCTACCTCTAAGCCCCGACACCCTGTACCCCTATTCCCCTCAAAGAAGGAGGGTCCCATCCCAGTCCTGCCTTGGCCCCCATGTCCTTCCCACGTGGCATCTCCTGGAGCCCACTCTTTGCTCATCACATGTACAGAGAGGTTAGATTTGTAATTCCATTTTTCCCTTCCTCTATCCACTCAAAAAAAGTATTTTCCCTTGTCCCTCCTCCTGACATCTCTGATAGCCAGGGAGCAGTTGTGGGTCTGAGGGTCCCCAAAGACCCAGGGAGGAATTGGCCCTGGGTCTCCTCCTGCATTTTTTGATCTGGGTCGTTTGTGGCCACTGGAGTGCCCTTGTCTACATTGACCCCTTCCCAGAACCAGTAGCGGTGAGCTGGGGCAGAGTCAGTCCATTTGTCCCGGGGATGGGAGAAGGTGCAGGGCACAGAGACGCACAGGTGCTCCTGCACGGTCATGGATTCCTGCACTTCCAACTGGTATTTTTTATACCGGGCCAGGGACCCTGTGGGGAGAGAAGGGTCAGCCACAGTCCCCACCCAACTGGCCCTCTCTCCACTTGGCCCACTCGCTTACCCACAGCAGGGGCAGCAGCAGTGGCAGCATCTCTGATACGGAGAGTTCTGTCATCTGTCCTGTAACTGGAAAGAGAAGAGGAAGATAAATGGGAGGGGAGGCTGCAGGAAGACCCACAGGAACATAGAGAAGATGACCTGACCTCAGCCTTTCACAGAAAAACAACTGCAGGCTGGAGCTTTTTCACCTCTGCACAGAGAAAGTGGACACCCTGAAATCAAAAGACCCTGAGACCCACCCAGAGGGGAGCAGACAAGGAGAAGATCCCATGTCCTGCCCCCATCTTGGTGCTTCCCTCCAGCACTGGAGCCTGGACCAGGACCTCTGAAGACATCTGAGGAGTGGGACATGGTGAATCTCTATGGGCGTCCCATCTGAGGTGCATTTCTGAGCCCTGTTGTCTACACCAGGGAGCTGGCCAGCTCCTGCTGGAGCATGGAGGGTCAGAGCCTCATCTAGAGCCCGGGTGGTCGGTCCTGCCAGGAGTAAGATTCCTTATGGTCTGTGTGAGTGTCTGGGGCAGAGGAAAAGAAGGGGGTCCTAGGTGAGGTGAAGGTAGCAGCCAATCATTCGTTCATTCATTCATTCACTCCCCAAACACTTAGTGAGCATCTCTGTTTTGGGGAGGCTGGAGACAAGAAGGGAGACGACTGACCTGGTCCATGCCCATGAGATGCTCCCCACCCATTGGAGTCACTTCCTCCCCAGCACTCAGTACTGATGGGCTTTAGAGCTGCAGTCACTGGTGAGTTTGCTATGTGTCCTGGTGGCATATTGGGTATTTTCTAAAATATGAGTATGGGATTTTTCTTTTTTACTTCTTGTATGCAGATTGGTGAAGTTAAAATGGCATCTACAAAATAAAAAACATGTAGCATCTTCATGTAAAACAAATGGGGGAGCACATGTTGTAGGAGCCAGTGCGGATGAAACTTTTTTCCCTGAATGCTGCTGTTCGGTGATGTGTGGCCTGAGACTAATTTTTTTAGATCTTCTTATTACAGATTAGCATTTCCTGTCATGTGAATCATATTTTTTCTCACAGTTACATTTGGCTTACAAAGCAAAATATTTCCAGGAACCACGAGTGGAATGTACAGCTACAATTAATATTTTACTTTCAGCTCACACGGTTTTGCATCTCACTCTGCATATTATGCCTCTGAGAAATCCTTGACACCTGTGACATAACAGCATTTGCCACCATTGATTTGTAAAATCATTCAACTACAGTAGTATCTAGATAACTGTTCCTTCAACCTCACTAACAGAGAGCGATTATACACCCTCATTTGATATGTAAGGAATTGAGTCTCCAATAAGTAAAATAATACTACATCTAGGTTATTAAAAAAGTGAGAATGTGAAACGTAATGGAAACCCCAATACAATTGGTTTCACAATGAAGAAAATTACACCATGTTCATAGACTTGAAGGTTCTGTGAGTTCTCATTATTTTTCTTTCATGAACACCATGATTTATGTAAAATAAAATATACCTACTTGAAATGTACATTTCTATGGATTTTGACAGACGCATACAGCTCAGTTATGACCTCCACAATCAAGACATAGAACATTTCCATGACCCCAAAAGGATAACCCACACCTATTTGCAGCTTATCACTCCCAGGTCCACCCCACAGTAACCAATGGTATACTCTCTATCTTGGTGATTTAATTTTGTCTACTGGAGAATTTCCTAGAAGCATACTCATTTGTGTCTATGTTCTCACACTCTGCATACTATTTTTGAAATGGATCATGTTGCACATTTCTATAGTTCATAATGTCTGATTACTAAGGAGCATTCCATTATGTGGGTGTACTTTAATCTTTTATTTATTTACCTATTGACAGACATTTGAGATTTTTGAGTTTTTGCCAATAAATATTAAGGCAAAAATCTTTTTATGGACATATTTTCAGCCTCATAAGTACGGAATTGTTAGATCGAAGAGTAGCCACATGTTTAACTTTAGTAGAAAATGCCAAATTGTTGTCCAGAATGGTTTTAACCTTTACACTCCTGTCTGTAAAGTGCCGGAATTCTAGTGCTTCACATCCACGTTAACACTTCGTATCGTCAGTCTTTTAAATTTTAGCGGTTCTAGTGGGAGTGTAGTGTTATCTCATGGTGCTCTATAATTTTAATTTATTTTAAATTTAGATACAATGAGAATCACATTTTATCACATACAATTTTGTGAGGTTTTACAGATGTATATCATATGTAAGCAGAACCACAGTCACCAGACTGAAGAGTACCATTACCCAAGACATTCTCTTGTGCTGTCCCTAGGGAAACAAATCCTCCCTCCACCCAGAACCCTGAAAAAATACTGGTCTGTCTTCCATCCCTCTTCTTTTGCCATTTATAGATGTCATAGGAATGGAATCAGATGAAATATAGTCTTCAAAATCTAGCTTCATTCGCCTGGCATAATGCATTTGAGGTTTCTCCATGTTATCGCGTGTATGTATCAATAATTTGCTTCATTTAATTGCTGGCTGGTACTCCATTGTTTCAATGTAGCCCATCTTATATACACTTACCTGCTGAAGAACATTTACGTTGTTTCCAGGTTTGGAGAGACTGCAAATAAAGCTGCTATAAGTATTCACATGTAGGCATTTGTGGGAACATACGTTTGTATTTCTCTTGGGTAAATAAATACCTAGGCGTCAGATTTCTTGGTCCTATGGAAAGTGTAGGTTTAACTTTTGATGAATTTGCCAAACCTTTGACTGTATCGTTGGTGTTCCCACCTACAGCGTGTGTGAGTTCTGGCTGCTCCGCATCCTCATTGGCATTTGGTATTATCAGGATTTCTTTGTTCTTTTTCTTTAGTTTTTCAGTTCTTCTAATAGGTGTATATCTCATCCTCAATTTAGTTTGTAATTTCCCAATGAAAAGTGATGTGGAGCATGTTTTCATGCGCGTATTTGTCATCCATTTTTCTTCTTTGATGAAGTGGCTCATTAAATCTTTGGCTACTTTCTTATTATGATGAAATATATGTAACAAAACTACCATTTTAACCTTTTTTAATTGTTCATGTCAGTGGCATTAAGTACGTTCCCCTTGTTCTACAACCATCACCACCATCCACCTCTAGAACTTTTTTAATCTTCCCAAACTGAAATTGTGCCCATTAAATGAACAAATCTCCATTTCCCCTTGCCCAAGACCATGGCCATCACCATTCTATTTTCTGTGTGTCTATGAATTTCTTGCCTTAGACATTCCATTGAAGTGGAATCTACAGGATTTGTCCTTGTGTGACTGACTTATTTCACTAATGGAGCCTAATGTCTCCAATCCACATTGAGGTAGGGGTCAGTATTTCCTTCCTTTTTAAGGCTGAATAACATTCCATTGTATGTGTTTTCCACATTTAGTTAATCCATTCCTCTGTTGATGGACCCTTGGATGGCTTCTACCTTTTCATCATTGTCAATAGTGCTGCTAAGAACATGGGTGCACAGACATCTATTCGAGTTCCTGCTTTCGATTCTTTGAGTACACATCCATAAGTGAAAAAACTGGATCATATGATAATTCTATTTTTATTTTTTTGAGGAACTGCCAGGGTGTTTTCCACAGCAGATGCACCATTTTACAATCTAAAAGCAAAGCAGAGAACTTCCACTTTCTCTACATCCTTGTCAACACTTATTTCTCCTTTCTTTCTTTTTTCAAATTGCCACACTGATGGGTATGAAGTGATACTTCCTTGTGTAGTTAAATTTGCATTATCCTAATATTAGTAATGTTTATCATGTTTACAGTGTTTACTGGGGATTTGTATATGTTTGGAGAAATTTCTTTTCAAATCCTTGGCCAATTTTTATTTAGTGGTATTTGTTTTTTTGTTGTTGAGTAGCTGATTGTTTAAACACATATAAAACTAGATTCTTTTTATGTTTGTTTACTGCTGTTTTGTTTTGAGAGTCCTTGATATATTCCAGATACAAGTCATCCATCAGATATATATTTGCAGATATATTCTCCCAGTCTGTAACTTTTAGCTTTCTTAATAGTGGCTTTTATGGAACAGCAGACCCCATTCCCCAAGACATGTGTCACCCATGAGGTGACCTACAGGCGTGTCATGACGTGGAAGAGTAGAGCAAAGAAGATTACAAGGGGGAAGTTCTGGAGGCCAGAGGGAGGCATTCAGGGGTGCAAAGGTGATGTGAGAATTTCAGCCACTCAAAAAACACAGGACTTAATCCCTGAACACTGTAAATGTTCCCTAATAAGTAAAAAGGATTTTTACAGATGTTATTAAGGTAAGGATCTTGACCTGCAGAGTTGATCCTAGATTATATGGGTTGGTCCCTAAATCTCATCCCAAGTATCCTTCTAAGAGAGAAGCAGAGAGTGATGCTCCACACACAGAGGAGGATGAGCAATGTGACCACAGAGACAGAGTGATGTGGCCACAAGTCAAGGAATGCTGGCAGCACAATCATCCGGGAGAAGTAAGAGGTGGATTTTCTTCTAGAGCCTCTGAGGGAGTGCAACCTACAACAACTTGATTTCTGCCCAGCATGACTGATTTTGGATGATGGGGTTCAGGCCACGTTACCCCAAGATGTGGCACCTTTGCATATTGAATATTTCAAACTGAAGTAATTAGAGAAATGGCATGTGCAGGAAGGACTTTCTGACCTTCTCCTGAAGTGAGTCATAAACACTCACTGAGAGATGCCCTCTGTATCCTGGAGGAAAGGAGCATGTTATCTCCCAAGATCAAGGAACATGGAGAGCCATCTGAAGCAACAGGCTTTGTTAAGTTTCTTCCAGTTTACTGCACTTGGCTCACACTCTTTGTCCTATCATATCTCTCCACGACTTGCCACTCTTCATCAAATCCAGCAGGAAAATACTTCAGTTGAACCATTTACTCAGGTCTTCATTTCCTTACAAAGTCTCCTGTGCCACATAAAACTTACATTAAATATATTTTTATGCAATTATCTTGTCAATCTGCCTTGGGTTACAAGGATCCAACGAAAAAATTACAAGAGTACAGGGAAAATATTATTTCTCTCTTTCAGAGATTTCTGGCCTCCAGCACTGTGAGAGATAAAATTCTCTTGTTTTAGACTCTGAACGTGTGGTCATTTGTGACAGTGGCCCCAGGAAGCTAATACAGGCAGGAAATCAGAGAGATGCCATGTCCAAGGAGATTGGAGAGAATAACAAAGAAAAGCTCTCCCTCACAGACCCATTCCTCTGTACCTCTTGGCAGCCAAACTACTCAAACTGTTGCTTGTACCACTTTTCCCATCTCCCTTCCTCCAATTCTTTCCTGGACTTGCGCCAACCAAGTCAGCACCCCTTTCCCAACTCTCCATTAAAACTGCTGTGTCACGATCACCAAGGACAAACGTGTTTCCTTGTGCCCTTCTCTTCTCTGTGTGCTGTCAGCCCCATTTTGTCTCATCTGTTTTCATCACTTTACATGACTCTACATCCTCACACCTCCAGCCTAAACCCCACTCCTAGTCTGCAGACATTTGTATCCAACTCTCTCACTGACATCCATAGTTGAATGTCAAGTTGCTTCTCAGAATGAACATCCCTCTTCAAAACCCTACTCTCTGATATCCTTCATGGAACACAACTCCATCCCTCTAGTTGCTCAGGGCAAACATTAGGGCATCATTCTTGCTCCTCTCTCTCCTCACTCCCCACATCCGTTAGAAAACCCTGCTAGTTCCATCTTCATAATACGTCTAAACACAAATGTGTTTAGAGAATTCAGCAGTCCCTTCCCAATCTCTGTGTTGCTGCTGTGGACCCACTCTGGCCTTTACTGAACAGAGCAGCCATGGGGATCCTGTGAAAATGGAAGTTCAACCATATCCTCCATGGAGTCCAGATTCTTGCATTTCCTGCAAGGCCTCACAAGCTCTGCACCAGCACAGGGTCTGTACCATCCTCCCAGCTTCTCCCCTCCCTGTGCCTCCCTCTGCTGTCAGACTTCCTCCTGTTTCCCCTGCACACCAAGCGTGCTTTTGTCTCAGACTATTCTACCCGCTGTCCTTTCTGTTCCCTTTCCTGGGGTAATTTTCCCTCAGGCAAATGCAGAACCTGCTTTCTTGCCATCTTAAGTCTTCGCTCCAATGTCACTCCGCATATTCTCAGATGTAGAAAATTGTCCCCAAGATATCACATGTTGCTTTCCCTGCATGACTTTTCTCCAAACACATGTTAGCATCCAACTTGCTCTAATGTTATTTGCTTTGATTTCTATCCTTCTTGTCTCCAGAATGACAGTCTCTTGATGACAGAGATTTTGGATGCTGTGTTCACCGATGCACCCACAGCACCTACGTCAATGTCGGTACATAGTAGGTCTTCCATAATACTTGCTCAACAGTTTATAAATAAATTATAGAATGTTACTGTGCTCATAACCATACAAGGATTACACACACACACACACACACACACACACACACACGGTGACATTTAAGACTGAGTCTGAGGGATGAACAGGACTAGGAGAGGTAGGAATGGGGAGGGAAGGGAAATTCAGGAGAAAGAATTGCACATGCAAAGTCTGAGTCACAGAGTCCTTGGCCAGGCTGGGAGTGGAGTCATTGCGACAGGCAGAGAGAGGGAGGGATTTTTGGGGAAAGTCCAGTGAAGAACAGACCACATCAGGCCATCAAATGCACCCTGTGGTGTTTGCAACTCAGTTTCTGGTCATGGAGAGGATACGCAGCTGATCATACTGTGCAGGACGTGGACAATGATGGTCTCTGGAAACGCAGTCTGGAGGCCTGTGTTGAGAGGAGAGATGGAGGCTGGAAGTAAGGTGGGTTCAGAGACCTGGGGAAGAGATGAGGCCCCAGGAATAACCAAGGTCAGGAGGAGGAGGAGACAGGCAGCAAGATGAGCTGTGATTAGGACAAAGGATGGACAAAACAGTGACTTATTGGACTCTGGAGAAAGGAAGGAAGTCAATGTGCATGAGCACACCCCACAATCCTGGCGTTAGAGTTGGGGGCCACGGTGTCATCAGTGTGAGAGGGAACCCCAGCAAAGAAGTGGGTTTGGAGAGGAAGAAGGCAAGTCAAATGTGGCCGTGCTGAGCAGAGCAATCCTGAGGGTCACCCCAGGGGAGGTGTGGTGGGCTGTTGGGTGGTGAGACACCCGTGTCACATACCTGAGGGATTAACCTGGACTGGTGTTTGCATCCTCCACGCCTCCAATGGGCCCCATCATCTTCCTCCTGAAGGACCTCATGCTGAGAAAAGAGACCAGGGTCTTCCAATCCAGTCAGACTGTGGTTCAGAGAGCAGTAGACTCACCCTCTCTTCTCTATCCAGGGGCTGGAGGTGTGACCAAGGTGGGAGAGGGCAGGTCTGGCTCCATAGACCTTTTTGAGCACACAGGTACCTCCCATCCTGGATGCTCAGTGAGTGGGACAACACAACTGCCCAGGAGGATTCCCCAGCACCACCTCACCCCTGTCAGCCTCTTGCCTGCCCTGCCCCCAGATCCCTTTGGGCCCTGCCGGCACTGATTCTGGGACTCAGACACGTGCCCCTGGTCCTCCCCACACCTCCCCTTCCCCCGGGACAATGCTCACATGAGGAAGATGAGGCAGAGGAGGAGGAGCAGGGTCTTCACAGCCAATTCCCCAGTGGCCACCAGAACCACCTCTGCCATGGGCCCTGATCTCCCTGCAGAAAAGTGGGGCAAGACTAGATTCACCTGCTGCCTTGCAATCCTGTGTCCTTTCACTCCCAGTAGGATCTGGACATTGGTCCCCAGGCCCTCCTCCATCGCTGGATGCAGGACCCCCTGTGTCCACGCTTCACCCCATACCACCCCACATCCTGACTCTCCAGCATTTGGAGAGAGAAAAATTGTATAAGTTGGACTTCATCACAATGACAAAATTTTGTTCTTCAATTGACACTACTAAGAAAATAAAAAGCCAACCCATTTAGCGGGAGCAAATATTTGCAATTCACAGATCTGATAAGAGTGTAGTATCCAGCACTCTTACAACTCAACAAGAGAAAGTCAAACTACCCACTGAAAAAAATGAGCAAAGAGAGCTAGCCCTGATGGCCTAGTGGTTAAAGTTAGGCACTCTGTGCCTCAGTGGTAGAAACACACCACTCCTCTGTCAGTAGCCATGCTGTGGCCGTGGCTCACATAGAAGAACTAGAAGGACTTAAAAATAGAATATACAGCTATGTCCTGGGGCTTTGGGGAGAGGTAAAAAAAAAAGAGGTGAAGATTGGCAACATATTTTAGCTCAGGGTGAATCTTTCCCAGCAAAAGAAAAAAAAGGAAAAAAAAAGTAGGCGAATAACTTGAAAACAAAAATCTCCAAAGAAGATATACAAATGGCCAATGGCCACAAAAAAATTAACAATTTCGTTAGTCATTACATAAAGGCAAATGAAAGTCCTCATGAAATACCCCTTTACTGTACTAGCAGGCTATATTAAAAAAAAGAAAGAAAGAAAAATATCAGTGTAGGTAAGGGTGTGGAGAAATCAGAACCCTCATACATTGCTAGTGTGAATGTAAAATGCAGTTGCCACTGTGGAGAACAGTCTGGCCTTTCTTCAAAAAGTTGAAGATTGAATTACCATGTGACCTAGCATTTCTACTCCTGGGGAGTTACATGCTCAAGAAAACTGAAAACATGTTTGAACGATAGTGTGTACACCAACGTTTATAGCAGCATTGTTCACAATAGTCAAAAAGTGGAAACCACCTAAATGTCCATCAACTGATCAATGGACGAACAAAATGTGGTACATCCATAGAATGGAATATTATTCACACAAAAAAGAAAGAATTACTGATACATGCTTTATGGATCAACCTTGAAAACGTTTTGTGAAGCAAAAGAAGTCAGACAAAAAAGGCCACATTTTGTATGATTCTACTTTTATGAAATGTCCAGAATAGGCAAATCCATAGAGACAGAAAGCAGATTAGTGGTTGCAGGCGCTGAGGGAGAGGAGTATGGAAAGCGACTGCTTCGTGGGCAAAGGGTTTCTCTTTGGGGTGATGAAAATGTTGGATGGATGGAATTAGACAGTGGTGATGGTTGTACAACATTGTGAATGTACTAAAAGCCACCTACTATACACTTGAAAATGGCTCAAATAGTGACTTTACTCTTATTGAATTTTTCCTAAATAATAAAACAATGCATATAGATTTTTAGGAACTATACAGAGATACCAATATTTACCTGCTACTGGCAAAAATCAAAAGGTTTCACCTTGTACTGAGTTACTAAAAATACACACACTTATCATCTGCACAGCAGAGAAACCATCAACAAAACAAGAGGACAACACACTAAATGGGATGAAATATTTGCAGATCATATATTTGACAAAGGGTTACTTTCCAAAATATATAAAGAACTCATACAACTCAACAACAAAAAAATGAGCAACCCAATCAAAAAATGGGCAGAGGAAATGAACAGACATTTTTCCAAAGAAGATATACAGATGGCCAACAGGCACATGAAAAGATGTTCCACATCACTAATTATTAGGGAAATTCAAATCAAAACTACTATGAGAGGGCCGGCCCCATGGCTTAGCGGTTAAGCGTGCACGCTCCACTGCTGGCAGCCCGGGTTCGGATCCCGGGCACACACCACTTCTCCGGCCATGCTGAGGCCGCGTCCCACATATAGCAACTAGAAGGATGTGCAGCTATGACATACAGCTATCTAGTGGGGCTTTGGGGGAGAAATAAATACATAAATAAAAAAATTAAAAAAAAAAACTACTATGAGATGTTACCTCAAACCTGTCAGAATGCTTATAATTAACAAGACAAGTAATAACAAATGTTGGAGAGGATGTGGAGAAAAGGGAACTCTCATACACTGCTGGTGGGAATGCATACTGTTGCACCCTCTACGAAAAACAGTATGGAGATTTCTCAAAAAATTAAAAATAGAAATACCATATAATCCAGCTATCCCACTACTGGCTATTTATCCAAAGAACATGAAATCAACAATTCAAAGACATTTACACATCCCTATGTTAATCGCACCATTATTCACAATAACCAAGACATGGAAGCAACCCAAGTGCCCATCAACAGATGAACGGATAAAGATGTGGGATATATACACTATAGAATACTACTGAACCATAAAAATGACAAAATCATGGCATTTACAATGACACAGATGGACCTTGAGGATTATTATGTTAAGCGAAATAAGCCAGACAGAGAAAGATAAACACTGTATCATTTGACTCATATGTGGAAAATAAACAAACACATGGATAAGAAGAACAGATTAGTGGTTACCAGAGGGGAAGGGAGTGGCTGGAAGGCGAAAGTGGTTAAGAGGCACATATGTATGGTGATGGATAAAAACTAGACTATTGTTGGTGAACACAATGCAACCCATATAGAAACTGATATATAAAAATGTACACCTGAAATTTACACAATGTTTTAAGCCAACATGACCTCAGTAAAAATAAAAGGTGTAACTACAGCTGAGGTGTGAAATGACCCTGCATGCTCAGGGAAAAACAAATAGTTCTGTGAAGTTTAAGTGGATGGGCATATTTGGAAGTATTTGTACATAAGGTTAGTAGAAGAAATTATGGGAGATTTTAAAAGCCATATTAGAGTGGGGAAAGTCAGAGGCATGAAAGAGAATATTGATAAATGCAACAGTGGTTTAAAAGTAAATGTTTAATAAGTAGCTCACTCATGGTGGGGGGAGAGGGAGTCCTGATTGGTAGCATTTGCCAATTTCCTTGGTGTAAATACTCCCATCTTGGACAATTTCAAGCACCTAAGTTGAAGTTACTGAACCCAGAATTGGGAAAAGATGGACACAATTAGTTCTTGCCAAATAGTCATAGTCAACACCAGTACACGCAACTCAGAAGAAAAATGCATGTTGTTCCCTGGAAAAATCACCATATGCTGAGTCAAAAAGCCATCAATAGACTGGAAATTAATCCTCTCAACTAACACACAACTGAAGTCCTTAATATGAACAGAGCTTCTTCAAATAATTAAGAAAAAGTCCACAAAGAAATACAAATGTTCTTAAACATAATGAAAGATCACAACGTAGTCACAAAATAATACTGCAACTTAAAATGACAGTGAATTCACTTAGGATCAACAAGGATGAACATGTTCAGCAGGGAAGGAGGCACATTGCAGGTGGGAGTATAAACAGAGCCACCTCCATGCAGTGGGATTTGGCAACATCTGTAGAAATTACACACATACCCTTGGATCCAGGACTTTCTTCTCTATGAAATTATCCGATAGACATATGCACACACATGGAGAATGTTCATACAAGTTATTCAGTGCAGTATTATTTGTCTGAGCTGAAGACTGGAAACACATAATTTTCCACCAACAGGGGACCAGTTAAGTACTTTATAGTATAATATACATCCCATTTGGAAAATCATTGAGTCATCAATAACAATGAAGAAGGTTTCCTATGTACTGATACAGAAGGATCTCTAAGATAGACTGAGTGTGAGGAAAAGGCAAGTTTAGTTCATAGAAATATACCCATGTCACTTTCTTAGTTGTGACAAATGTGCCAAGGTGATGTTGGATTTTAGTGACGAAGAAAGCTGGGTGAGGGATTATGGAAACTCTGTAGCATGTAAATCTAAATTTACTCTATGTGAAAAGTTTATTAAAAATAATAATAAAGATGCAGAGCAGTGGGTACAGTATGATGTTTATGTGCGTGTGTGTGTTCGAATGTATATGTATATGCATAGGTTAAATGTCTATGCATATGTTGTATTTGAGAAGATAACAAAGAGGGAGGTCCACAGTGTTTTATTCTTACTAAATTTTGCTAGGGACTGAATTGTGTTCCCCCCTAATTCATATGTCCAAGCCCTAATCCCCAGTATGATGGTATTTGGAGGTATCTGGATGGGCTTTTGGGAGGAGATTAGGGTCAGATGAGGTCCTGTGAGTGGGGCTCTCATGATGACATTGGTGCCCTTATGAGAAGAGACACCAGAGAGCTGGCTCTTTCTCAGTCCTAGGAGGACACAGCCAGGTGCGGCCGTCTACAAGGCAGGAAGAGAGCCCTCACCAGGAACCCTGTGGCTGGTGATCTTGGACTTCCAGCCTCCAGAACTATGAGAAATAAATTACTATTGTTTAAGCCCCCCAGTCTGGAGTATTTTGTATTGGCAGCCCAAGCAGACTAAGGCACATTTTATGATTAGTATTTTAAACACTAACATTAAAATGACCCAAGGAGGCTGGTGGAGTAGGAGGGGTCCAGATCCTAAGGAGAATGAGGACAGGATTTGGGATGAGAAGGTATCCCTGGAATGGAGACAGCACATCCATTGGACATGAAAGAGGCCATGCAAACCCCCTGAGAGCAGGGTCATTGGTGGTGGGAGTTCAGCTTGCAAGTTAAGGAGCAAGTGAGGGCTTCTTACATCTGCTGTGCCCACACCTGGCCTGAGCCTTTGATCCGTCTGATTTCTGAACCTCAGCTCTGCTCTGAAGGGAGGAGACAGACCCCACTTCCACCACACCCCCTGGAGGGGAGAGGTTGCACCCTACCTGTGCCTTCTTTCCGGAACCTGCTGATGGTCAGGTTCTGGGGTGCATCTGTACAGACAGACATAATTGTTCCCTTTTCAGTGGCAGGAAGGTGGGTGTTGGCCCTTTTCTCCCAGAACTTTAGAAATAGGAAGGGTGTGGAGTTGAGTGTCCCCTTTCCTTCCTCCCCAGAGACAGCTTGCAGGACCCAACACCCAGCACCCCAGGCCCTGCATCCCCTCTCCCCAACACCCACTGCCATCAGGGACCCGGCCGTCCTGGCCTGGCACTCACAGGACACATTGAGCTGGATGGTTGTCTCTGTGCTCACTCCAGCTCCGGGGAAGGTCACTAGACAGGTGAGGTTGGTGCCATGGTCCTGGGGGCCTGGGGTGAGGGTGAGCACCGAGGTCTGGGGAGTCTTGGGGCCTAAGGAAGTGAGGGCGACCCCAAACCAGGAGAAGATTGGGGGAGTCCCCCTCTTACAGGCCCATGGCACTGCACAAGTAATGTTCTTGGTGTGGCCAGATTCCAGCGTCCCGTGGATATAGATGTCAGGCGTCTGTGTCAGAGCTGAGGAGGAGAGAGACAGAGACATAGGCCTGGAGGTGGGCACCACAAGTGTGACCTTAAGAGCAACCTCTGCCTCAGGCCAGCTGTCTCCTTCCCAGCCATCCTCAGCATCCTGTCCTCCTGGGTCCTCTTGGGTCCCTCCCAGAATGAGGTGCAGAAGATCCACCTCTGGCCCTGCCCTGGGGCCCCTCAGAACCCATTCCATGTGTCCCCTCCTTGATCCCATTCTTTACCCGTCACATGCACAGAGAGTAGGTTCTCTTTGTAACTGTATCTCACATAAGACCCTCTCTCCACCCTAAAGAAGTATGTCCCCGAGTCCCTCCTCCTGGCGTCTCTGATGTCCAGGGAGCAGTTGGAGGTCCCGGGGTCCCCAAGGAGGTGGAATCGGCCCTGGGTCTCTTCCTGCACTTCACGATCTGGGTTGTGTGTGGCCACAAGAGCATCCTGGTCTTTATTGTCCCCTTCTCGGAACCAGGAGCCATGAGTTGAGGCAGCGTCAGTCTTGTACTCCCGGGGATGGGAGAAGGTGCAGGGCACAGAGACGCACAGGCCCTCCTCCACCGTCACAGACTCCTGTACTCGTAGCCAAAATCTCCCATCTTGAGCCAGGGACCCTGCAGGGAAAGGAGCTTCAGCCGGAGTCCCCACCTGCCCATCCCCTCTCCCCTTTGGCCCACTCACCTGCCCACAGCAGGGGCAGCAGCAGCAGCAGCAGTGACATCTCTGGAGTAAGAGTCACAGGGCCTTGGTGTCACAGGACTGAGAGGCAGCCCAAGCAGGAAGCCTAGGCTGAAGTTGGAAAGATTCCTGACCACAGAAGAGGAACTAGGCACCCACATGCTGTAGGAGCTGGCGTAGTCTTTGGAGAATAACTTCTACTTTGCAGATGGGCTCCCAATGAGGGTCACACACAGCAAAGAGGATTCCACCTGCTGCCTCCGTCTCCCTTTCCATGACCTGTCGCTCCTGCACCACTGTCCACACCAGGAAAGCAGACACTGCCTCGTCAATCACAGCTTCTAGATGCCCCAAGGGTCAATCCCACCAGGTGTGGACTCAGGTGGGGTTGGTGAGGGAACCTCAAGATGTGAAAGATGAGGAAGGGTCCCCCCACCCCTGGAGAGGGAGGAGGTGATTAATGAATGAACGAACATGACAACTGCATCTTGAGCATCTACTCCTTTCTGGAGAGTGGAGAAACAGGGGACGATAGGACAGACTTTGTCTGTGTCCTTGAGAACTTCTCTAACACCTGAGGAGGCAGGGAAACCCCAGGCCCTTCCAGCTCGTGTTGGGACAGTGTGTGATGGTGGAAGCACAGGCAGGGGCTGATAGAAAGCTGATTGCCCTGTGCAGCCAGGAGAGCTCCCAGGTACAAATGGCCAGAGTAGACAGGGTCAGGATTAGGTGGGGGTCAGAAGGATGTAACCCCCACAGGTTGTCCTGGAGCTTCCTGACCTGCTCACAGCCCTTGCTCCAGGCGTCCCAGGTGTTCACTGCACAGGCCAGGACTGAGAGACAGGCATTTGGAGAAAAATGACAGCACAGCGTGATGCTGGGGGAAACCTCTGACTTTGGAGTCAGGGGCATGGCCCTTCTCCCCTCCAAGCCTCAGTTTCCTCATCTGTCACCTGCAGGAATCCCAATTCTCAGCCCTCGTCTGTGGGAAAATCCATTATGGGGATGGAGGTGGGCAGTCCTGCAGGTCGAGGGCCTGGCCCTGCCCACTCCTCAGTGGTCATTCTGAGTCCCACCCTCAGTGAGAAGCTCCTGGTGGTCAGCACTTCTTTGGGGCTTCCTTATCTGAGGCCTCCAATTAGGTGAAAGAGGCACCAGCTGTGTAACCAAATCACCCTGGCCTCAAGCCTGGCTCTCTAATGCTTGCTGTGCTGCCTTGGGGAGGGGCTTAACCTCTCCATGCATAGTTGGGTGCCTATGCACACAGGATGTTATGGACTGAATCACATCACCTCCAAAATTCATGTGTTGAAGCTCTAACTCCCAGTACCTCTGAATGGGACTGTCTTTGGAGATAGGGCATTTAAAGAGGTAGTTAAGTTAAATGAGATCATTAGGATGGGCCCTAATTTAATAGGACTGTTGTCCTTCCAAGAAGAGGAGATTAGGACACAGACATGCACAGAGGGAAGACCATGTAAAGACTTAAGGAGGAGAAGGTGGCCATCTGTAAGCCAAGGAGAGAGGTCTCAGAAGGAACCAATCTTGTTGACACCTTGATCTTGGACTTCCAGCCTCCAGAACTGTGAGAAAATGAATTTCTCTTATTTAAGCCACCCAATACGTGGTATCCGTTATGGCAGTCTCAGCACAGGAACACATGGGGTCACCAAGGAGGTTCAACCTGTTCGTGCAGATAAAGTGCTCTGAGAAGCCTAGTCCGGCCCACAATGGACACAATCCACTCAGTGTCCAGTGGCCAGCATGCAGGATGGGGCTGCTCTGAGGATGGGAGAGAAAAGGGAAGGGAAAGTTTTGGTAACCAGAGGAAACTTCTACTGCTCCTCTGTGCACCAGCTCTGAACTCTGCAGGGCTCTTACTTCACCCCGGCCACAGTTCCCCTCCTCTCCCCAGGACAGGACATGCTCCACAGGCCTCTGCTGGAGCTCGTCCATCTGCTGGCTGAGCCTGTCACTGCTCCTGCACCCTGGGCATCCGTCAGCCACCTGTTGAGTCGAGTGTTCTGCTGGGCTGAGCTGAGGGAAGGCTGACCCTGGAAGAGAACTAGCGGAGCCAGGAGGTGGGAGCAGATAGACATTCACAGCCTGGCATGGTCAGGGCTGACCCAGCAGAGAGTACGGGGCTGTGAGAGCCCGAGAAGGGAGTAAGGATGTGGCTGGAGGGCGGGACAGGTGTGCTGGGAGCTGGAAGGTGAGCAAGGTTGTCTGGGAGGTAAGTTCATCCTCCAGAGAGCAGGCCCAGAGCCAAGGACGCGGGTGTGAGCAGACAGGGAGCCCCCGCAGCTCCACCTGCAGCCCCCGGCCAGTGCCTTGCCTCAGTCAGATCCTCAGACTCTCAGCTCCAGTGTCCAAGGAAATCCGAGTCTGAACTCCAACATATCTCCTCCTCCTCCTCCTCTTCCTCCTCCTTCTCTTCTAGGGAAGGGGATGGTAACTGAGCCACCCGATAGCTCTGCAGCTAACATTGCTCCTTGCTGCCCCATGCAGGGGACCCTGGTTCCCTCCTGCCCAGGTCCCTTCATCAACATATGGGTTTCCAGGACGACATCTCAGGAGCTTCCTCAGGGAGCCTAGGGTCTGTTCAGGAGCTGGAGTACCCAAAGGGATGTCTTATTGGAGCTGGGACAAAGAACTTTCCAGAGGAGAGAAGCCAAGACGGCGGTGTAGGCAGACTCTGAACTCACCTCCTCCCACGGACACAGCCAATTAACAACTACTCATGGAAAAATTACCCCTGAGAGAGAACTGAAAACTGGATAAGAGGAACTCCTGCAACAAAGTACAATCCTAATTGAGGTGGAAGAGGCAGAAACTCCCTTCTGGAGAGAAAAAATGCCACCTTCACGAGCTGCAGTGCTTCACGGCCGCCCAGGAGCAGCCCAAAGGTATGCAGCCATCCCTGGAGGAGCGGGGCCCTGAGCTGGGAGCGCCCCCGCTGTAGGCATTTTGTGGACCCAGCACAATCGAGAAGAGGGGCATAATATCTGACTTTGCCTGCTACTAAAACATTGGGGAGTACCCCCAGAAAAGCTGGTGCACAAAGAAATTAAAACCAGCTCTTAAAGGGCCCACACGCAAACTCTACCATTTCAGAAAGCAACCTAAAATCACCAGAAAGAAAGGTGCACAGTGCTTTGGTGAAAAGAGACTCACCTGATAGGCTCTGAGTGCATTGCAATGAGAGGTGAGACCTCTCCAGGGACTGAGACATTGGTGACAGCCATTGTTGTGGCTTGGCGTGGGCGTGCTGACACAGACGCTGGCAGACACCATTGGAGTTCTCCCTGGGGCCTACTAACCCAGGGTCTGCCCCACCCACTAGAGCACCAATTTAATCCAGCTCAGCCAGGGCAGGCTGCCCACCCTAGAGACTGGCTCCACCCAACAAGAAGCCCTCAGGCAATTTGTGGGCCTGCATAGATTGGTGACTGGATTCTCTGCAGCCTGGCAACTGACCCCACTTCAGTGGGGCAGGGCGTGCACAAGGAGCAGGTGGAGAGTTTGCGGCAGTGGTGGAGTGTGTGGAGCTCCTGCCGTGGAGAGACTGGGTCCACTTCAGGAGGTCCAGGTGCACACACGGGGCAGGACTGCATTGACTGTGTGTGTGGACCTGTGGGCAGCAGGGCTTGTCAGCTGCAGAAGACTTGTGCTTCTCAAAGACCCACATGGGGGTTTGCCCCACCTTCCAAAGCCTGAAACAATTGGGTGCTCCTGTGCCTGAGGCCAGCCCCACCCAGCTACAATCCTCAGAGAGCTGACAAGAGACATAAAGGCTGGAGGCTTATAGCATTTGTAAGCCCGTGAGCCTAACAACCTGCCACGCTGGGGGCTTACTAACTTAAAAGAAATACTGAAACACAAATGTGGTATTAGAACTTGCAGCCAACTGTGCTGGGGCTCCCCACACCCGATAAAGAGACTGAAGGGCCCACAACAACTACAAGCAGCTGAGCATCACAAGAGCTGACCAGGAGCATAACTCAGACTCCCTGGGCGCCTACAGGGAGAGCAAACATGCCATAACAAATGGACACACATAGCCCAGATAGGGCTCACTCTTGGAACATTGAGAACTGAGGAAAGCACACTGCAGGCCTCCTAAGGCATCACTTATATAAGGTCACCTATCCAAGAGCAGGAGACGTAGCTGACTGACCTAATACGTAGACAGAAGCACAGGGAAACAGGCAAAATGAGGAGGCAAAGGAATACATTCCAAGTAAGGGAACAGGACAAAACCCCAGAAAAAGAACTAAGTGAAACAGAAATGAGCAACCTACCTGACAGAGAGTTCAAACAAAGAGTGTTAAGGATGCTCACTGATCTGGGGAGAAGAATAGATGAACTCAGTGAGAATGTCAACAAAGAAATGGAAGATATAAAAGAGGGCCAATCAGAAATGAAG
>CM053541.1:8415136-8489438 GCA_028646465.1 Rhinoceros unicornis | reverse complement strand
GATGTGCGGCAGTGTGGCTCTTTCCACTCTAGCTTTTCACTGTCTGGGATTCCATTGTTGGTCTGTGACTATTTCTTTTGTTGTATCTTGTCGGGGGAAGAGTTCACGGAAAAGCTCACTCCGCCATGATGCTGACGTCACCCCGTGAGCTGTCTTTGATCATACTCCATGTGTACTGTATCACTCCATTAACAAATCCTGTTGTTTTCCTCTTCAAAATGTATCCAGAACCCAACTTCTTCACACTAGATTCATCATTGCTGTCCTAGAATAAGTCTGTCTACGGACTGACTTGTGTCACACAAAATTAATATATTCAAACTCTAACCCCAATGTGACTGTTTTTGGAGATATGGACTTTAAAAATATAATTAAGTTTAAGTAAGGATATTAGAGTAGGGCCTAAAATGATTTATGTCCTTATAAGAAGAAAAAAAGACACTAAGGATGCATGTGCATGAAAAAAAAGGCATGTGAGGACATAGCAACAAGGCGGCCATCTGTGCAAGCCAAGGAGTTTTCAGGAGAAAGCAAATTTGCTGCACCTTGATCTTGGACTCCAGCCTAAAGAATTGTGAGAAAATAAATTTCTGTAGCTTAAGCAACCCAGTCTATGGTATCTTGTTATGGCAGCCCAAGCAAACTAATACAGCCTGCATCATCTCTTGCCTGGATTATTTGAGTGTCTTCCATCACTAGTCTCCTCTCTTCTACCCTATCTTGCTACAGAACTTCTCAACAGAATAGCCAGAGTGATCTACTTAAAATGAATGTCAGTTCATGTCTGTGAAATGCTAGAATATATATTTATATATCTACATCTGTGTCTAATATAGATGTTGATATAGATATCGATGATATGAATATAGATATAGATCTACTTCCAGTTTCTGTTTTAACGTTTGGTCTTTGACCCTGGTTTCTGACACCTAGCTCCTAAATCCCTGAGATTTTCTGGGTGATAGGAGTGTCTTTTGTTCTAATGAGATGACACTTGGAGGGATTCTAGATGGGGGTTGATCAACAGAAAGACCAAGCCATGGTTAGAAGCTTGAAACTCTCAGACCCATCACCTATCCTCCAGAAAGGGGAGAGAGGCTGGAAATGGAGTTAATACTCTATCACGTCTACATGATGAAGCCTTCATAGAAATCCAAAATGTATGAGGTTCTGGGAGCTTCCGGGTTGGTGAACACGTGCAGGTGCTGGGAGAGTGGTGCTCCAGAGAAGGCATAGAAGCTCCTTGCCCCTCCCCACATACCTTGTCCTATGCATCTCTTCAACTGGATGGTCCATCTGTATCCTTTATCATGTCCTTTTATAATAAGCTGGTACACAGTAAGTAAATTGTTTTCCTAAATTCTGTGATCTACTCTAGCATATTATGAACCCAAAGAGAGAGTCATGGGAACCTTCAGTTTATAGGCAGTTGGTCACAAGCACAGTGACAACCTGGACTTGAGATTGGCATGTGCAACGTGGAGGTGGGGCAACCTCATGGGACTGAGCCCTTAACCTGTGGGGTCTGAGGCTGTGTCTAGGTAAAGAGGATACCCAGCTGGTGTCACAGAGAATTGCTTGGCGGGGGGAATATCCTCACCCATCTGGGGTCCATAGTGTCAGAACTGAAGTGTTCTGTGTGAGAAGTAAAGGAGGCACACACAGAAGTTGTCACTCTTCTCAAAATACAAAAGTAATGATGGTGAACTTCATGACTCTGTGATATTCGCAGCCTCTGCGCCTCTCCATCCTCATTCCCTGCCCACCATTACCCACTCCCCACCCCAAATAGCTCTGCTTTAGGAGCACCATCTTACTTTCTGTTTTTCTAATACAGCAGGGATGCCTCAACCTCAGAGCCCTAGCATCTGCTGCTCTGTCTGTTTAGAGCCCTCAGTGATCCTCTCTCAGGGCTCACACTGCACTCCTTCATCTCCTGCAGGTGTTTTCTCAGAGACTCCAACACCCAGCACCGTCCCTCCTCATTCTCCCATTTCATTTCCCTCCAGAGCACTTATTTCCTGTATATTTTCACCGCTTATTCGTTCATTATTATCATCCCCCTCCACAATAAATGGAAATCCATGACAGTAGGGACATTTTACATTTGTAAGATATGTATTTGTCAAAATACAGGTATTACCCAAGCCCTCAGAACAATTGACAAGGAGGAGATAGTTGCTGAAGGAGTAGATAAATGCATGGGTGATAGCTGACCGTGTGCTCAAAACCCTCACAGCAGTGTCCACACGAGTCGGAGTTAAATAAATAAACGAAAGTCAGAGCTCAAAGGATGAGCAGGAGTAGAGCAGGTTGATATAGGCATGTGAGGAGGAGGGGACAGTAGAGCAATGATTCTGAGATGTAAGAAGCTGACTCTGCTTGAGGTGAGCGAGCAGGCCAGTGTGGGAGGAGTGAAGCACTGAAGGTGACTCTGGTTTCCCTGCCCCAAATGCCAGACAAAGGTATTTGGGCACTTGTACTTTGGCAGTGTGGAGGAGCAGTGCATTTCATTATGGAGGGAATGCTAATGTGCTGGGGAGGAGAGAGGGGAGGGCTGCAGCAGGAGGAGGACTAAGAGGGGAGCTCGGCTCAAAGGGCGTGGTTGTATTAAGCAGTACTCTGAAGAAGCACAGACAAGTTTTGCAGCATATGGGAGCAGGAAGAGGTGATGGAGGACTGGGGAGGGACAAAGCCAGGTCTCTGGTTGTGTGTCGGGGAAAAGAGTGCCATCAGGGAGATGGAGAGCCCAACAGGAGAAGGATGTTTGGAGGTGTAATAACCATGAGTTCCTGATGTTTTGACTCTAGCGCTGGTGAATTGCTAGAGATAGTAATGGACTTGCCTACAAGTATGCCTTTCATCTTGCAAACCAACGCATCCAAAGCTCACACCCCAACCACTTCGTCTATCAAGCTCTAACCCTCTAGACTATTCTCCCACCCTATTCACCCAGGACCAGGTACCAGACAACTGGAGAGAGCCCCTACACCCAGAGCCTGCCAAAGTTATTCAAACTAGCCAATCTTGAACCTGCTTGCCCTGCCTCACTTTGCCTTTCCCGCGGAAACCACAGTAAACGCTCCTGCCCATGTTTTCCCCTTGCTCCCTCTGCCTCCTGACCAAACCTGGTGCTTCCTCGCACGGCCCTGTGTGGTGTGGCATTTGCCCTCCTCTTGGAACTGTGAGTAATGGCTGTCTCCCGATCTGCTGGCCTCACATACATGAATACAGTCATGCGTTGCTTAGTGACGAGGAAACATTCTGAGAAATACGTCGTTAGGTAATTTCATCATTGTGTGAACATCACAGAGTGTACTTACACAAACCTAGATGGTATAGCCTACTAGATACCTAGGCTGTATGGTACTAATCTTATGGGACCACCACTGTATATGCAGTTCATTGTTGAATGAAACATTGTTATGTGGTTTGTGACTGTAATAATAAAATCTACATTTTCAAACAAGCAGGAAGATGACAAGCTTATTTCTGGACATGCCTAATCAAGCAGGACTGTGGACCCCAGGGACATGTGGTGGGCAGACTGCATGCCAGGATGCCCACGTCACTCACCAGGGAAGCTGGTCTGACGGCAGGGTGGATGTCTTCCACGCCCACGGCTGTCCTGTCTGCTTTCTTCCTGTGGCTCTTCACTCTGATTGGAGACAGCAGGGTCTTTAACACAGGTCACTCTTTTGAGGCTGGAGTGAGTGACTAAGGCAGGTTGAGGTGGGGTGAGCCCAGGAGCCTTCATAACAAGACTTTGTAACAAGGTACTCCTCACTCCAGAGTGTCTGGAAACAGGGCTAGGAACACACTCACGCTTGGCTCAGGGACTACTAGCTGGATTCTCACCACCATTATACCCCCTACCCTTGCTCTGGGCCCTCACAACCCCTTCAGGTCCCTCTTCTCCATTTTTTGGCCCACCCCCAACCCAGCTCACATGAAGAAGATGAGGCAGAGGCAGAGAATGAGCAATGCGGTGACACCAGCTCCCCCGATGGCCCCCTGAATCACACCTGCCCTGGTCCCTGGTTCCTCTGCAGACAAGAAAGACTTGGGGTGAACTCCAATCTGGATGAACTGACTTGTGTCTACTCCTCTTCAGCATGTAGAGAGGGCCACCCCTCCCCTCCCACCCAGGGTTCAGCCTCCAGGTTCTCTCACCCATCATAAGACCTCAGCCTTGTCCAGAAGGATTAGCTCCACGCAACACCTCCTATCCAGCCCCCACACTCCAGTCTAGGAAATTCTATCTCTTCCAGGACCCAGGTTCTTCTCCAAACAGGGTGTCTCTACAACAGCCCCCAGGCATGGCCTCAGCAGGAGCGTGAGTCTCTGGGCCTCAAGGACATTCCAGAGAGAGAGAAACACAATTCACAGAGCCCTATGGGATGATGAATGGCTTTGACCCTCCTGCCTTCCAGGGAGAGTGGTTTAATCTCCTCTCTTGTCCTCTTTTGACCGGTCACTCAAGGCCAAAGGTGGTCTTTCATGCCCAAGAAGAGAACGGAAGCGGGGAATTCTCAGACCTTCAGGAGAGACCCAGACAGCTCTGCTGGCCCTGCCTGGCCATGCCTCCTGGGAACCCCACACCTAAGGTGAGGGATGTGTCTCTGGGCTTCACCTGTCAACAGCTTGATGGGCACCACTGAGAAAGACCCAACAGGTCTCACTGTCCAGTGAGGGGGCCAGAGGCCATTACCAGTGGGAATAGAGCAGTGGGGGAAGCTGGGCTCTAGAGAGAGGTCAGGGTGAGAGTAGGAGATTGACAATCAAAAAAAGGCCCAAAGAGATTCTGGAGGCAATGAAACTATTTTGTGTGATACTATAATGATGGATACATCTCATTACACATTTGTCCAAACCCATACAATGTACAACACCAAAAGTGACACCTAATGTCAAATACAGACTTTGAGTGATAATGACATGCCAATGTAGACTCATGACTCAAACGTCCCCTCAGATGGGGGATATTGATAGAGGCGAGGCTGTGCATGTGTGGGAAATTGCAACTGGTATAGGGGAAATCTCTCTAACTTCTGCTCACTTTTGCTGTGAACCTAAAACTTCTCTAAATAGCAAAGCCTACTAAAAATCTCCCCCAAGGCCTTCAGTGACATGAGGAAGATAAAGAGCACATTTAGGATGGGCAGGAGGAGGTTGCGGGTCATCCTGGCAAGACGGGATTTGGAGGATATTGAGGGAAGTCGTCTGACAGGGGCTTCTCGTGACTAAATGCAGCCCCCCCATCTCTCCCCCACCATCTGAGCTCTGAAAATGCAGCTCTGACTTGAACTGGCAGAGACCACACCCCAGTCAATGCCCCATGGGTGGGGGCTCCTTCCTACCTGTGCCATCCCCTAAGCAGACACCATTTTCTGGGTTCTCTGGAGCACCTATGACGAGAAGAGGGGATTTCCCCCTTCAGTGGGAGGGTGCGGTGAGATAAATGTAGGCAACCCCCAATCCCCAGGAGCCACAGAAATCGTGGAGAGACAGGTCTTGTATCCTTCTAGGTCCTCTGCTCAGCCAGGCCCCCAGTACAAAAGAACCAAGCATCCCCAGCCTGGCCCTCTGCCCCTCACACCCTCAGGGATCCGGGCGTCCTGGCCCAGAACTCACAGGTGATGTTGAGCTGGATGGTCCTTTCCACAGTCACACCAGCTGCAGGGAACTTCACCTGACACGTGAGGTTGGTGCCATGGTCCTGGGGCCGTGGGGTGAGAGTGAGCACTGAGGAGAGGTGGGTCCTTGGTCCCAGGGAGGTGAGGGCAGCTGATGGTGAATATGGGGGGTGTGACCCACTCACAGGCCCATGACACAGAGCAGGTCAGGTTCCCGGGGCGGCCAGACTCCAGGGTCCCCGGGAAGAGGATGTGGGGTGTGTGGGTCAGGGCTGGTGAGGGGAGAGGGAGACAAGGGGATCAGGAGGGAGAGTCTGAGGTGTGGTCCTGAAAGAAGCCTCAGGCTTTGGTACAGCTCCTCCCTCTGATCCCTGAGTCACTGTACCCCCGACCCCTCCCAGAAAAGGGGTCCCATCCCAGCCCTGCATGAGACCCTCCAGTGCAGGAGGTTCCTGGAGCCCACTTCCTACCCATTACATGCACAGAGAGATGGTTAGATGTGTAAGTCCATCTTGTACTTCCTCTCTCCATCCGAAAAAAATATTTTCCGTTGTCCTTCCTGCTGGCGTCTCTGATGTCCAGGGAGCAGTTGTAGGTCTGGGGGTCTCCAAGGAGGTGGAATCGGCCCTGGGTCTCCTCCTGCACTTTACGGTCTGGGTTGTTTGTGGCCACAGGGGCATCCTGCTGTGGATTTGCCCCTTCCTGGAACCAGTAGCCATGAGCTGGGGCAGCATTATTCCAGTAGTCCCGGGGATGGGATAATGTGCAGGGCACAGAGACACACAGGCCCTCCTGCACAGTCATGGATTTCTGCACTTCCAGTAGGTATCTGCCATACTGAGCCAGGGACCCTGAAGAGAAATAGGATCAGCCACAGCCCCTGCCCCTCTTGCCCCCTCTACACCTTGCTCACTCACCCACCCACAGCAGGGACAGCAGCAGTGGCAGCATCTCTGAGCTGGAGAGTTCTGGGCTCTGTCTTGTGTCCAAAAAGAGAAGAGGAAGGCCAGTGCGGGGGACACTGCTGGTCGATGCACAGGAAGCTGGGGAGGCGCAAGTGACCTTGGCCCTTCACAGAAGAGGAACTACAGGCCTGAGTTTTCCACTTCTGCTCAGAGTGAGTGGTACCCCATGGCCCAGACACCCCAAGACCTGCCCAGAGGAGAGCAGACAAGTGGCTCCACCTTGGGTGCTTCCCTCTAGCACCGGACCCTGGATCAGGACCTCTGAGGACATCTGAGGTGTAGAACACAGTTAGTCTCTAAGGGCCTTCCATCTGTGGTGCTTTTCTGGACCATGTTGTCTGCACCAGAAAGCTGGTCAGCTCCTGCCTGATGCTGGAGGGTTACAGCCTCTTCTAGAGCTTGGATGGTGGGTCCTGCCAGGTGGAGGATTCTTTAGGGTCTGTGTGAGCATCTGGGGCAGAGGGAAGAAGGGGGTCCTAGTTGACATTAGGATAGCAGCAATTCCATCATTCATTCGTTCATTCACTCCCCAAACACTTAATGAGCATCTAGGTGTTGGGGAGGTTGGAGACAAGAAGGGAGATGAAAGACGTGGTCCATGCCCCTGAGATGCTCCCCACCCAGTGGTGTCACTGCCTCCCCACACACTCAGTACTGTCGGGATTTAGAGCTGCAGTCACTGGTGAGTTTCCTGTGTGTCCTGGAAGAATACTTGGTATTTTCTAAAATATGAGTATGAGATTTTTTTAAACTTATTTTATGCTGATTCATGAAGTTTCAATGGCATCTACAAAAGTAAAAATCATGTGGCATCTTCATGTAAAACAAAAGGGAGAGCACATGTTCTAGGAGCCAATGCAGGGGAAATTTCTTTTTCCTGAATGCTACCTTTCAGTGTTGTGTGGACTGGAGTGAATTTTTTTAGATCCTCATCATACAGATTAGCATTTCCTGTCACGTAAAACATCTTCTCACAGTTACATGTGGCTCACAAGGCATAATACTTCCAGAAAACATGAGTGGAATCTACAGCTACAGTTAAAATTTTAGGTTCAGTTCATGTGGTTTTGTATCTCCCTCTGTGTCATGTGCCTATGGGAAATCCTTGTCACCTGTGACATAATAGCATTTGCCACCATTGGTTTATAAAATCTTTCAAATACAGTAGTATCTAGATAACTGTTCCTTCAACCTTACTGAGAGAGATTTGTACTCTCACTTGATATGTAGGGAATTGAGTCTCCAATAAGTAATATAATACTTGTTCTGCGTTGTTAAAAAAGAGCAATGTGGCACATAATAGAAACCCCAACACAACCCGTTTCACAGTCCAGAAAGTTGTACCATGTTCATGGAGTGGAAGGCTCTGTTATTTCTCATTGTTTTTCTTTAATGAACTTTATATGTTACGGAAAATAAAATTCACCCACTTGAAAGTTACATGTCTATAGATTTTGACAAATGTATACAGTCCAGTTCCGACATCCACAATCAAGAGAGAGAATGTTTCCACTACCCGAGAAGGATAAAACACACCTATTTGCAGCTCATCACTCACATCTCCACCCCAGGTCACCATTGATATACTCTCTATCTTGGTGAATTAATTTTGTCTATTGGAGAATTTTCTAGAAATGTGCTCATTTGTGTCTAAATTCTCTTAGCATGCTATTTTTGAAATGGATCCAAGTTATATGTTTCTGTAGTTTATAATTTCTGCTTCCTAAATACTACTGCATTACATGGGTATACTGTGTCTTTTATTTATTCTCATATTGACAGACACTTGAAATTTTTTAGTTTTTGGCAATAAATATCAAGATGTATGTCTTCCTATGGCCATATTTTCATCCTCATGAGAACACACACGGAGTGAAATTGTTAGATCAAAGAGTAACCATATGTTTGACCCTGGGAGAAATTGCCAGACTGCTGTCCAGACTAGTTTTAACCTCTACACTCCTGTCTGCAAAGTGCCAGAATTCTAGTGCTTCACACCCTCGTTAACACTTGGTATTGTCAGACTTAAATTTTAATGATTCTAGTGGGAGTGTAGTGGTATCTCATTGTTTTCTGATTTATTTTGAGTTGAGATACAGTGAGATTCACTTTTTATCATATACAATTCTGTGAGGTTTGACAGATGTATATCATATGTAACCACAACCACAGTCAAGTGTCTGAAGAGAGCCATTACGCAAGACATTCCCTCCTGCTGTCCCTGTATAGACAAATCCTCCCTCCACCCAGAACTCCTGAATAACGCTGATCTGTTCTCCATCCCTGGTGTTTTCGCTGTTTACAAAATGTCATAGAAATGGAATCAGACAAAATGTAGTCTTCAAAGTCTGGCTTCCTTCACTTGGCACAACACACTTGAGGGTTCTCCTTGTTATTGGGTATATGTATCAGTAATTTATTCTTTCTAATTGCTGGCTGATATTCTGTCGTTTCAGCGTACCCCATTTTGTATACTCTTACCAGCTGAAGAACATTTAGGTTGTTTCCAGGTTTGGAGTGACTGTGAATAAAACTTCTATAAAGATACATATGCAGATTTTGTGGGAACATGTGTTTTTACTTCTCTTGGGTAAACCTCTAGGAGTCAGATTGCTTGGTCCTATAAGTGTAGGTTTAACTTTATACGAAATTACCAAACTGTTCTCCAAAGTGGTGTACCGTTGGTGTTCCCACCAGCATTGTGTGTGAGTTCTGGCTGCTCCACATCCTCGTTAGCATTTGCTCTTATCAAGATTTCTTTTTTCTTTTTCTTTCTGTTTAGTTTTTTAGTTATTCTAATTGTTGTATACCTCATCCTGGGTGTAAAGTGTAATTTTCTGATGGCAAGTGATGTTGAACTTGTTTCCCTGTGCTTATTTGCATCCATTTTTTTCTTCTTTGGTGAAGGGCCTGATTAAATCTTTGAATGCTTTTTAAATTATTACATACTATAATATACATAACAAAAACTTTACCATTTTAAACTTTTTTTTTTTTTTTTTTTGCCAAAGAAGATTCTCCCTGAGCTAACATCTGTTGCCAGTCTGCCTTTATTTTTGCTTAAGGAAGATTAGCCCTGAGCTAACATCTGTGTCAATCTTCCTCCACTTTGTATGTGGGTCACTGCCAGAGCATAGATTGATGAGTGGTGTAGGTCTACGCCTGGGATCCAAACACATGAACGCAGGCCGCTGAAGCAGAGCGTGTGGAAGTTTCACCACTCAGCCATGGGGCAAGCCCCCCATTTTAACCATTTTTAATTGTTCAGGTCAATGGCATTAAATAGATTCCCATTGTTGTACAACCATCACCACCATATATCTCCAGATCTTTTTTCATCTTCCCAAACTGAAACTTTGTGCCCATTAAATGAATAACTCTCCTTTTCCCCTCCCCAAGATCCTAGCCACCACCAGTCTATTTTCTGTGTGTCTGTGAATTTGCCGATTCCAGACACTTCACTGAAGTGGAATCTACAGTATTTGTCCTTTTGTGACTGGCTTATTAAACTTAGCCAAATGTCTTCAATCCACATTGTAGCATGTGTCAGTATTTCCTTCCTTTTTAAGGCTGAACAGTATTCCACTGCATGTGTTTTCCACACTTAGTTAATCCATTCCTCTATTGATGGATGCTGGGTTGCTGCTACCTTTTCGTTATTGTGAATAATGCTTCTATGAATGTGGTGCACAGATATCTGTTCAAGTTCCTGCTTTCAATTCTTTGTGTACACACCCAGAAGTGACATTGTTGGATCATATGGTAATTCTATTTTTAATGTTTTGAGGAACTGCCATGCTGTTTTCCACAGAAAGGCACCATTTTACAATCTCAAGAGAAAAGCACAGGGGTTCCAATGTCTCCACGTTCTTGCCAACTCTTGTTACTTCAGATTTTTTCTTTGTTTGTTATTTTTCTTTTAAATAGCCATCCTAATGCATGTAGCGTACCTCACTGTACAACTGTAGTTGTAATTTGCATTTCCCTAATATTAGGAATGTTGACCATGTTTTCATGTTTTTACTGGGCATTTGTACATCTATGGGGAAATGTCAATTGAAATCCTTGGTCAATTTTTATATTGGGGTGTTTGTTTTGTTGTTGTTGAGTAGCTGGGTTTTTTAAATATATATAAAACTGGATTCCTTTCTTTGTTTGTTTACTGATGTTTTGTTTTGAGAGTGCTTGATATATTCTAGATACAAGTAATCCATCAGACATATATTTACAGATGTATTCTCCCAGTCTGTAACTTTTAATCTCTTCATTAGTGGCTTTCACAGAACAGCAGGACCCCATTCGTGAAGACATATGTCACCCATGAGGTGACCCACAGGTGTGTCAGGATGTGGAAGAGCAGAGCAAAGAAGATTAAAAGGTGGAAAGTCTGGAGTCCAGATGGGGGTATTCTAGGGTGCAAAAGGTCATGTGAGAAGTGCAATCACCCAAAGAAACCCAGGTCTTAATCCCTGGGCCCTGTAAATGGTCCCTTGCAAGAAAGAACGGTCTTTGCAGATGTGACTAATGTAGGGATCTTGACCTGAGGAGATGATGCTAGATTATCTGTGTTGGTCTCTAAATCTAGTCACAAGTGTCCTTCTGATAGAGAAGCAAAGGGTGATGTTCTACACACAGAGGAGGATGAACAATGTAACCACAGAGACAGAGTGATGTCGCCACAAGTCAAGGAATGCCGGCAGCACAATCATCTGGGAGAAGTAAGAAGTGAATTCTCTCCTCAAACCTCTGAGGGAGTGAGAAATACCAACAACTTGATTTCTGCCCAGAAAAACTTATTTTGGATGATGGGGTTCAGGACCCGTTATCCCAAGATGAGGCTCCTTTGCATAGTGAATAGTTCAAGCTGGAGGAATTTGAGAAACGGCATGTGCAGGAAGGACTTTCTGACCTTCTCTTGAAGCAGGTCATAAGCCCTCACTGAGAGGTGCCCTCCTTGTACCTGAAGGAAAGGAGCATCTTATCTCCTAAGATCAAGGGACACAGAGAGGAATCTGAAGGAACAAACCTAGCTAAGTTTCTCCCAGTTTACTCAGCTTAACTCACACTCTTTGTCCTATCATATCTCTCCACAACTTTCCACTCTTTATCAAATCTATCATGAAAATACTCAGGCTTAACCACGAATTCGAGTCTTCATTTCCGTATGAAGGCTCCTATGCTATGTGTTGTATGTCAATTATACCTCAATAAAAAAAAAAAAGAACACATGACCAAGCTCTTTAACTTTCAGGAATTTATCCCAAAGAAACACACCCATGCACACATACGTCAGAAAGTAGATACCAGATTGTTCATTGCAGTGTTTCTGTTAGTAGCATAAAGTGAATGCCATGATTTTCTACTAGGAGAAGATGTGTACAGAATCAGATCCATCCAGGCCATGGAATACTGCACAGTCACAGGGAAGAATGAGGATAGTCTGTACTACTGACATCGAAGGACCCCTAAGATCCTTTAGGTGAACAAACCAAGGCTCAGAGCAGCCAGTGAACATTGGACACTTCCTGAGAGGGGACTGGGCATCTGAGGACAGATTTTGCTGTGAGTTTTTAATTTTTGAGCATGTGACTATATTACCTGTGCAAAAGTACTTAAATAAACAATAGTCAAGGAAAATAAAAAGACAAGACTGGAAGAGTCATCAGGAGACCGATGATAAGGGGCCTCCTTCCACCAGAGCAGGGCCAGCAGCATATCTGGGGTTGGCAGTGCCAGCTTCCCTGAGAAAGGCTGTTTCTCAGGGTTATTGCTCAAGAACTAAGAGTTGCAAATTTTAGAGGAGGCTCCAACAGGAAGATGAGGGTGAGGGCAGAACAGTGACCCTCCTCAAAGCAAGATCTTCAGACCCAGACACTGTCAGGGCCGGGACAGCCCTTGGAGTCAACCATCCACCACCCATGCCCACTCCTGGGGGTCCCTGGCCCAGAGCAGGTGAGAACCTCACCCAAATTTACACCCCAAGCAGGGCTGGAGCCACACTTCCTGCCTCCTTGGAGATGCTCTTCCTCTCAGGGGTTATTTCCTACGAAGTGAAAATGGGTGCCTTGTGGCCAGACCCTCTGAGTCACAGGCTGTAGATGTCTGTGGACGTTGGTCCAGGGCTGGGATGCAGGGACATGGGAGATGGGGGTGGACTGGGTTGGGAGGTGAGGAGACCAACTATCCTCCCTCCCTCAGGGTCCACTTTGTAGACAACCCCTCTCTGCTCACAAGGTCACACACCAGCCCTGGATGCTGCCCCAGGAGTCAATGTCCAGTGGGGAGACTTCAATTGTATTGGCACCTGGAGCTCCCTGTGACAAGAAGTGTAATTCTGTGAATATGCATGTTTTGTGTATTTTGAGACTCCATTGTAGAGGGATACACATTAACAATTTTATATTTTACGGGGAGTGAACTAAACCTTTGGTTTTTGTGAAGCGCATTTTGTAATGCTTTTTGCCTCAAGGACTCATTCATCTGATATTAAGATAGTGACACCAACTCGCTTTCCTTTAGTGCTTCCGTGGTATGTCTGTTGACATCTTGTCATTTCAACCTTTCTCAATCATTAAGTTTCAGTTATGTTTCTTGTCAATATGGGGAGGCCGTCCTTCAGTCATTTATCCTGTCCTTCGTTTCTCCAGATGCATAAGGATCTGTCCTACTCTCTTATGAGAGGAGACAATGAGGTGAATTTGACAGACCAGGACAGTCCCCTTACTGTCCAGTGGGAAGCCAGACAAGGCATGAGGAACTAGAAATCTTGATGAAACTGGCAGAAGGGATGTGACAAGGACTCTCAAGATGGGAGATCATGAGGAGTAGGTGGGACAGCACACTTAATATGCTAGAGGACCTGGACCATTGTGTGCTCTCAAGAGGACATCTGGGATCCTCTGTGGGATGGGGTTGTTTGGAGAGTGAAAGGAGAAAGAACAAGTGCCCACTTTGCCACAGCAGCCCTACAGGCCTCCATGGCTGAATTCTGGACAGCTGTCCCCTTGCCTGGCCACATTGCCCCTCACTGTTCTGGAACATGACAAGATCTGCCATGCCTCTGGGGCTTTGCCCATGCAGACCCCTCTGCTGGGTGTTTTGGTGCTCAGGACGCGAAGACTGGGGACCACTAGCCTGGGAATCATCCTCCACTGGGGGCATCAGGATTTTTCGGGAGATGATACTTGCTCCTGGGTGTGGAGGACATGTTTCTCCTGCATAGCTGGTGTCTGTGCAGGAGGTGGTGGGAATCCTGGGACAGGGAGACAGGAACTGAAGGGGTCTCCTTCAATGGATTTATTGTCAGTTCCAAAATTTCTTAGGACATTCTGGTTGTTTGCTTTTCTATGTATGGTTTTGAATCAGCTCACCAATTTCTGCAAAAGCTCTCACTGAGAATTTGAAATTGCATTGAAGTTATCGATCAATTGGAAAAACTGACATCCTAACAATATTGAGTATTCCAATCCATGAGCATGGTATATATCTCCATGTACTTAGGTCTTCTTTTATTTCCTGAAGCAAATTTTGCATTTTTTCAATGTACCCAACTTATATATATTTCATTCAACTTATTTCATAGTTTCACGTTACTGTAAATTGCATCTTTAGAAAAAATTCAATTTCTAATTGTCCTTGGCCATTGCATAACATTACAAAGGAATTTTGTCATTTGAACTAGTATCGTAACACCTTTCTAAACTCTTTTATTGGTTTTAGCAGCTTCCTTGTGTATAACTAGATTTTCTATGCCCATCAGCATGTTGTCTTTGAATAAAGAGTCTTTTACTTCTTACTTTATGACCTGGAGATCTCTTATTTCTCTTTCTTGCATCCATTGCACTGGGAAGGGTCTACAATATATTGTTTGATGGAAGGGGTAAGAGCAGCCATCTTTGCCTACTTTCCAATCCTAGGGGTGAAATTTCCATGGCCTCTGGTACCTGCCCCTCCAAACCTTAGGAGAAATTGTTAGCAGAAACATTCTATTAAAGCAGCCAATAAAAGTCCTGACACAAGCCTGAGTTCAGAGTTCACAAAAAGTTTCACATCAGGGTTTGGTTAACTGTTTTACATGTATGTTTTCATGGCTCTTTCACAATAATCTGATTAGAAGGGTGATTCCCCTGCTTTGCAGAAGAGTGAAGTGAGCCACAGAGAGACAAAGGGACTCACTCAAAAAGTGGCATGGATGGATCTGAAACTCAGTTCTTTTGGACTCAAGTCCTGTGGTCTTTCACATATACTTGGGGATTCACACCATTGCCAACAAGGCCATCCATTTTTAAATAATTAGAGGCTGAGTGTTATGAGTGGAAAAATCACAAAATGAATAAGTTGAAGTCCTAACCCCCAGGATCTCAGAATGTGACTGTATTGGAGACAGGGTCTTTAAAGAAGTAATTCAGTTAAAATGAGGTCATTAAGGTGGGCCCAAATCCAATACATCTGGTATTGCTATAAGAAGAGGAAATCTTTATAAGAAGAGGGAAGACCATGTGAGGACATAGGGAGGAGACAGCTGTCTGCAAGCCCAGGAGAAAGGCCTCAAAAGGAAGCAGCCTTGCTGATTTGTTGACCTCAGACTTTCAGCCTCTAGAACTGTGAGAAAATAACTCCACACGTGTGTGTCTTGATCTCTGTGTACTCGGTGTTGGTGTCTTTTTGTTCCTGAGGCTTGTGAAATCTGATGGAAGCATAGTGGAGCTCCTGTTCCTCTCTTGCGATGGGGCTCGCCCCAGCAGGGGCTGGGTGGTGTGAAAGAGAGTCTGTCCAGAACTGGTGCTGATGCGCCTGAGTGGAAGGAAGAGAAGGATTCAGAGCTGGGAAATAGGGTGAGGGAGAAAGTAGCCAAGGACCAGAATGGGATTGGGACTGATGGAACTTTTGTCATTTACCCCTTCATTTATTCAAAAATGTAATATTTGAGATTGGCCTGTCCTTTATAAGTTTTTATATTTAACACGTTATATTTTAAAAAGGAAAAATGCCAGAAGTTACTATTATCATTTTCATCTTACAAATAGTAAAACTAAGGCTAGAGGGATTACATGCACTGCCCTGAAGACACATGTCTCTAGACATGCCCCACTGAGCCAGGACTCAAATCCAGTTCTTTCTCACTATGGCACAATCGTCCATAGGGGCCGTGCAAGAGGTACTATGTGTGGAGTGATGAAGAAAGCAGACCCAACCCCTGACACCATGCAGCTGATGGTTTTCTAGGAGAGGCAGGTACTAAATAAACAGAAAACAAATAGATTTCAAGATCTCCATTTAGAATAGGAGATATTTTGAAATATAAAGCAGGGGCAGGGGCCACATACCCAGTTGCCAGACAGATCCTAGAAGACAGAGCAGAGAGCAGGTCCTGCAGGAAAGATGGCACCAGACACCTCCCTCATATCTGCTTCCTGCCGACAACACCCTCAGGCTAGAGGTGCATGAAACAGAAACACTCAAACAGCAGCTCAGAAAGGCAAACATATTTCTTAGGTCAGGAAGAAAGGGCTTCACTATTGAAGAGCAAATAAAAGAGAGGGAGAAGGCTGCCCAGAGCGGGCAAAAGAAAGATGAAAATCAGTGACAGATCAGCTGTGCTAATCTACTGCAGCCAAAATACGGGAAAGAAAGAAACGTGTCTGCGAATAATCATAGTTACGGTATTTGCATATAGACATCCCTCACCCAGACAGAGACACAGATAGAAATTTTAATAGAAAATGTTTTCCAGCACCATGGTTATTCAATGTTTTATTCCAGAAATATTTACTGAGTACCTGCTGTGAGTTATGAGTCAGACATTCCTCTAGGCCCTGGGAGCGCAGCAGGGAATAAAACAACAAACTGCCCTTGGGACTCACTCGCTGGAGGAGGGAAGGATTCTGATTGTAGTAAGGAGTCCTGTGCTCAGTATGTGCCAGATGCTGTTTTAAGTACTCCTCACAACTACTCTGTGACACAGGTTCTCCTCATATACCATGTCACAGAATATAAACAGAGGTCAGAGAGGGAACATCATTCGTCCAGGGTCACAAAGCTCGCCAGTAGGGAAAGGGGATTTGAATGCAGGTGGTCTGGCTCTGGAGCACATGCTTTGAACGACTGTGCTCTACTGACTTCAAGAGATATTCATTAAAAAAAAAAAGAGTTTACTGAAAATTTGAAAGTAAAGCAATGGAAAAGGTATGTCCTGATTCCTGACATCCATGATTCCTCTCTCCATGATTCCTGATGGGGACTTAGCACACACTGAGGATTCCATTCCCCAAGATTGAGCAGGGGAAACAATATAGGGGATTAAGAAAATTGAATTAAAAAAATGATTTTCTGTCTCCTTGTTCTACCAGTTACTGAGAGAGAAGTTTTCAAATAATCAGCTGTGATTGTGGGTGTGTCTACTTCTCTTTGCAGTTCTGTCAGTTTTTGTTCATTTGTTTTGATGAATGATGCTCTGTTGTGGGGGCATATGTGTTTAGGATTTTTATATCTTTTAATGACATGATAGAAGCCAGACATATAGAGTAAATATTGCTGGTTCCATTTATATGAAGTTCCAGAATGGGCAAAATTAATCTATCGTGATAGAAATCAGTGATCGCTGGAAATCAGGGATTGACTGGGAAGGGGAAAAAGGGAATTTGGGGGAGTGATGGAAATGTTTCACGCCTGGATTAGGGACATGGTTGCAGGGTGTATCCATTTGTAAAAATTCATTTAACCATATACTTAAAATGGGTGCATTTTATTCTGTGTAAAGTATACCTCAATAAGTTCAGTGTTGATATTAAATAAACACGGTGGTAGATTGGAAAATGCAAAATGAGATGATGAACTGTGACTTTGGGGTGCCCGGGCTCTCTACCCTAGAGCCCGTGTCCACCATTCTCCTTGTACCCAGTGGGTCTGACACAGGCTAGGTTTGAACTATTACTCTTCTCCAGTGATCAACACCAGAAGAAAAGGTTGATATTTCCAGGAGAATATGATCATCTGACAGATGAGGCATAAACATCCCCAACAAACCCACTGGACTACTCACTTGTCCCACCAGAAGGAGAAGCATTAGAGAAGTTGAGTCAATAATTTAAAATGTCCACCTGTGGAACTCTGGGGAGTGTTGGATGTAAACAGTGAAGTTCCTAGGGGCCATTCCCGAGGGGGCATCCACCAGGGATAATGTTGAATGGAGCTCATGTCCCCTCACTCACCCTGGGGCCTGAGCCCTCGTCTGGGTTCACGTCATCCATGCTCTGCACTGGCTGGGCTGCCTTCTTCCTGCAGGTCTTCACTCTAAGGAAACAGCCCAGGCCATTTCAGCCTGACTATTGGGGCAAGAAGTAGGCAGACCACCCCCTACTCCCTGTGCAGGGCATGGGAGTGCTGAATGAGGTAGGGGGAGGTGGAGCCCTTCTCCAGGTGCTCCCCCCTGGGAGGGACCCCATGCTTATCTCTGTTGGTTATGGGCTGATTCATACCACCACTCAGCCTCCCTTCCCTGGCTCCTGGCTTTCCAACCAGTCAAGGTCCTCTAGCTGAGGATTTCTGAGATTCTGAGACCTTATGCCCTTCCCACCTCTCCCCAAAGCCCTCAAGGCCTCTCCCTCTATACCTGGAGCCCACTCTCACCTGAAAATGAGACAAAGGCAGAGAGAAAGCAGGCCCACGATGCCAGCTCCCTCGACCGCTCCCAGGACCCTGCCAGCCCTGGGTTCTGGCTTACCTGTGGATAATTTGAGTTTTGAGTAAACTCCAACCCCAGTACATGGCATCCTCCCAACTGGCCACTTCTCTCTCTGTGTGTTCCCTTAGTGGACCCACTCCCCAAACAGGACTCAGTTGCTCTGCATTCCACTGCCCTGTAGACCCTGGACCAGCCCCTTCTCCTGGCCACAGGACTGAGGATCTTACACCCCCAGCCACTCTAGACCAGACCTTGGGGTGCCTATCCTCCAAGCTCCATCTCTCTGGGCTGTTATGGGTTAAATTGTTTCCCCCCCCCCAAAAAATGCATATGTTGAAATTCACTCCCCCTCAGGCACATTCCCTGCCCCGTACCTCAGAATGTGACCTCATTTGGAGACAGGGTCTTTACAGCAGTTATAGTTAAAATGAGAACTTTAGGTTGGGCCCTAACCAATATAACTGATGTCGTCATTAAAAAGGGGAAATTCGCAAACAGAGTGGGTGAATGCCAAGTAATGATGAAGGCAGAGATTGGGGAGATGCTTCTACAAGCCAAGGCATGCCGAGGATTACCATCAAACCACCAGAACCTGGGGGAGAGGCCTGGAACAGATTCTCACAGCCTCAGAGGGAACCAGCCCTGTTGACACCTTGATCTCAGGATTCTGCCCTCCAGAACTATGAGACAATAAATCTCTGTTGTTTAACGCCCTTTTTGAGGTAGTTTGTTACGGCAGCTCTAAGAAACTAAAACAAGGGTCCAGGCTCCTCTTTCCCCAAGTGTCACCCCACGTGAGACCCCTCACCTGGCAGCAGCAGGACAGTGGCGCTCTGAGTCCCATGGACATTCGCAGCCTTGCAGCTGAGCCTCAAGACAGAGCTGATCCCCTCACTGAGGCTCAAGGAGCTGTTGGCCCAGGGCCCAGTGGAGCTGGAGGTGACCGTGAAGGATGCGTTGCTGCTGTTCCCCTCCAGCAGTCCCTCCCCCAACCACCAGTGCAGGGAGGGGGCCGGCTGGGCTCGGGATGAGCAGCCACAGTGCAGACCCTGATCATCCAAAGAGCAGGAGGGTCCTAACAGCTGTGGGGGGTCTGAGGGGAGGGAAGAGAACTTCAGCGGTGCCTCTGCCCTCCACAGGACCCAGGTGTCCTGCTCCAGGGGTCCTCATACTCACAGACCACGGAGAGGCTCACAGAGACATTTTGGGAGCCCAGCTGGTGCCTAGCAAGGCAGGTGAAGTCTCCTCCTGTAGTCCCTAGGCGAGGAAGATCCAGGATGGCGGTGGTGGAGATGGTGGTGGTGTTCAAGGCTGGGGACCCTTGGAACCAGCTCAGCTCTGCAGAGGGGTTGCTGTCAGCAGCACAGAGCAGCCGCACAGCCTGGCCCTCCAGGACAGGAAGGGTCAAGGCATTTTGCAGGACCTTGAGGGCTTTGGGGAGACAGATGCAGAGAGACAAAGACAGAGAGATATGGGGTGGGTGAAGCCGGCATCTCTCTCCACGCTAACTCTGAGGAGGGGACTAGGAGAGTCGGGCCTCAGGCCTTCAGAAGAGGCCCAGAAGATTTCCCTGAGCTGCTCAGAGCGTCAGGCAGATGGAGGACAGAGGGCTCAGGACAGGGATGTAGTGAACAAATGCAGTTAATGGACCAACGAGGGGCTATGGAAGCAGGAGGAGGTGACACGTCAGAGAGAAGGTGAAACAAGAGGGATGTGACGGCTTCCTTTGGATTTGGCCAGAGAAAGCTGTGGGTGAGAAAAGATTAACTTCGGGGAGTTGAGATTTGTGGGGCCTCCCCCTGTGCTCTCCCCACATCTGACCTCAGTATCTGGCTTCTCACTTATCTCTCACTTAGTCCCCGGACAATTGGAGCTCTAGATCCAGCTAGACCTGCATCCAGCCCAGCTCTGGAGAGAAGAGGTTCTTTCTTACCTGTGCTGTTTCCTTGGAAGATGCTGATGGCCATGTTCTGTGGAGCATCTGTGACAGAAGGATGTTGCAGCCTTAACACCCATGGTGACAGATGGGTGGGCACTGGGCCTTTTCCCCAAGAGCCATGGAAACTGGTATAGGGGGACCCCTTCCTGTTAGACTAGTAGGACCCCTACATCAAGCCCTAGCCCAGCTCTGCCTTGGCCCCACCTCTTCAGGGATTCGGGTGACCTGGCCCAGCACTCACAGGTGACGTTGAGCTGGATGGTCCTTTCCACAGTCACACCAGCTGCAGGGAACTTCACCTGACAGGTGAGGTTGGTGCCATGGTCCTGGGGCTCTGGGGTGAGGGTGAGCACTGAGGATAGGCGGGTCCTTGGGCCCAGAGAGGTGATGGCAGCTGATGTCCAGGAGAAGATGGGGGATGTGCCCTGCTCACAGGCCCAGGGCACAGAACAGGTCAGGTTTCTGGGGTGGCTGGACTCCAGGGGCCCAGAGATAAGAATGTTGGGCCTGTGGGTCAGGGCTGGTGAAGAGAGAGAGGAGGTTGGGGCCCCTCGGCCTGCTTTCAGCCTGCCCCAGGGTTTTTTCACAACTGTCCCCACTACACCCCACACCTAGGAAGAACAGAACCTTCATTTTTCTATTTCCCATGTCCCACACTCCGGGGCTTTTCCCTGGGCCCCCACCATACCTGTCACATGCAGAGAGAGCGTCTTATCTAGATACGAGTGTTTCCTGAAGTATTTCTCCATTCGAAAGAAGTACGTCCCACTGTCCCCCATGTTGATGTCTCTGATGCTCAGGGAGCAGTTGTGGGCCTGGGGGTCTCCGAGGAGGAAGAACCGGCCCTGGGTGCTCTCCTGCAGCTTCTGTTTTGATTTGTTTGTGGCCACTAGAAGATCATGGTTTCCATTCTCCCCTTTCCTGAACCAAAACATGTGGAGGGTTCCTAAGGCAGTCCAGGGATAGGAAAATTTGCAAGGCACGAGGACACACAGGCCCTCCTGCACTGTCACAGACTCCGGTAGTTCCAGATGGTAGCTCTGATCCTGAGCCGTGGGCACTGGGGAGAGCAAGAAACACAGCTTGGAGCTCCAGGGCCTCCCTATAGTGGGGTCCCCTCACCCCTCAACCACTCACCTTCCCATAGCAGGGGCAGCAGCAGCAGCAGCTGCAGTGGCATTTCTTCCTCTTGCCCTGGGACAGTCTGCCTTTGGGGTCCCTCTGAGAGAGAAGAGAAAGCTGCAGCTGTGGGAGGGCAGAGGAAGCTGAGACAGGAAGCCTGTGGTAAGAAGAAAGGGCCATATGCCCAGAAGAGGAAACTTCGGAGTCACAGAGTCAGCTGTGACGGCCCCTTTGAGATCATCCAGGCCCATTTCTGCATGTGGCAGGTGAACTCTGAAGCTCAGACAGGCAAGGGGCTTGCCCAAGTGAGGCAACAAGGAAGGACGAGAGCCCCCAAGTCCTGCCTCCTGGACTCATGCACGGTTGTCTGTACTGGAGAAGCAGGTCCTGCCAGGCCAGCTCCTGGAGTCAAGAGTGCCAGGAGGATGGATTCCCATGGAGACAGCCAGGGAAAGGCTTTCTATTTGCCTATTATTTGGCCTGAAAAATCACATACAGGTATTCATCTATGGGCTGAACATCTCTGATGGTTCTGTCTATAGACCTAGTACCTCCTAGGAAGGTCATCTGGCATGTAGGGCTAGGGTTATGACCTTGGGACCCTAACGTATGGGTGAGTACTTAGGAATGGTAGGAGGGCTTGGGACCTTGGGGGAGAGAAGGATCATCTTCACAAGTTGCTGGCATAGTGCTGTTTAGACCCCAAGATGGTTGCACATCTGGTGAAAGAGGTATAGATGGGGTGTCTAGTACAAGCTGGAGAGCAGAAAAGGACTCAGACCCCAGAGTGTGATCCAGGGGGCAACCCTCACGTCGGCCTCCCCGCTTCTTAGCCCCTTGATCCTGAACACCTCCCCCACCCTCCAGATAAGGTGCCAGGGTATTCCTGTCTCTGGGATTGTCTCCTGGGGACCCTTGGCTACTTGTCACCTTCAGAGACAGTGTTACATATTGGGCATCATATTTTACATAATATTTCTCTATCCTAAAGTATTCCCACTTTCCCACCTCTTGGAAAATCTGATGCTTAGAGAGCAACTGTGGGCCCCTGCATCTCCGAGGAGGTTGAGTCAGCCCCACATTCTTCCTTCCAGGTTTGATAGGGTCTGTGGCCAAAGGGGGATTATGGTGTCTATTGGCCACCTCCAGGATCTGAAGGCTAGTGTCAAGTGGGCTAAAGTCAGTCCATAAGGTCCATGGGTTGGATTGGAGAATGGGATATGATGCACAGGCAGGCCCTCCTTCTCCATCACTGGCTGAAGGCTATAGACTGTACATGCACCATCCTCCAGGGTCCACTGCAGGAAATACAGTCTCTGACACCACCCAGAAATCTCTTCCTCACACCTGTTGCCCTCACAGTTGTGGCTGCAACAGCAGCAGTGTCTCCGGGCTGCAAAAGATCATCTAGATTCCCTCGATATATCAGATGAGGCTTTCCCAGCTGCAAGGTGGGTGCCACTGTTGGGTGGTGGGTGAGCTGGGAGCTCTTTCTGATTGAAATATGTGGTTTCTGTCTCCAAAGTTCTCCCTTCAACAAGAATACCCCTCTCTCCCTTGGGTCACTGCAGGGGAAGTGAAAGCTGAGCTCTTCTCCCCTGGGACAACAGCAGGGTGGACTCTTCCTCCTTTCTGTACCCTGAAATGCCACCTGTCACTTTCTGAAGACCAACCCCCACTTTCCTCAAGAGAGATGTGGAGTTGGGCGTCTATTTTCCCCAGATAGGCTTCTTGGAGCCTCCCTCATGGGGACAGAGGAATGAGAGGCCAAGAATCTCCTGGGACCGAATCCTCTCTGTATGGGACCCACTCCAGGGGTGGAGCTCCCCAGAGGCCTCAGGAGGCATTGGGTGAACTCTTGAATTCATCTGCATGGAGAGACCGTATGGAAAGAGGCTGGGACTGAGCCTGAAGCCCTGACTCCAGTGCCAGACTTTGGTGAGCTGTTTGGGTTCAGGGTGAGACAGATCCTATGACTGGGTTCTTTTTCCTCCTCATGTTTCCTGGGACCCCTGCACATACATGTACAGAATGTCTCTCCCCATCTTCTCCACAGCTCCTCCAGCCTCCACAATTCTCCTCCATGGGATGACCCTATAATTCCCCTCTCCTTACTTATCTCCCCTTTGTAGTCTGTAGGTCTCCCACTGACAGCGATCCATCTCTGATGTCACAGAACTTTTTTCCCAATCTCAGCAAGCTCCTTCATGTGCCTAAACACTTTGAATGTCTTTCATCACTTCCAAAGACAATGCCCATTCAGCCTTCTGAAATTTCATTCCTTCGTTTATCTGACAGACATTGAGACATAATTTTTAAGAATTTTTCTGGATTTGGTACAGAGCTAGAGACAGTAAAGGACCATGAGTCTTGTTCTCTGTTCTCTCCAGAGCTCCATTTGGGTACCAGCTAGAGACTGAGCAAGAGAAAGAGAGGAAGAGAGAGAGAGGGTGAAGGAGAGAGAGGGAGAGGGAGAGAGAGAGATATATAAGTGTCTTGGGGAGAGATGTCCTTGTGTCTGTAAGAGCTAGAAGAGGGGGGAATAGGGGCTTTCCCCAGCCAGAGAGGGATTTCTGAGAAGACTGAAGGTGGAGCCTCCCCTCAGAGGCAAGAAACCAAGGGTATGTGAGACGTCCCTCTGTCATGGAACATAAGGCTTATGTCCTGGGGGTGGCAAGGAGCCTGAGAAGGGCTGACCTACACTGGGAGTCCCTTATCCTGTTCGTGTCCGCTGCCCAAGCCTCTTCCAATTCTCCCATTAGGGTCGGCCCACAGGAGGGGCGCTCTTTTCAGCAAAGACACAGTCTGGTCTTTGGGGACCCCCAGAAAGTAGACATGGCGCTGTCCATGGTGCTGAAGCAGAATTGGGTCCCGAGTTTAGGAATAACTGGGCAGTGGGGAAAGGTCTGATTAGACAGGAACCCGATCTGGGCCTCAGGTCAGGAATGCAGCTGAGTCAGAGATAATGGACCGCCTAGGAGGGAGAAAATCAGGGAGGTGTGGATTGTCTAGTCTGGGGGCTGGGCTTCCCCTGTGCCCCTTCTCTTCCTTTACTCTCTGGAATGTCCATTGGGCTCTGCCAAGCCACTGAATTACAGCCAGCAGCAGCCCATCTCTAGACTTCGTGTTATGTGAGAAAAATAGAGCCCTATTTGTTAAAGTTCCTGGAAGTCAGCCCTTTTGTAACTTAGAGCAAAATGCTTTTCTAATTGATGCAATCAGTGGGGATTGGAAACGATTCCTCCAATTCCATTTGAAACCAACACGACATTTTCCAAAAGTGCCCCACTCCTTTAACTCCCAGTGGCACATGAGAGTGCCTGATATGTCTGACTTTTTTCACTTTTGCTAATTCAAGATTAGAGAAATTAGAGAGTATATCCTTTCTTTACTTTGCCTCAGAATGATCATAAACAGCCTTTCCCATCTTTTATTTTTTTAATTAACTGTAATCTTTCCTTGTGAATTATCTATTCAAAGCATTTACACAGATAGACCTTGAAGTTTTCCTTCTAAAATTCTCTAAAGATATTAATCTCATCCTTATTATTTACCTCAGAGAATAATATATTTTGTCAACAAAATATGCATCTCTAAATTTCAAAGTTTAGGTTTTACTATTTTTGACCTTTGTGTAAGTGGCAGCATAGAGCATGCATTTTTTTCTGGCTACTTCCACCTAATATTAGTTTTTAAAATTTTTGTTGTAACGGGTATAACATGCAGAAGAAGACACAAATGGCTCAGTGTGCAGCTCAGTGATTTATCACAAAGCAAATTAAATCAGTTCATGAAGTAGAGTTTTGCCAGCTCCCAAAATGCCTCAACAGTCTAGGCTCACACAATTGAAGCAGGAGGTTCATGCTTTCTCTTGCCACGCTTGCTGTTATCTGCCCTCTTGATTTTCTGGTCTGATGAGTGTGGAGTAGTATATCGTTTCTGTTTGATTTTTTTCAACTACCAGCGAGTTCGAGCATCTCAACGTGGACTTGTCTTTCATTCGTGCTTCCACATTTGTGACATAAATATTCACGGCCATTGTTTATTTTTATGTTGGCTTGTTTTCCTTTTCCTTGTTGATTTGTGGAAGTTTTTGTACATCCTAGTTAAAATGCTCTTGTGAGCTTAACTGAAGGAAATTATTTCTCCCATTCTGTCATTTCTTGATTAAATTTGTCTAGGTTGCCCTCAATTTGACGGCAACATTTGTTTTGATGCAATCAAATCTATCATACAAATTGGTCTTTTATTTCTCTGGTAGATAAAACTGAGTATTTCTTGAGCTTAAAAAAAGAAAACTATTCTCTCATTTATGAATATTGAGCTCTAGGGGGAAGAATCACTGTAAAACGTCACCAAAAGATGAGTATCAGAGCGTCGAACTTCTCTTATCTTGTCAAATTTTTACTATAATTTTTACTGTGATATATATAAAGTGTATAACCATATAGGTGACATTAGCCAAATGGTTAGAAAGAAAAAGTAGTGTAAACCCGACACAGATCAAGTAATAAAACACTAATGACCACCCTTCAGATGTCGCCTTTGTGGGTCTCTCTGATCACAACACTCTGTGTATCTCTCCTAAAAGTATCTACGCTCCTGGCTTTTACATGAACCATTTCAACATTTTCTTTATAGTTTTATCACCCATCTATGTATCCCTAAAATTTATACTTCAGATAAACCTATTTTTGAATCTTTAAAAAATGTAACCATAGTATATGTCATTGCCTGTGTCTTTATTCATTTTTTATTGTGGTATAATTTACACATAATGAACATATATTTATGTACATTTATAAATAATGGATTTATATATAACAAGTGAATTTTTTGATAATTAATAGACTTTATTTTTTAGAACAGTTTTAGGTTTACAAAGAAATTGAGCAGATAGTACAGAGAGTTCCCGTATATACCTCCCTTCCCTTCACGATTTCCCCTATTATTAACATCTCGCATTAGTGTGGTACATTTGTTACAATTAATGAACCCATATCAATACATCATTATCAACTGAAGTCCATGGTTCACACTATGGTTCTTTCTTTGTGTTGTACAGTTCTATGGGTTTTGACAAAAGCATAATGTCTTGTATCTGCCATTACAGTATCTTACATATATATTTTTTCAAATATGCACAATATATACTTATGATGTATAACATACAAATATATTAATATATAATAATTTTTATATAATGTATTTTTCTAAAGTGCACAAGTTTTAATGAGTTTTGATAAATGCATACATCCACCGCAATCGAGATGTGGAATATTTCCATCACTACAGAAATTTCCCTCATGACACCTCCTCCCCGAGGCAGGCTTTACTGATTTCTATCACCGTAGCTTACTTTTGGCCACAACAGAACTTCATCAAAGTGGAATCATACTGTGTGCTCTTTTATGTCTGGCTTTTTGCAATTCCTGCAAGCTGTTGTATATATCGGTGGTTCATTCAATTTTACTGCTGAGTAGTACCTCGGGCACAGGGAGTCCAGAGTCTGATGCTTCCTGCATCTGCCCTCATGTTCTAGAGAATTGTCCCAGGGACTCCTGCTCCACCTCACACGATCCATCCTGCTCCTCTGGACCCAGGACCTGGGGCCTCTGAGGCAAATTCACATCGCCAGGCATGTCCCGTCTGGGCTTCTACTCTCTGTCTCTCTTGCTGTCAACTCCACTTTTCCCAGGAGCCCAAAGGTGGATGGGTATCTGGAGGCTCCAACCAGAGCCACTAGGGAGAGTCAGGCTGGGCTGTGAAGGGAGATCCTTCAGCCTCAATGATGTGGCCTGACCCAGGGCCTCTGAGAGACAACAAGATGCCCTGGAAAGGCAATGACTACATGGTCACTCATCCAACATTCACTTCACATGAATTTCTGGGGGCCCTTAGGTGAAGATTACTGTCCTAGACACCAAGAGTAGACAAAACTCAGGAAAATCTAGCTCTATTAGGGTAAAAAAGAAAACAAAATACTAAAAAATTTGTACTGAACTAAAAGAAATTGAATCACAGTTCTGCCACCTTTTAACTGCTAGAATATAAAGCTATTATTTTAGTCATAGTTTCCAAAATGAAGAGGGAGGTATTTATCACAGGTGTGTAACTGACACGTGATGAGGTTTGTGAAGGTCTCAGCACCTGCCTGGCACTTGGTGAACACTGCATCCTAAATAATTCTCAACACAGGGATCCATGTAACACACCCCAATAGAAAACTATCATCGATATGCTCAACTGCCAATCACTGACACTTACCATGTCCTCAGGGACCGAAAGAGAGGCCAACAGTGACCCACTCATCCATTCCCAAAGGATGCCAACACTCACTTCCCAGAAAGCAATGCAATCACCTTCACAAACCCCCATTACTAACCCCCTAAGCCTCTAGGTCAGTGGCTCCTTTATGCTTCCCTCAGCCTCCCACTCTACTGATTCTATAGGTCCCCAATCACTGACCCCCTCGACTGTGTTACAATGTGACTCTCAAAGTCCTCCAGTCCCTGAAGCTCCTGCTCCCAATCAATTAGACTCCTAAAGGCCCCCAAGCTGTGGATCACTTCCCCAAATGTTCCCCAGTACCATCTCTGTGAGGTCAGCAGGAGCAGCCCCAGGGACAGTTCTCCAGAACCCAAGGATAGACACAGGAAGCAGCAGATCTGGGCTGCCTGTTCTTTGGACAATCTGGATCCTCCTGCTGAGAGCTGACCACAGGGGGCTGGTGTTTCCTCACTCACAGGCCTTCTATGTTACAGAGGAAACTATGGACTGGCTGATAGAGAAGCATGAGTTGGAGTAGGTTTGCTGGGGAGAGTGGGGGGGAGTGGAATCTGTGGGGTGAATATTAGGGGTGTCTTCAGGATGAGTTATGGGGGAGATCTTAGAGTGAGTGATGGGGGTCTTTGAGGTGAGTGATCTCTTCAAGGGCATTGGTAGATGAATGATGGGGACTGTGTGAGGTAAATGACGGGCAGGTCTTTTGGCTGAGTTGACGAGGAGTCTATGGGGTGAGTGATGGGGGCAAGTTTCTCTAATTTAAGTTGGATGACTGGATTATCAATTTTCACCCTTTCCTTGTGTTTTTCTGTATGTATATAAGTATTTTTGTAACAGTTAAACTCCAAGTGTAGTTTGAATGTCGGTTTTTATATCACTTGTTTGTGAGACCTGCTCATTTGAGGACAGTGAACGTGTGTCTTAGGAGGGCCTTAAGTTGAGAAACTTACAAGAGATGAAGCTTGTCAAGCCCTCAGCACCTGCCTGGCATGTGGTAAACATTGAATAAAAATCAGCAAGTTGCAGAGTTAAGTATCAGGTAGCTTGTTTAATTTTCACACAACCCTGTCAGCTAAATAGTATGATCATTATTATAGCCATTTTGTGGATGAGGAGACTGAGGCTGAGTGCTGTTACTTAATTTGCCTTAAGGTCAAAAGAGAAGATCAGGGAATCAGTCCCACATCAGCTTTGTTTTAAACTGCATGTAGGCACCAGTGTCCCATGTGGTCTCCTACCTGGTCAGCTTCCAGAAACACCATTTCCATTTCCTGTTGCCTTCAGGTAGCTCAGATTTTGTGACGGCCATGTCTGGTGTGCCTATTCTGAGCTCTGGACATTTCACTGCCTATCAATGACACCCTACACAGCCCAGCCTCTACTGACAAAGATAAAGGTTAAATTCACCCTAGCCAATGCCCCACTGTGACCTGGAAAACCTGCAGATCTGCACCAGGACCCCCAATCACTGATTATCTCTGGTTTGTCCATAATGGGTTGACCCACAGATACAAATCAGTCACTGATAACACAGACCTTCAGAAATCCCCAAACGAGTGGACCAAGGCAGCAGAGGATCCTGAAATGCTCCTAAGACACTAACACAGCCCAAGCTCTGAAAATTATTAACCTATTGATTAATAATAACTGTGTCCCAAGGAGTGTCATTCACTGATTTTCACAAATCCCCAACACAAGGATCAAAATATGGCACCTGAATAGAAACCCACCCATCCATCTCTTCAACTGCCAATCACTGACCTTTACCACATTCACAGGGACCCAAAGGGAAGCCGAAATGACCCTTTCCCCAAAGACCACCAACACTCACCACCCAGAAGCAATGCAGTCACAAACCCCGATCACTGATCCCCTACACCTCCAGTCAACTGGTCCCCGTATGCTTAAAATTACAGCTACCCTCAGCACCCCAAGCTACCAACTGCTGTATGTTACCACTCACTGGCCCCCCAAGTGTATTACAGTGTGACCCTCAAAGTCCTCCAGTCCCTGAAGTTCCCAGACTCTCAGTCAATCACTAAACCCCACAGTCCCCAAGGCAGTGAATCACTTCCCCATATGTCCTCCAGTACCATCCACTAAGGGCCTCTTAAGATATACATTTACTGGCCTCAAATGAGCAGGTCTCTAGGATCAGGCAAAATAAAAACTGATATTAAAGTACACATGGAACTTAAAAATTACAAAAAAGCTATATACAACAATTACAGGGCCGGCCCCGTGGCTTAGCGGTTAGGTGAGCGTGCTCCGCTGCTGGCGGCCCGGGTTCGGATCCTGGGCCTGCACCAACGCACTGCTTCTCCCGCCATGCTGAGGCCGCGTCCCACATACAGCAACTAGAAGGATGTGCAGCTATGACATACAACTATCTACTGGGGCTTTGGGGGCAAAATAAATAAATAAGTAAAATTATTAAAAAAAAAAACAATTACAAAAAATACATAAGTAAAATATACAAGGAAAGGTTGAAAATTAATGAGTTTACCCTTCAACTTAAACTACAAAAAACACCCCCTTCACACACCTCACAGACCCCTCATCATTCATCCTGCAAATGCCCCATCGCTCACCCAGCTGACCTCCCATCATTCACCCGCAGAACCCCCATCACTCACCCCAGGGACCCCCATCACTCACCCGAAAACCCCTCTCCCAAAAGTCTCCCCATAGAATCTTCATGACTCACCCCAAGCTGACATCTCATCACTGACCTCAGAACCCCATCACAACCACCACATATCACCTCAGCTTCCCTCAAGCTCTATATGAGTAAGAAACTAGCAGCAACGTCAGTGAACTGGCCTCTCTGGGCCACTTTCGGTTTGCGTCGGATTCCTGACGTGGTGTGTCCGGCACGTTTATGGATGCACATGCCCACTAGCACTTTTGAAACTACTCTTTGGCCATAGTTATCATGGTGCCTGACAAGTCTTCTCTATTTCCATTATTCACTTTTATTCAGCGGCTTTGTCAGGTGAACGACATGGTCGCACCCAAATTGAGCTCGCCATTGGAGGCTCCCATCTTCAAAGAAGTGTTATTCCATACAGCCAGGGAAGGCAGTTGGAGTCTCACAGAGCAGTCTTGGGGCTGTCCCATACTGACAGGGGACCTGCTATACATATAGAGAGAGAAAAAGAGAGGGAGGGGAAGGGAGAGAAAGAGAGAAAGAACGAGAGAGAGAGAGATCTTTCTAGGAAAAACTGAAGTTGCATACTCTGAAAAATAACTCTTTTTTGCATTTTCACAATGATTTAAAGGCTTTTATTCCCCTGGTCCACTGAAGAATTCACTGTCTCTAATAGTCCTGTTGAAAATTTCATTGTCAACCTATCATGGTCAGCAATAACAAAATGGAGTAACATATGTCAAGGCTTCTAAAATGGAGCTGGGGGGCCATTAAGGAAATGGGAGTTTGCACGCACACCACGTCTCTACCCAGATGGAATGTAACATTTGAACTGTGCTTTACTGTCGTTATCTCGACCGTCTTTCCAGAACTGTGCTTACTCCCATAGATAAGAACTTTTTGCCTTAGAGATGGCCTTAGCAACCAGTCACATGGAGCCCAGAAGTAACAGCTGTTGTCAGCACCAAGCGCAAATCTTCCCAAGCAACCTGTGTGATTTATCTCTTTTTGCCTTTATAAACTCTTGCATTCTTTATCTTCTTTGGAGCATATTTTTGGGTTTCTGCCTGAATCTGTGTCTCCTGAATTGCAATTCTAATTGCCCAAATAAATATCTGCTGTTTGAACTGTAGTGGATTTTTCCTCAGTTGACACTACAAAAATAGAAACCAGTTTAAGAGGCAAAGCATTTGTTTGGGATCAAATAATTGCAATTCGGGGAGTACAGACTCGGGTAGAAACCCAAATAGTGTCCTGATTACAGGAGAGGGGCTCAGGGTTTTTATGGGAAAAAGGAAGGATGAGGTGAACTGTATTAAAGAAGAGTTCATTCGTGCTAGATGAGGTAAGGCTAAGTTTGTACTTCACAGACTGACTTGAGATTCAGTTATTAGGCAAAAGGCTAGACTTGAACTTCCTTGATTGGTTATCGATTGGGTCATCAGCAAAGTCCAATTTCATCAGTCCTTACAAACAGGATATTCTTGTCCTTACTGACTTCTTGGAATGTTGGCGGTTTGGTCCAGTTTGGAAGATAAAGAAAACAAAACGTACAAGGCAGTTCCTCTGAAATGACTCTATTTTAATATGGCTCCACTCACATCATCTTTCACATTATCATTCTGAGAAATTTCATCTTTGTGATCTTTGCATAGTTGCTCTCTATACCTAGATGAACACATTGATGAAATTATCTATTAAGAAATAACCTAAAGAGAATTTTTGGCTCTTGGGACACTTTGTTTAAACGGAGGAGATTGAAGAAAAGTCAAGTTGCAGGGAAAACACAATTACTCAGGACAATGCCAGCAAGCCCACTTGAATTTTCAGGAGGAGCCTTTTCAATCACCAAATAGTCAGAAGCACACCCTAGAAAAGTGGGCAATAGTGACCATAAAGTAAACAATGAGGCAGATTTCAGGAAATGGAGAGGTGGGGCAGAGTGAGGAACGAAGGTAAGGACTTGAAATGAACCTCCTGGTTCAGGATAATATGATAACGTGGAAGCATTTCATAGTTATGGGAAGGACAGGAATTGTAAGGAACAGGAACATCACACAAAATAACACTGAAATAAATCAGGTACACAAATTCCTGATTGCACAAGGAAACACATTTCAGACTAAGGGAGAATGAGGATGCTTGGGAAATGGAACAAGAATGAAAAAGTCTGGGACAAACTCCAAGACTGGTAAGACTGTTATTCATTGAATAACATCCTCATTCATCCATTCTTCCATCCATTCATCCATCCATCCATCCATCCATCCATCCATCCATCCATCCATCATATCAGTCTTTTCATTCATCTATCCATTCTTCTGTCTATCTGTATCAGTTAAGGTCCAATTACAAAAATAAAAATCACTCTGAGTATTTAAAGCAGAGGAAATTTAATCAAATAAGTTGGTTACACAGTTGATAGAAGAGATGAAAAATTAAACAGAGGACAATGAAGCAACCTAGAAATGAGCAACAGCAGAAGGCTACCACCAAGACAAAAGGAAGAAGCAGTATGCCAGAGGTCAGGGATCAGGGGAACCCAGAGGAAGCTGGACCACTGCAGGTTTTCCTCTTTGGGAGCTGGAGCCTCAGAGGAGATGCAGCCACTGTCAGAGACGTTGTACAATGCAAAGAGAGGGGAAGAAATAAATATCTTGGCTTCTCCATTTTCTTCCTGGTTTTAATCTCCAATACTTGGCTCTCATTAAGTGAACCTCGTGGGAAGCCAGCTAATAAAAGTCCCTGGAAAATGTAGCCTGCAGGGGTACATTCCAGTAGTGCAGAGCAGTGTAGAGGAGGGAGCGAGAAATGGTCTGAGAGCACACCAGCCAAGGACTGGTCCATCCATCCTCTCCCATGGAACCAGTTCAGGAGACCTGACATGAAAGTGGACAGAGGTTATTTCTGGCTGAGAAAAGTCAACAAGTGTGTCCCTGATGAACAGAGGTGGGCTTTGGTGAGAGGGATGCCTGGGAGACAGGGACTCTGTCCCTCTGAGCTTCTGTGTCCTGCCTCTCACTGTGTCTAGAGGAGAGAGAGTGGTTCAGTCCACTCTGCCAGCCATGCTCCTCTGGGACCCTCTGAACCTGTAGGAAAAAATGTAAGGGGAGCTTAGGATTAGGGCTGCAGGGAAATCACCCTGGAGAAGATAGACAAAGTCACTCTCTCTTGGGATTTGGGGGCTCAGGTACTGGATCATCTGAGGAAGGGCTCACCTAGTGTAGTAGATCCAGTGAGTCCATAGGTGAGTACAAAGCTGGTCCCCATGAGGTTCCCCTTAAGTAGGATAAGACCCAGGGGCTGCAAACATCTTGCTCTACAGAGATAGTAGAGTCATCTAGGGGAGAAGAGAGAATGAAGTTTTTCTTCAAGACCTCATCCTGCCCACAGTCCCATTCTCAGAATCCAGGTATCCTGCCCCTTCTTCCCTATCAGGACTCACTCTGCACAGAGAGGCTAATGGAGACATATTGGGAGCCCTAAGGATGCTGAGCTGGGCAGATGAACTCCCCTCCATCACCAGACTCCATTGGGGGCAGCTCCAGGACCCCAGGCTCTGAGGACTGGGAGAGACTCAGGGCTTGGCTCACCTAGGTCAGCTCAGCCTGGCAGGGGCATTGCTGTCAATCACACAGAACAGATGCAGGAATTGGCCCTTGAGGGCTAACAAGGAGGAGTCATTCTCCTAGGCTGCAGGTTCTGGAAAGAGGGGAGAAGAGAACATCAGAGAGACAGAGACAGAGAGTGACAAATACAGCCTAGTGTTCAGATGTTTAGAAGCGGCCTCTCCCTCCACCCTGCCCCTTTTTGATGCAGTTTGGTCTCTTCCCCTTCTGAGCTGATCTCTCAGTCTAGATTCAGACTCCATGAGGTGCAGGAATAGTTGGAGGGTCTTTATTCTTAGGAGATCCCCAGTCAAGTCCCCTGGCCACCCGATAGTTCCCACACCTCCTCTCCTATTAGCCTTACCAACTCACATATCCAATTTCCCCAGAGTCTAATCATGCATTTATTCATTCTGCAGCCATTTACTGCTCCCTGTCTAAATGAGATGCCACTGAGAGGGTCTCGGCTCCCAACAGACTCACAGTCTAGCGAAGACAAGAGGCCCGGGACCAGACCCTCCCTCAGCAATATGATGAGTGTTGTGATGAAGTAACTCAGGCTGAGGATGCCCTTAGGATGAGCAGTTCCATGAGAGACAGTCAGGGAGGGCTTCCTGGAGGATGAAGGGCTTAAGCAGGGCGAGAAGGACAAGTAAAAGTAGATTTCTGATGATTTTAGAGCAGAAAAGCATGCTGGGAGGACGGGACAGCAGAGTGAAGAACTGTGGATAGAAATGGGCTTGAATTTTCAGGGTATGGAAATTAATCTTGTAAGGCAAGAGGGAAGAAGTGGGAATGGTAGTGTGCAGAGCAGAGACGAAGAGAGGAAACCTGGGCAGGTTTATATGTAAATATAAATGCAAATTAAATATAAATGTAAATATAAATATGTGTTTGCATGTATACATATTATAATATATACATTATATATAATTTCGGAGTTGGGAATGCCAGAGTGATAAGCGAAGAGCTATAAGACTTAGAAATTCAACTACGTAAAACAAAATTTGGATAGCAAATCCAAGCTAAACTAAGTCAGAAGACAATGATAAACTTGAAAAATATATTTACTATCATATTACAGACTAATGATTGTATTTCCTAATATAAAAAGAACTTATCCGGGGCCGGCCTGGTGGCATAGTGGTGAAGTTCACATGCTCCGCTTCAGTGGCCTGGGGTTCACAGGTTCGGATCCTGGGCGTGGACCTACACACTGCTCACTCACCAAGCCATGTCTGGTGGCATCCTGTATACAAAATAGAGGAAGATGGGTACAGATGTTAGCTCAGGGACAATCTTCCTCAAGCAAAAAGAGGAGGACTGGCAACAGATGTTAGCTCAGGGCCAATCTTCCTCACACACACACACACTATATATATATATATATATGAACTTATCCAAATCCCCAAGAAAAGAAATATAAGTTAATAACAATGGAAAATGATATAAACAGTCAGTTCATAGAATGGCAGAACAGAATGGAATGGAAAATATTAATGACTCTGAAATCTACTAAAAAAAAAAATTCTCACCTTCATGCCTAACAAGAGAAATGCAAGTTAAAACTACAGTGGGGTACATTTTTCATCCATAAGATTGGAAAGATCAAAATCATTGCTAATGCACTCTACTGTTGACGTTGGAAGGAAGCAGAGACCTAACACTTTGCAGGAGGTGGGGATGCAAATTGGTACAACCTCTTGGAGAGTCATTTAGCCATATCTATCAAATTGGTAATCTATGTGCTCTCTGACTGAGAAATTAAAATTCATAAGACATTTTAGCATACTTAGAAAATGTATGTACAATCTTATTCATTGCAGCAGTGTTTATAAGCAGCAGAAGTTTTTTCCATTAGTACGCAATTGTTTGCGTACTAAGACATTATGATACATATATGCAATGGGATACTTTGCAGTTGTAATAAAGGATGAAGTTCTTTATCTACTGACATGGAAGGATCTCTAAGAATTATTGTTAACTAAAAATACATAAGATTCAGAATAAGGCATATAGGATGCTTTGCATGTAAAAAAGCAGGTTCACACGAAATCCATATTTATATGTACATGTAAATAAATATATATAGATATTTTTATATATGCATGAGGCATCTCTGGATGAACACATCAGAAACAGCTTACAATGGACACCTCTAGTGAAGGAAACTAGGAATCTAGAGGGGTAGAGATGAGAACGGGACATTCTCTATATGCTCTTTTGAACCTTTTGAATATGAGACCATGCAAATAAATTCTCTGGGGAAAATACTTAAATTGAAAGTATTAAAAAGCAGAGAGGCAAGGCTGGGTGAAGAGGTAGGATCCTGAGGGGGGGTCTTTAAAGGCAACATCTGATGCTAGATTTGGCTCTTGGGGAGGGAGCTGAGAAGTTCAAGAGGAAGTCAGTTGCCAAAACAACAGATCCCCCCAAGCAGTCTGGGGAAGTGAGGATGGAAAGTCTCCACAAGATTTGATAAGAAGAAAGTCTTTGCTGTGGTAGTGAGAGTAGTGACTGCTCACAGAGGACAGAGGAGTTAGGGGACCTTCTAGTACCTGTATTCTGCATTTCTGATCTCAGCTGTCCTGTCATTCAAGCTCCGCAAGACGTGGACTCTGTTCTGATGTGCTGTAGACACCTTCCCTCCGTCACAGTCTTGGAAAGGAGAAGTTCTCTCATAGCTATATTATTTCTACAGAAGACATCAATGCTCAGGTTCTGCGGAACATCTGAATTCAGAAGACAATATGTCCCTCTTCAGTTTTGAGGTTAGCTTCAGTTTGAGCATCCTCTTTTCCCCCCTCACCTGCCCAGAATCCATGACCCAACTCCAAGTGCCCCAGGCTCTGACTTTCTTCCCACAGCCACTATGTGAAATCACTCAGAAGTCCTGGCCTCGCACTTACACTAGACATTGAGCTGGATGGTCATCTCTGCAGTCACACGGGACCTTGATAAGGTCACATTGATGCTGTGGTTCCAGGGCTGTGGGATGATGGTGACCTCTGAGATGTGAGCTGGGGTGTCCGATATGCAGGAGAAGATGAGGAGTTTCCTCCAATTACAGGCTGCTGGCACGGAGCTGGCCAGGCTCGCAGGACAGCCAGACTCCAGAGTTGCTGGGACTTGGATGTCAGGTGTCTGGATGAGGGCTGGGAAGGATAGAGGAAGAAACGGAGAGGGGTCTCCAGGGTGTCAATCTGGAAGTGGCCTCTGCACTAGTCCCAGAGACGCTTCCCCTCTGAGCCCCAGGATCCCAGGCACACCCACTCTCACTCTGATCCCCACTCCCAGACTAGGAGTAAGGGCCCATTCCTACACGTCACATTCAGAGAGAGTGTCTTATACTTGAAACTAAACTTCATGACAGGTCCCCTCTCCAACTGAAATAAGTACATCCCACCATCTTTCTTCCTGATGTCTCTGATTCTCAGGGAGCAGTTGGTCTGGGGGTCTCTGAGGAAATGGAAGTGGCCCAGGGTCCTCTCTTGCAGCTTCTGACCCATTTTGCTTGTGGCCACTGGAGGATCCTGATGTATGTTGGCCCCTTTCCAGGAACCAGAAGATGTAGAGTGGGTCCGAGTGATTCCATCCGTCCAGGGGGTTGGAGAGTACAGAGCACCAGGACACACAATCCCTCCTGCACTGTTACTGACCTTGGTACCTGCATCCCATCCCCTGCATGCTCCTCTAGGGACACAGGGACACTGTGGAGACCTCCATATTTAGCTCTGTGACATTTAGTTCCAGCTGCTCCCCACCCTCCTCTGCTCCAGCCCACTCACCTCCCCATTGCAGGGATAACAGGGGTGGCATCTCTGAGACTGGAAGGCCTATTCAGAGCCCCTTGACATGATCTGATTAGCTCTTCCCAGCAGACTCCTGGCATCTATTTCTGGGTTTTGCCTCAAACCCTTCTCTCCAACAGCAACACCGAAACCACCGCAGGGGAAGTGAAGGTTAAGCCCAATCACCCCAGAGACACTTCAAAAGTGGGCTCTATTCCTTTCACTTTCCCACTCAGACCCCACCTTCTGTCCCTGGAGACCCTTCTCCATGTCCTCTCAGGAGAGCTGGGAATTCAGGTCCTTCTCCCACTGTTACCGCCAAGGAGGGGTGGTCTGCCCACCACAAGACATGCCAATAGTCAAGAGGCAAGGTGGTAGGAGAGAAAGGAATTTATTACAGCTTGCTAGCAAGGGCGAAGATCACTGACTAATGTCCGAAAGAACCATCTTACAGAACAAAAACTACAGGCCAGCTATATAGGGGGCTGGTCTCCAAGTAGCGGCATTCATCTGATCTCTGGGTGGGGGCAGACATCTGGTGTTAGGTCCTCATTGTCTTTTGTTTTATTGGATATGCATCAGAGACTGGAGAAACGCCCTATACCCTGATCTTTCAGGTGTCATTGATTATGGCTATCAGCATAGACTCTGCCCAGTGTCATCACACTTCTAAGGAACTCAAAAGAACAAAGTTATCAACTTATAGCAGCTGACAGGGGCCATAAAATCTACAGAGCATGTCTGCGTTAGTTAATCAGAGGCCATTTAAAGTTACAACAGGGTTTCTTTTCTACAATATGGCTTCCCTTATGTCAACCTTGTATTCAGCGGTATCACCACCATGCAGGGAAGGAGGAGCTGGAAGCAGGGACTCACCTAGGATGGAATCCTCCCATCCCACACTCATCCTCAGCCCAGGTCTGGGCATGTAAAAAGACTTGTGAAGTGCTGCCCAAGCTCTTAAACTCCTCTGAGAGGGAAGGCCCAAGGGCAGAGGCTGGGATGGAGGCCTGGGAGCTGTGGATGCAGCCCCTGGCTAGGGTGGGGTGTTTGTTGCTTTCCTTGTGCCTGTTTGGGTTCAAGGAGGAGACTGGGCCAGCCTCACAGACACTTCTTGGGTTTCCCCACAAGCTCTACCTTTGTAGTGTGGCTTTCCTTTCTGAACTTCTCCTCTGCCCCCACCTCGGATCTCTTCTTTCTCAGGTTTTGGAGCTATGTGCGCTCTTGCATCAGATCCGGAAGATCCACCCTTTTCACAGTTCATCAAGCCCCTCACCTCTCAGAACCCCATCTATTGAGACCATAACATCTCCCTTCCTCATCCTGCCTCTGTGGGACCCAGTAGATGCCTGGCCTGCCAAGCTGCCTCATTGAAAACTATCTGACTTGTGGTTACATGAAGCCCAGAGTCCACTCACTCCCGATGATTATATGATCTTCCCGAGCCAGAGAATGTGGTGTGACTCAGCAACAGTCAGATGGAAGAGATGCAAAAGGCAAGGTATGGGGAAAGAGCGAGGAGCTTCCATGCTCTCTGCCAGCTCACCACTATCCTCAAATCTCCACATGTTCATCAACTTGGAAGCTCTCTGAAACTTTTCCTTTTGGGTTTTTATGGAGGCTTCATAACGTAGGCAGGATTGATTAAATCATTGGCCATTGGCGATTTAACTTCTAGCCCCTGTCCCCTCTCTGGAGGTGGAGGAGGGGCAGTATGGGACTGAAAATTCCAACCATCTAATCACGTGGTTAGTTCTCCTGGAAACCAGCCCCGACCCTTAGGTGCTTTCCAAAAGTCATCTCATTAAGATAACAAAAGACACCTTTATCGCTGTCATCACTTAGGAAATTCCAAGGGCTTGGGGGGCTCTGTGCCAGAAATAGGGACAAAGACTAAATATATGTTTCTCATTATAAATCACAATATCACAAATATCTACCTCAGTCTGTCTCTCTGTCCGATGATGCAAACCTCCTACAATATAATGTGAATACAATGCAAAGAGATGCAAGATTTCATGAGATCACTGATAAAAATGATGTTTGAAAAATGTGTCAAAACCACGGATTTGGAAGGACACAGTAGAGTTAGACCCATTACACCTAGGAGAAAATCAACAAGAATGATGACATGATGATTCAAAAAAGAACAATTGAAAGGTCAAGAAGTTACCAGTGGTCCTTGGGGAAAATGTTGAAATCCTCAAACACTTTTGCAAACAATGAACTTGAACAATTTTTTCTTGAGCACAACATGGGAAATCTAATAAATATTTGTTGAATGAATGAAATAGGATAAATATTATTTTTCTCATTCAATAGCTCATTCTTATTATGTAAGAGTGCTATTTTAACCATTTGCATATGATAATTTACTTATTTAATCCTTACAACCTTATGAAACAGAAAATTGAAGTACAGAGAGGTTGACTAACATCCCCAAACTTGATCATCTGGCTTCAAACACAGGTAGTCCAGCTCCAGCATCTTTATGCTTTACTGTTATAACTACTGCAGTTAATGTCTACAGAACCAATAAATAAATGACTAGACAATGGGGATGGAGGGGGAGAAAGGCGCACTGGAGAGTGGCTCCTCCCTATCAGTCCTGAAGGACCAATCCCTGCGTCTGGTCTGTGTGATTGACAGCAACCCCCCTGCCAGGTGCTGGACCCTGGGGAGCCAAGCCCCGAGCCTCTGCCCGTCCTCAAAGCCTGGAGTCCTGGAGCTGCCCTCAATGGAGTCTGGTGTTGGAGAGGAGTTCGTCTGCCAAGCTCAGCACCCTTTGGGCTCCCAATACGTCTCCATTAGCCTCTCTGTGCAGAGTGAGTCTTGGGAGGGAAGAGGGGGCAAGATACCTGGATTCTGAGAGTGGGATTTTAAATCAATGTGATAATACAGAGAAAAGGTATTTTTCAGACTATGCAATGCCAGTTTCTCCTAGAAATATATACACACAAGTATTCAATAGGTCCCCAGCCAACGTGGGAGAACCCCAAAACTTTCTTTACTCTATGGGATTGCAAGTGCCTTCCCTGGCTGTACGGAATGGACTTTCTTTGAAAATGGCGGCCTCCATAATGCTTGTGGGCGCGGCCATGTCGTTCGCCTGACACAGTTCCTGAAAGAAACTGAACCGCAGAATAGTTATGCTCACTGCAAGACGCCATGTTAACTATTGGCAGGGAGTGGCTTCAAAGGTTCTAGTGAGCATGCGCCTAGTCCAAGCCGGCCACAGGAATCGAACCCAAACCGGAAGTGGCCTAGAGCGGCCATTTCCGTTTATATTGTCAGCTGGTTCTAACCCGTCTGTCGCTTGCGGGTTGCTGAGGTGATGTGGAATGTTAGCAATGGGGACTCTGTGGAGTCAGTGAGGGGAAATCGGCTTGATGTGAGTGATGGGGGGGATCTGTGGGGTTTTCTAATTTAAGTTGGATGATTGGCTCGTTAATTTTCATTCTTTGCGTGTTTTCTGTATACATATAAGTATTTTTGTAACTTAAATTCCAAGTGTACTTGAATACCAGATTTTATATTCTTGGGCCATGAAACTTGCTCATTTGAGTACAGTGAACATGCGCCTTAAGAGGGCCTTAGAGGATGGTCCCGGGGGACATTTGGGGAAGTGACCCACTGCTTGGGGGCCTGTTGGAGGCAGTGATTGATTGGGAGCAGGAGCTTCAGGGACTGGAGGACTTTGAGGGTCACATTGTAACACTGGGGAGCATGATTGGGGACCCTATAGAAATCAGTGGGGTGCTAAGGGTAGCCTATGGGAGCCAGGCGACTGGAGGCCGAGGGGGTCAGCGATGGTGGTTTGTGAGGCCTCTCCTTGGGTCCCTGTGGACGTGGTAAGGGTCAGTGATTGGCAGTTGAGCAGATCCACGATGGTTTCCTATTGAGGTGCGTTACTTGGAACCTCGTTTGGGGGATTATTTGGGGGTCCTGTGGAAATCACATTCCCCAGGTAGTAATCAGGGGAGTAATGATTTCAGGAGCCTGGCAATGTTAGTGACCAAGAGGCATTTCGTGACCTTCTGGCAGTCCTGTGGTCCACTTATGGATGATTTCTGGAGGTCAGTGGGGTCAATAGTATGGCTTGGGGCAGGGCAACTCATTAGGGACAGGCAAGAAATGGTAAGCGATTGGGGGCCCTGGTGCACGTCTGCAGGGTTTCTGGGTCGAGGTGGGGGTTGAGTACGTTGAATTTAAGTTTTATCTTTGTCAGAAAAGGCTGGGCTGTCTAGGTTGTTATGGATGGGCACTGAAATGTCCTGAGGCTCGGATTACGCCTCCCAGACATGGCTGGCTTGAAGCCTCAGCTTTCTGAAGGCAACAGGAAATGGAAATGGTGTTTCTGGAAGCTGACCATGGGGGGGGGGGATGACGGACGGACGGACGGACATGGAGACTATGTGAAGTTTACAACGAGGCAGATGTGGGACTGATTCCCTGTTCTTCCCTTTGCAGACTGAGTGACCTCAAGGCAAATCATGTAACAGCACTCAGCCTCAGTTTCCTCATCCACAAAATGGGTCTAATAATGTTCCTAATACTTAGCTGACAGGGTTGTGTGAAAATTAAACCAGGTACCTGATCCCTGACTCTGCAACTTGCTGATTTTTATTCATTGTTTACCACAGGCCAGGCCCGTGCTGAGGGCTTGACAAGCTTCATCTCCTGTAAGTTTCCCAATGCCTATAAGTACTTGTATCCTCATTTTGGAAACTGCAACTGAGGTGATATCTCCAGTTAAAAAGTGGCAGAGCTGCGATTAGACCTTCATTAAGTTTAGTCCAAATCTTAGTGTTTTCTTTTTTTTTTTTTTAAACCCTAATAGCGTTAGATTTTCCTGAGTTTTGTCTACTCTCAGTGTCTAGCACAGTGACCTTCACCTAAGGGTCCCCAGAAATTCATGTGGAGTGAATGTTGGGTGAGTGACCATGTGGTCATTGCCTTTCCAGGACTTCCTGGTGTCTCTGCAGAGCCCCTGGGTCAGGCCACCTCATTGAGGCCGCAGCATCTCCCTTCACAGCCAGGCCGGACTCCCCCCAGCAGGTCTAACTGGAGCCTGCAGATGCCCACCCAGCTTCGGGCTCCTGGGCAAAGTGGAGTTCTCAGCAAGAGAAACCGAGAGCCCAGAGGCAACATGCCTGCTGATGTGAATTTGCCCCAGAGGCCCCAGGTCATGGGTCCAGTGGAGCAGGATGGATCATGTGAGGTAAGCAGGAGCAGCCCCCCGAGATGGTTCTCCAGAACTTTCTCGGGCAGACTCCGGAAGCAGCAGATTCTGGACTCCCTGTGCCTGAGACAATCTGGATCCTCCTGCTGAGAGCAGACCACAGGGGGCCAGTGTATCCTCATTCACAGGCCTTCTGTGTTATAGAGGACTCTGAACTGGCTGATGAAGGAGGCTGTGTTGGAGAAGAGAGCTGGCCTTGGGGCAAAGGAAGGAGAAAAGGTTCCCCATTGTCTGGGTGCGAAGCCCGAGCCACAGGCGGGGAAATGCTAACTCCTTCCTGCTCAGCACAGGCTAAGATCCTTCATCCACCACTGGGTCTTTGCATATTCTCAGCTGGTCCTCACCTGACTCCTTATCTGCAAGGTGGGCGTTGGCTTAGTTCCCCTCTGTCCTCATAGTTTATACAGTCATAAGATACCAGAGCAAGAACTGGTTCTTAAGGAACATGTGGTTTTTCCTGTTTTAAAAGATAAATAAAAATGCCGGAGAATAGTGTTTCCAACGTGCCCACAGATATTAATATTTGATATTTGGGAATGAGAAAGCAGGATTCTTGAGTGTACTCAGGACTTCCTGAAATTCCAAGTTAGTCTGTGTATTTCATGACACTTTATTTCCATGTTTTAAAATAATGAGTGCCCATGATAATAAACAGTGCATCATTTTTGCGTGATAGGATTATACTCAAAGTTACAGAGATCCTCTGTTTAGAAAAGGTATAATAAATGTATGGCTTATTACCATTGTGAACCAATATATTATGAGAAGATGATATATTTCAATAATGTTTAAAAATCATCTCAACCTGACAGAAACATTTGATAATAGAACATGTTTTTAAAAGGAACATTAACACTATTAAAATAAATGCCTAAGAAAAATCATTTAAAAATTGAAAGATAATACCCCAAATATTTAATATTTAAAAGTCATTCTTAAAATGAACATTTAAAACACAGGAATTTAAAACAAAATTGTCGGGGCCGGCCCCATGGCGTAGCGGTTAAGTGTGCGCTCTCCACTGCTCGCGGCCTGGGTTCGGATCTCAGGGGCGCACCCATGCACCGCTTGTCAGGCCATGCTGTGGCAGCGTCCCACATAAAGTGGAGGAAGATGGGCACAGATGTTAGCCTAGGGCCAGTCTTCCTCAGCAAAAAGAGGAGGATTGGTGTGGATTTTAGCTCAGGGCTGATCTTCCTCACAATAAATAAATAAATAAATAAAAGAAAATTGTCTAGATGTTTGTGGTGTGACTATGTTAGTTTGCTAGGCCTGCCATAACAAAGTTATGTTAAGCCACACAGACTGAGTGGCTTAAACAACAGAAATTTATTTTCTCAATTCTGGAGGCTAGAAGTCCAAGATCAAGGTGCCAGCAGGGTTGGTTCCTTCTGAAGTCTCTCTCCTTGGCTTATAGATGGATGTTTTCTTACTGTGTCCTCATATGGTGTTCCCTCTGTGGGTGTCTGTGTCTTAATCTCCTCATATAAGGACACCAGTCATACTGGATTAGTGCCCATCTGATTGACCTCATTTTACCTTAATTACCTCTTCAAAGATCATGTCACTAAATGAAGGCACATTCTGAGGTATTGGGGGTTAGGAATTCCATATAAGAATTTTTTTTGGTGGAGGGAGAACACAATTAGGCACATAACAGTGACAAACACTACACTGTAGAAAAATGTCTTTCATTTTGCATTGATGTTGGTTGAATTGTTAAGAGCATGTTCAAAAGTATCTTTTAAGTTGGGCCTTAAAATACATGTCACTTCATATTAGCTCATTTCCTTTTATGAAATGATGAAAATATTTTGTTTGCTTGCTGTGATTTTGATTTTGCTATTTCAATAGATACTCCTTGTCTTAATTCATATTTTTGATCAGTTTCTCTGTTCACGTTAGAATATTCTCCAACAACATTCACATAGTCTTCTTTTATCGTCTTCCCTCTACTCTGGCCAATACTGTATGATGTTATTTTGTATTTTTTAAGCCGGCTAATGTGATCAAAAAGAGATAGGATGTCATTGTTGCTTTAATTTGTATTTTTTACCTTTTTGTTTTCAGTTTTATTGGTCAATTCTTTTTCTTTTGAGAATTATCTTTTGTCTTTTGAAGGTTTATACTTTAGTTTGTCTTAGCCTCTGAATTTTCAAAGATGTCTTATGTATTATTAATAACCCATTTTTCTCTTTGCATATTTTTGCAAATGTTTTTGTCCCTTTTTCCTTTGCAAGTAGTTCTTGGCTTTATTTGTACATGGAAAAGAAAGTCATTATTTGTGTTAGGCTTGTAAATAAAAACAGCTATCACCATTTTCTTTTCTCCCAAATTCCACCTCCTCAGAGGAAATCAATTTTTATCCTTTTAACTAAATATTTAGGCATTTACCTCCTAATCTTTTAATGACACCCTTATATAACTATGTGATATTGTGATTTATAAGAAATATATATTGGGTCACTGAGATAACAAAAATATATTTCTCATATATATTTGGTCTTCCTCCCTGGTTCCTGGTTCACACGACTCTTGGAATTTGGGGAGCAAAAGAGCAGTGGGGGCGTCTTTTGTCATAATATTTGGTCTCTTGTCCTCAGTTCCTGAAAATGCTTCAGAGCCATAAAGGTGAAATGGGTGTCTTGTTATTCATAACAAGCCCCATTCCATCACAACTGGTTTATGTTAATAAGGTGACTTTTGGATAGCACCTAAGGATGGGGGCTGGTTGCCAAAGGAACCAACCCTAGGATTAGAGGGTTGGGACTTTCATTCCTAACCCCCCTGACCTCTGGGGAGGGGAGAGGGGTTAGAGGTTGAGTTCAGTTACCAGTGGCCAATGATTTAATGAATCCTGCCTATGTAATGAAGCCTCCATAAAAACTCAAAAGGATGGGGTTCAGAGAGCTTCTAGGTTGAGGGACACATGGAGATGCGGGGAAAAGGATGGGGTTCAGAGAGCTTCTAGGTTGAGGGACACATGGAGATGCGGGGAGAGTGGTGCACTCAGAGAGGGCACAGAAGTTCCTTTCCACATACCTTGCCCTACGTATCTCTTCATCTGGCTGTTGATTTGTATCTTTTAATATCTTTTTATAATATTTTATAATAAACATGGGAGTGAACGGGTTTTCTGAGTTCTGTGAGCCTGTCAGTCAGAAGTACAGGTGACAACCTGGACTTGCTATTGGAGTCTCAGGGGGAGGGGAGTCCTGCAGGACTGAGCCCTTAACCTGTGGGATCTGATGCTATCTCCGGGTAGTGTCAGAATTGAGTTCAATTGTAGGATACCCAGCTGGGGTCTGGAGAATTGCTGGTGGGGGACTGAGAGGAGGGGACTCCCCCACTCACACACACACAATTGGGTTCAGGAGCCCAAAAGAGTTACTTCTCAGATTCTCAGGTTTAGATTTAGCCGTGTTTTGTGTAGTCCCAACCCCAGCACTCACATGCATGCTTTTCATGCCTACCCTTCCAAGAGGTGGGTCAAATTTTTATCAGATCAGTATTCCCTGTTGTAAAGGAAAAACTCACTTCTGTGTGTCTCCTTTACTAGTCACATAGAACACTGCACTTCTGACAATTCTGGTCACCAAATGTGTGGAGATTTGTCTCACACCAAGCATTTCTCTGTCACACCAGCTGGGTGCCCTAGAATTTAACTCAATTCTGACACCATCTACCCATAAACAGAATCAGATCCCACAGGTTAAGGGCTGAGTCCCATAAGACTGCCTCCATTCCCCCCACCCCCCACTTCAGATGCCAACTGCAACTCCAGGTTGTCACTTGTGCTTCTGACCAATTGGCTATAAAATCAGAGCTTCCCACAAGCCCCTCCTTAGGTTTAATTAATTTGCTAGAGTGTGTCAATGAGTAAGAGGCATAAAGTACAAAAGAAGCAAAAAGTTTATTTGGGGGTCTCAAGAATTGCAATTCCAGAGACACAGATTGGAGTAGAAACTCAAATGTGCTCAGAGGAAGACAAATGAGATGGGTTTATAAAGGCAAAAAGGGATAAATCACACAGCTTGTTTTGCAAGACATGAGATTGGTGCTAGCAACAACTGTTACTTCTTGGCTATATGTGATTGGTTGCTAAGGTCATCTCTAAGGCAGAAAGTTCTTATCTATGGCAGTAAGCATATTTCTTGGAAGGTCAGGATGACAGCAGTGAAGCACAGTTCAAAGGTTACATTCCGCCTAGGTAGAGACATGGTGTACGTGCATAAGCCCCACTTCCCTAATGGCCTCCCTGCTCCATTTTTAGAAGCCTTGACATATGTTACTCCATCTTGTTATTGTCATCTACAAGTGCTTTACAGAACTCAGGAAACCCATTTACTCACTAGATTACTGGTTTATTACAAAGGATATTAAAAGATGAGAATCAATAATCAGATGAGATACATAGGATGAGGTCCCGAATAAAGGAGCTTCTGTCTCGGTGGAGTTTGAGGCCTGGCATGGTGGCATATGGGAGTCATCTGGTTCACCAACCTAGAAGCTCTCCAAACCTTGTCCTTTTGAATTTTTATGGAGGCTTCACTATAGGGGCAAATTAATTAGATCATTGGGCACTGGCAGACTGATTCGACCTCTAGCCCATCTCCCCTCCCCAGAGGTCAGGGGGTGGGACTGAAAGTCCCAACCTCATCACATGGTTGGTTTCCCTGGCAACCAGCGCCCATCTTGGGTGGGTCTGGAAGTCACTCATTAACATAACAAGAGACACCTTTATCACTCATCTCTTAGGAAATTCTAAGGGTTTTAGGAGCTCTGCTAGAAACAGGGACAGAGACCAAATATATATTTATTATAAATCACAATATTGCAAGTATATAATAAATGGCAGGATATTTCTATAAATATTTTTAATCCCCCAAAATATAATATCAGTTAGTTACTGGCAAGCCATATGATATATCATGGTTAAAAATCATCAGAAATGCATCTCTGCATGTAACTTCCCATTTGCCAATGGTGTCTGATTCACATTGAGCTGGGGTGTGTTGTTACAGGGATCGGTGTCATTCGAGGATGTGACCATGGACTTCAGCAGGGAGGAGTGGCAGCAACTGGACCCTGCCCAGAGATGCCTGTACCAGGATGTGATGCTGGAGATCTACAGCCACCTCTTCTCCGTGGGTGAGTATGCCTGACCTGGGGATCTTGGATGGGCCCCGCCGAGGAGATTTCTTCCCTTCCTTGAATGCAGTGGGACATCTGAAGTATGTAATTGGGTTGCCTTTGGTTTGTCCCAGGCAAGGGACATGTTCATTCCTTTTGGGCACGTTTGAGTATTAATTTGTTCCTTGCGAAAGATGTTGACTTTTCTTATGAGCCAATGCAAACCTTCATTGACTGGCCTCTAAAGTTTAAGACCACATGGTCGACTAAAATAGAGTCTAGGTGATATTGGTAAAGGAGTTTATTCAGTAATCAGTGTGAGGAGTTCAAACCCCGGGAAAACAGTTCAGCAGAGTGCTCTGATGGAACTGTTCTGAGGTGGGTGAGTTTAAGTGCAGCTTATATCTCTTTCACAAACAGTGTACGTGTAGGGAAGAGGAAAAGAAAAAAACTTACAACTACATTTATTTTATTTTATTATTTATTTATTTTTTTTGTGAGGAAGATCAGCCCTGAGCTAACATCCATGCTAATCCTCCTCTTTTTCCCGAGGAAGACCGGCTCTGAGCTAACATCTATTGCCAATCCTCCTCCTTTTTTTTTCCCCCAAAGCCCCAGTAAATAGTTGCATGTCATAGCTGCACATCCTTCTAGTTGCTATATGTGGGACTCGGCCTCAGCCTGGCTGGAGAAGCGGTGCGTCGATGCGCGCCCGGGATCCGAACCCCGGGCTGCCAGTAGCGGATTGCGAGCACTTAACCGCCAAGCCACGGGGCTGGCCCACAACTACATTTAAAAAGATAGAGTACATCTGGGCTTTTTTCTAGATTATACATTGAAGGTAACATAAACAAGAATTTCTTGGTTATACATCAAACAAGTTTAGAGAGGCTGATGTTATCTATGTGTGGAGGGAGGCAAGGACCAGGGTCCTTAATTAGTCCCTCAATCTCTAAGAAATGCAGCTGGGAAATGTGAGAGTGAGGTTCCCCTTTATCTCTTCCTGTTGTGGATCTGTCCGGCTGGCGTCTTCAGTCATGAGGTGGGGGGTTGCAAGGTCATTTAGACACAGGCTAAAGATTGCCTGCACTGCTGCTTGACAGGACAGCATGGATTTTGTTATACTGACTTAAAGCTTACACAGTTTGCTTGCTAGACTTGCCTGTTAGACCAGGAGAGGGGTCCCAAAAACCTGTCCACAACATCCAAATCCAATATCCTTTCTCATTAACAGGGTATCACATTCCCATCCCAGAGATCATTTTCAGGATGGAAAAAGGAAAGGAGCCGTGGATAGGGAAGGCCGAACTCCCACATCAGAGGCGTCAAGGTGAGTGACTATTAACGCTGGCACGTGGATACTTGGTGGGGTGGGTGGGGGGCGGCATTGTTCAACCTACCACACTTATCCATTCCCCTGTCGTAGACATTTAGGTTGCCTCCTACTCCCAGTTTCTACAACTGACGCTTCATACATTATCTTGTAAACAATGTGTAAGAATTTCTCAGAGGTGCATACTCGGGTGGGAGTGCCTGATCATGGGATGCAAGTATAATTAATTTGACTAAGTAAGCCATATTGCTCTTCAGGTGGGATACACAATCTCCACTCCCATGTAGGAATGCATACGGATTTCCACGTGCACATCTGGCTTGCCGACACTTATCATTTATCAAATTTCTCATTTATGGCCATGTGATAGATGAAAGGGCTGTTTCATGTTTTAATTTCATTTTTCTTGTAACTACATTGTTAGAGGATCTCATTATATCTGTTATCTGATTGGGTTTTCCATGTGTGCATTGCTTTTGTCGTTGTTTTCCCATTGTGTCCATGTACTTTTCTCAAGGCCTTTTTTCCTTTTTATTTGCCCCCTGAATTCATTGATTTTTCTTTTCTGTACTGGATCTTCTTTTTTCTTTTTCCCCTAATTGGGCTGTCTCCAGCTTGGGGGTCTATACTTCCCTCTGGTCATCCCTTCAAATTGGAATCGCCCTAACGAGACTTTCTATTCTGAACACTTAGGCCTCGTATATTTTTCTGATGATCCCTATATCAACCCCTCCAGTCCTCATGCCTAAACTATATTTTGTTACCCTATTTAGCTACATGGTGGATGGTTCCTGTGAGATGACTCACTTCCTTTATTTTTGGGAGATCAGAAATTGGAATCATCACACAAATCAGAAATTCTTCGCACCTTATATATTTTATGAGATTCCTCTGTCTCTTAGCTCTTACATCTCAGTCTTCTAATTTGTTATTTAGGAAATCCTACCATTTTTTTCTTTTTGCACATACAATTTATGTTGTGCACATACAATTATGTTGCACATACAATTTTGTTGACCCATTTTCTTAATCCCAATGGTATCATCAGAAGCCAGCTCCCTATTTTCTCATGCTCGGGTTATTTTGTTCCTAATGGGATTTATGGATTCCATTTGTTTATGAGTTCAGTTAAGATGCTGTGGACAGATTTTATTACCACAAAGATTGATACTGTTTCTTTTTTTCTCCATAGACTTTGACGCAAAAATCGTTATTTCCTACTATGTAGGATTAACAAACACTTTTCAGTGACATTATCGTCATGGCCACATATTTCCGATTTAAAAATGCACCTGAATAGTTTCATCACTCATCCTCTACATTGTTTTCATATATTTTTAATATCTACTATAAAGACAGTATGTATATAACATATATTGGGTGGTCTAATATAGGATGGTCTGCTGTGCACATGGTCGGTTGACTACTTTGTACTCTCCCTACTTAATTTTCATTATGCCACTGTTAAAGATGAGGAAACCATTCAGTATATAAAAATCATTGAGTTTCTGAAGATAGGCAGAAAATAATATTTTGCTCTATATTTTAGAAGGAAATTTTAAGTATCTGCTGAAATTCAAAGGAACAGAGATTGTAACTGGATAGAGTGGATAGTGGCCTGAGATGTTAACATCATCAGCCTTTTTGTGTTAATCATGTCTGTTTAATGGAAGGCTACTCAAAAAATAAGTATCAAAATGGGGGACACAGAGAGTGCTTTTGTAGTTCAGAGAAAAAGGTGTCACCCTAGAGGTGGAGTGACGTTGGGAGGTAATTTTAAGGGTCCAGTACTCCTAACAGCTCCATGAAGCAATTTTGGATTAGAACAAAGGAGCAGGCAAAGCAAGCTTAATGGGGATAGAAGACATGAGTATATGCTTGGATTTGGGATATTGAACTTTTTTTGAAGCAGCATTGTTAGGCTATGTTGGAGAGTTATGGATAAGCTTTTCAGCACAGTTCTGATATTTTATATTGAATGTTTTTGGCAGGGATTTAAATGTCATCAGGTTCAGCAAAAGTTTTATGATCTAAACAAAGTAAAGAGTTCAAGATGTTCCAAGTCTATGCCTGGGAACCCAGAGTGTAAGATGCTCAGAATAAATGAAAGCCAATGTTTGGGTAAGATTGTGATATGAGAGTGAAAAATGAAACTGAAAAACCAGATAACCTGATTAACAAACAGGTAAAGGACTTGAATAGCCATTTCTCCAAAGATGATATACAAATGGCCAAAAATCATATGAAAAGGTGCTCAACATCACTAATCATTAGGGAAATGCAAATCAAAACCATAGTAAGATATCACCTCACATCCATTAGAATGGCTGCCATTAAAAGAAAAAATAACAAGTGTTGGCAAGGATGTGGACAAATTGGAATCTTCTATGCACTGTTGGTGGGAATGTAAAGTGGTGCAACAGCTATGGAAAACGGTATGGTGATTCCTCAAAAAATTAAACATAGAATTACCATATGATCCAACAATTCTGCTTCTGGGTGTACATATCCAAAAGAATTGAAAGCAGGATCTTGAAGAGATATTTGCATACCCATGTTCATAGCAGCACTATTCACAATAGCCAAGAAGTGGCAGTAACCCAGTTGTCCATTGATGGATGAATGGATAAACAAAATGTGGTGAATACATACCATGTAATATTATCCAGCCTTAAAAAGAAAGGAAATTCTGACACATGCTACGACATGAATGATCCTTAAGAACATTATGCTAAGTGAAATAAGCCAGTCACAAAAAGACAAATACTGTATGATTCCACTTATATAAGGTATGTAGAGCAGTCGTATTCATAGAAACAGAAAGTGGAATGGTGGTTGTCAGAGGCTGAGGGGAAGGAGGAAAAAGGGTATTGTGTAATGGGTATAGAGTTTGACTTTTGCAAGATAGAAAAGTTCTGGAGGTCGGTTACACAACAACATGAATGTATTTAACTACTGAACTTCAGGCTTAGAAATTGTTAAGATGGTAAATTTTATATTTTTTTACCACATCAAAAAAAAAGTTAATGATAAAAATAAAAGGCATTCTCATATTTAAAAAAAAGGAGTGAAAGACGTATGAGGTTTTTGGACAGGACAAGGGTCTGGAATACAGTTTATCCAAGTGACTGAAAGACAAAAGAAACAAGATGTGATGGTCTTATCATACTTAGTATGTAAATCTCTGGTAGGATAAAGTAATAGTAAAATTTAGTCTTTTTTTTTTTTTTTTTTTTTTTTTGAGAATCTGCTATGTTTGTGTTTTATACTAGTAAATTGGATGATCAGTGACTCCCATTCTTGGCCAAAAAAGGCTATATTAGGTAGCATAAAGCTGAAAGTTATAATAAAAAGACCAAGGTTCAGTAGAATAATTTCTTTCCTATAAAACAGTTCAAAAGAGCAGGTCAGCAGGAAGCCTTACTTCTTGTATTCTTCAAGTGTCTAAGTTTTCCCCTTGTCATTGTTGCACCATCATTTATGATACTGTCCATCCATGTGACTGAATGTGCATTGCATGCAAAGCCAGGTTCTACTAGGCAGAAAAGGGGGGAGAATATTGAGAAGCTGTGATCTTACCACCCTGGCCCAGAAACGGTGCATAATGTTCTGTGTACATTCCATCAGCAAAAACACAGTCTCACTGACACATCTCGACGCAAAGTAAATCAGGAACTGTTATGTAGCTCGGCAGCCATGTACCCGGGCACAATTAACTTCTATGAGGAGGGTATTCTGGGGGACAGCTTGCTTGTCCAGTCTTCCGATGTACCTTTCTTGGTTTATGTCTACATTTCCAGGTTCAAGAAAACAAATTTCAGCTTCACGGAGAGTTGAGTTTGGGCATAGGTATTCTTTCCCTGCTCGGCCATGTCTGGATTGATGCTTTAATAGTTTTCCAGAGGATATATGGGGCTGATGGATTTAATATTGTTTCCAACAAGTGAGAAGAAGCTGGGAGATTAGTGACAATTTAGATGTGAAAGCTAATGAAGACCTATACTCTAAGCCCCCTCTTTCAAGCCTTGCCCCATAACATTTTTGTCTGTTTTATCCTGAATCACCCCACTAGGTCAGGGTCTCAGTGGGTGTCTAAACCAGGTTGCCTTTGTTCAAATCTAATTTTACCCACAGGTAAGCAAAGTGATTTTGGCCAATTACAGGCATACCTCACAGATATTGCATGTTCAGTTCCAGACCACAGCAATAAAGCGAATATTACACTAAAGCAAGTCACATGAATTTTTTGGTTTATATAAAAGTTACATGTACACTATACTGTAGTCTATTAAGTGTGCATTAGCATTATATCTAAAAAAACAATGTAGATAACTTAATTAAATACCTTATTGCTAAAACATGCTAACTATCATCTGAGCCTTAAGCAAGTCGTAATCATTTTGCCAGTGGAGGGTCCTATAAAAAATGGATTATCTGCAAAGTGTGGTAAAGTGAAGTGCAATAAAACAAGGTATGCCTGTACTTAACCATTCTGTGCCTCCTTTTCTTCATCTGTAAAACAAGGATAAGTGTAGTTACCTTGTGGGGTTGTCATGAGGAGTAAATGAGTTTGTACGTGCATCATGTAGAACATTGGCACAGGCTACGTGCTATATAGGTGAGTGTTGGACATATAATAAGGACTGTGCAACTGTTTCATTATCAACATCATCACCACCATTATTATATGACTCAGCCTTTTCCCTATGTTCAGTCTCAGTCAGTTCCATATGATTTCTCCTCTGTCCTCTGCTAACTGTTCATTGTGTCTTTTTCATCTTCCCTTTCTCCTTCTAGAAGGGGAGTTTGGGCTTGAGACCCCACAACAGGAAATTTCTGAAAAAGCTTCATTTCACAATGATATGGCAGGTGAAGTCACAAGAGATGGTTCATGGTGTTCCATTTTAAAAGAACTGTGGAAAGATGCTGACCGTACAAAGAGAGATCAGCAAAATCAAAATAAACCTTCACATCATGGGGCTTTCCCTAATAAGAAAATACTGAAGCCAGAGAAGGATTGTGAACATAAGGACCCAGGAAAAATCATTCACGTAGGGCCCCACCATGTTTCTTCCCAAAAAAGACCTCATAAACGTTGCTCATTTGCAAAAAGCTTGAAGCCCAACCTAGAATTAAATCATCGACATCAAAGCAATATCACAAAATCCCTTGATGAGATTGTTGGATCTGGTCAGCTGTTCACCCTTAGCTCTTCCAATGCTAGCAGCAAGAATATTCATACAGGAGAGAACTTCTGTGAAGGTAATCAATGTACAAAAGTCCGCAGCCATAAACAGTCACTCACACAACATCAAATTCACACTCGGGAGAAACCAGATAAATGTACCGAATGTGGGAGGGACTTCACTCAGAAGTCACACCTCCTCAAGCAACAGAAATTCCATAGTGTAGAAAACCTCCAGGAATGCAGCAAATGTGGAAAAGCCTTCACCCCACAACTAAAACTCAATGTATATCTGACAGATCACGCAGGTAATGTACCTTATATATGTAAGGAATGTGGAAAGGTCTTTGTTCAGAAGTCAGAATTGATTACACACCAGAAAACTCACACCAGAAAGAAGCCCCATAAATGCCCTGAATGCGGAAAAACCTTTTTCCAGATGTTATCTCTCTTCAGGCATCAGAGAACGCATACTAGAGAAAAACTCTACGAATGCAGTGAATGTGGGAAAGGCTTCTCCCAGAATTCAACCCTCAATATACATCAGAAAATTCATACTGGTGAGCGACAGTATGCATGCAGTGAATGTGGGAAAGCCTTCACCCAGAAGTCGACACTCAGCTTACACCAGAGAATCCATTCAGGGGAGAAGTCCTATGTATGTATTGAATGCGGGCAGGCCTTCATCCAGAAGGCACACTTGATCGTGCATCAAAGAAGTCACACTGGAGAGAGACCTTATAAGTGCCACAACTGTGGGAAATCCTTTATCTCAAAGTCACAACTCGATATACATCATCGAATTCATACTGGGGAGAAACCTTATGAATGTAGCGACTGTGGAAAAGCCTTCACCCAAAAGTCACACCTCAATATACACCAGAAAATTCATACTGGGGAAAGACACCACATATGCAGTGACTGTGGGAAAGCCTTCAACCAGAAGTCAATACTCAGCATGCACCAGAGAACTCACACTGGAGAAAAGCCTTACAAATGCAGTGACTGTGGGAAAGCCTTCACTTCCAAGTCACAATTCAAAGAGCATCAGCGAATTCACACCGGAGAGAAACCTTATGTATGCACTGAATGTGGGAAGGCTTTCAATGGTAGGTCAAATTTCCATAAACATCAGATAACTCACACTAGAGAGAGAACTTTTGCCTGTTACAAATGTGGGAACACCTTCATCCAGAAATCTGAGTTGATTACACATCAGAGAACTCATATTGGAGAGAAACCTTATGAATGCTGTGACTGTGGGAAATCCTTCAGTAAAAAACCACAACTCACAGTGCATCAACGAATTCACACAGGAGAGAGACCCTACGTATGTTCTAAATGTGGGAAGACCTTCAACAACAGATCAAATTTTAATAAACACCAAACAACTCACACCAGAGACAGATCTTACAGAAGCAGTTATTCTGTCGAAAAACTTTACCCAGAAATCAATTCCTAGTATGCAAAAGCATATTCATAAATGAAGCAAACTCTGAATTTCTTGAAGAAAAAAATTTCATAAGAGTCCCATCTAAGCATGTGAAATAGAATTCACACTTCAGAAAAACTCTAGGGGGCTGGCCCTGTGGCTTAGCGGTTAAGTGTGTGTGCTCCGCTGCTGGCAGCCCGGGTTCAGATCCGGCCATGCTGAGGCCGCGTCCTACATACAGCAACTAGAAGGATGTGCAGCTATGACATACAACTATCTACTGGGGTTTTGGGGGAAAAAATAAATAAATAAATAAAATTATTAAAAAAAAAGAAAAACTCTAGGAACACACTGCATGTCACAAAATTACACATTATTTTACATGAGGGAAATTACTCAGAAAAGAACTTTTAAGAATGAGTGGAACGGTCTATATTTGTACTAGCTTCGTTAAGAATTATAAAATTACTCTGGGGAAGAAACCCTGACTAATGCATTGAGAAAAGTATTTCTATAGAAAGTAGTACAAGACAGATTGTTATCAGATTTATAGGAAAGTGTGGGAAATTACATTAATTATAACCAAAGTGCCAGCAAACTGATGACCAGACAATATTATGTGTGTACATTTATATATGTATGCATATTTATATAGATATGCATGCGTATATATGCTGTGTCCTTAGTTCTGTAGTGTTTGCTACAGAATTCACTGCATAGTAGGTGTAGATAGGTTATATATATATATTTTAAAGAATCTAATTGTATTTATCAAATTTATTCCCTATTGAATATTTATATCCTGAGGTTGCACAGTCAATAATTATTAATTTCTTTTTATATAGATACATGAATGTACACCTTTTTGGTAAATGCATAGATGTGATTCTATGATGTATACTGGTCTTAGTGGAGTTTTTCTCTTCTTTCATGATTAGCTCAGCTCTACCCTCCCCTTTTCTTCCACCTCCACCATCTGTGGTGAGCCGTTTTGTAGATAACTGGTGTCAACCTTTTAGTATGGACTGTTTCATATTTTTATACAGGCTTCTAATCGTATACACCAAGAGTCAGCAAACTGTGACCATCAGCCAAATTTTGTCAGTCATCTGTTTTTTTAAATAAAGTTTTATTCGAACACATTCATATTCATTTGTTTATATATTGTCTTTGGCTGCTTTTGTGGCTCCAGTGGCAGAGTTGATTAACTATAGCAAAGACCATATAGCCTGAAAGCCGAAAATATTTATCATCTGGCCCTATACAGAAGAAGTTTACCAACACTTGTTATCCACACACACTCACTAATATGCTCATAATCACATACCTATATAGGAACTCCTTCCTCTTTGTTTTATAAATATCATCATATGCATGTGTGCACATCTTGTTCTTTTCACTCTACATCTGTTCAATGGCTGCATGGCATTCTATTGTGTGGACATGCTGTAATTTGTTCAACCATCCTCACATTTTTTATTATTCCTTCTTTTCCCTACTTTATTTTGCTACAAGAAAGAAGCAGAATAGCATAATCTTTAAGTGCACAGGCCCAGGAGCCAGGTTCCTGTATTTGATTCTACATCAATTGGGCAACTTATTTAACTCCTCTGTCCTGGTTTTCAAAAGGAAGATTATAATAGTGCCTACCTCACAAGTTTGCATGGGAAGTAAACAGGTGGGTGTGTGTGAAGCCCTTGGAACTGAGAGGAAAGAACCAGTGCCTGGTGAATTTGAGTGAGACCTCGTGTGAATGAATGAATAGAAATGAGAGGATGGGAACTGGGGATGGCAGAGAAGAGAAGCACGTAAAATAAACTCCTTTAATAAGAAACCAGGTGGGATGGGTGGGAGGGCTGCCCTGCAGCCCTAATCTCAGGGATTCCGTTCCAGCCAGACACTCCTCAGCCTGGCACTGGGGCTCCTGGGGCTGGGGGGCTGATGTCCACAGTGAGGTTGGTGTAGAGGGGCTGCAGCTCCTTGGAGAGCAGCCTGTAGCCCAATGAGTTCAAGCCATCATGTCGCCACCTGCGGTGGATCCGGGCCAAAAGGCCAGGACTGGGGATAGGGGCAGGAGGGACAGCCGGATGAGCCCAGGGCTCAGGAACCACCCAGGAGTGGCCACCCCCCTCCAACCTGACTCACGTTTGGGGGCTTTGCTTGTGGCTGGGGTCTTGCCCCTCCAGCATGTGGTAGCGGCCAAAGAGTAGATGGGGCCGTGAGAGGAGCATCCCACTTAGTTTCAGCCTTACAGGGGAGAAGGCAGGGAGGCCAGATGCCTGTCTTCTCTGAGAGGGTCCCCATGCCACACCCAGCCTCTCAGGCCAGGTGGCTCGTATCTCCCTCAATCCATCATAGCTCACGTCCCCCCTAAGTCCAGGACAGCCTGTGTCCACCTCAATCCAGGGTAGCTCAGGTCCCCCCTCAGTCCAGGGCAGCCCATGTCCCCTACACCATGGAGGGACTTGCAGCCCCCTGTGCTAGGCTCCCTAGAGCCGGGCCCCCACCTGGCAGCGATGTCATCATCCTCATGCTCCCAGCCCCAGTATGTGTTAGGGAAGCCATTTATCCTCAGGTAGTGAATGGGGCGCAGAGCAAACACCCCTCCAAGGTAGCCTCGGTGGGGCAGCCTGGAAAGGCAGAGAGTTGGAAGCACAAGGAGTTTCAGGCAACAAGGGCCCTGGCTCTTTCCTGGCCAGGATCTCCAAGGTTTATTTCTGGGTTAGCCCTTCTCCACTCACCCCTGACCCCTAGGCAGTTCCCTTGCTTGGTCCTGGGGTAGCCCTCCCCTGACCCTTGAGATCACCCCTCATTTGACCCTGGGATAGCCCCTCCATGAATCAGATGACAGGCCGATCTTGTGACTCCATTGATGGCCCCTTCTCCCCAAACCCTTAGGATAGCCCTTTCCTGACCCCTAGGTAGCCCCTCCTTTCATAAGTTCCCCTCCTCTGACCTCTGTTAACAACCCCTCCACCTACCACTTTATTAAGTGCACCCTGACTCCCCCATTGATAACCACCCCCACCCCCACTTGACACCCACAGCCAAGAGGAAGGTTCTTCACTGTCTCCAAGGCCTTTCCCCAGGCCCCACTGTCCCCTCCCTGCCTCCATCCCAGGGAACAGGGCTTAAACGGTACAGATGGGCAGAGTGAGGTCCAAGGAAGGGCAAGTCCTGGCCAACCATCCCCCACAGGAGGTCCCCTCCCTCCACCTACTTGTAGTTGAACTTGTCGATGGCCACAGACACATGGGCAGGGAAGATGTCACAGATGTAGAGGTTACGGTCATCCTCTGGGAGTAGGTTCACATCGTGGAAGAAGACACAGTCCCAGTCCTCCTCCTGCATGGCCTCCCAGAACCCCACGTTGCGTAGCTTGCCCCGGTTGAAGGCAGTGTTGTTCACCTGGGGTGGACAGAGATGCTCGGTGCTGCCCTCACCAGCAGACAGTGGTGGTCACCCACCTACCAGGCCCATCCTCTCTCACTTTTTCAAGTGCCCTTCTCCCACCTGGAACCCCTTCTTATTCCTACGATGGAGCTAGAAAACCCAGACTTTTCCAAAAAAGTGCAGTTCAAAGGTTACTCCCCCCGGGAAACTTTTTTGGATCCCCAACCCCATCCTAGGCAGAGTCAGTAGCTTCATTCAGCCTCTTAGCTCTCCCTCTTCAGCCATATTCAAGGTTCTCAAGAATCATCACCTTCAAGAAGCTATATGAGGGAGGCAGAGGTTAGGAGTGATCAGGGACCACCTGTGTCTCTGTTTCTGTTCCTACTAAACAAAGTCTGGATTTGATGCTGAGGAATCATGACAGGGTTTGCCTCTCCTCTGCTGTTCTTTCTCCATCATTGTCTTCTTCATCATCATCACGACCTTAATCATTACCATCATCACTGTTTATCATGTTCATCATCAGCATTACCACCATCATCACTATCTTCATCATCTTCAACACCATTAACATTATCACCTCACCTCCATCATCACTATTACCAACATCACCATCATGACCATCAGCACCATCACCATCATCTTCATCATCATCATCATCACTATCACTTACTGAGCACCTACTATGTGCCAGGCATTGGCCTCACTGCTTTACATTCATTAACTCAATGAATCCTTCCCACAACCCAATGATGGAAGTGTTATTATCATCCCTGTCTCATGAATGAGAAAGTTCTCTAAGTGTATACATAGTTATACCGAGTAACAGTGTGTTGAATTCATGAATGGATGGATAGATGAGTAAATGATGGATCCCACACTCAGACCACACAGGTAGTAATGGGCAAGGCCAGCATTCAAACAAGCATCTAACTGACCCCAAGCCCAGGGGTAAATGCTTTAATTTACCCCTTAGCTTCATTGCCAGCTGGCCAGCCCTGGTTTCAGAGAGGCCTAGACTCAGTGGGATCAGACCTTTCCCTCAGACAGCCATTCAAGCTGATTCCAGACTCAGCCAGTCCAGCCCTTGGCTCTGAATTCCCCTAATTCAAGTTCTTGATTCATACATCCAGCCCCCCAGATACTCTCTGACCCAGACACTCTCAGCTCAGAGAGTGATGACATCAGCCCCTGACTCTCCAAAGCCACGTTCAGACCCCTCTGCCCTCTTGCCCCTGCCCATCCCCGTTCCTGCCGCACCTGGTTCACCACATAGATGGCATAGTGCAGTTGCTGGCGCTGTAGGAAGGGGTGCAGGTGGAAGAGCAGGTGCTGCAGGTTCTGGGCTTGGCCATAGTAGGGCACCACCACCGCCGTGTGGTGCCGTGTCCAGCAGTCAGGTGGCCGGTAGTGGCCTCCCAGCTCCACCAGTGGGTTCTTTTCCACCACTTGCTCCATCGTCAGGTTTTCTGGGATCATCACCTTCAAAGGGCCATCTGAGAGAGGCAGAGGCCAGGGATGGTCAGGGACCTACCCCAGAAACCCCACAATCCAGCTGTACTGGGTTGTATCATATCCCCCTCAAATTCATGTCCACCCAGAACTTCAGAATGTGACCTTATTTGGAAGTGGGGTCTTCATGGACATAACTGGTTAAAATGCTCTCACTCTGGATTAGGCTGGGCCCTCAATCCAATGACTAGTGTCTTTATAAGAAGGCCATGTGACGACCCAGAGAGAAGGTGGCCATGGAGGCACAAATTAAAGTGATGTGCCCACAAGCCAAGGAACGTCAAGGATTGCAACCACCAGAAGCTAGGAGAGACGTAAAGGATGGTTTCTCTCTGAGCCTCCAGAAAGAACCAACCCTTGCTAACAGACTTGATTTCAGACTTCTGGCCTCTGGAACTGTGAGAGAATACACCTCTGTGGTTTTAAGCCACCCGTTTGTGGTACGTTGTTATAGCAGCCCCAGGAAAATTGATATGCTAGTACAAAGGGCTCTGAGCTGCCCCAGTTAGCTCAAAAATGTCCTGCCCTCCTGGTTGTCCCACCAGCTCTCAGTAGCTCTTTCTCTGATCCTTCCCTCATCTCTCCCCTGGCTCCCATGTTTCTCTCTTCCCTCCCTAGGCAAGCTCAGCATCTCCTGTTGCTTTTCTTCCTGTGGATGCCCATGGGCCTAAATCTGCCTCCTGAGCTCGAACCCCCACCTGCCTTTCAGATGTCTCCTCCTGGATGGTTCTCAGGCTGCTCACTCTTCCTACATCTCAGACTGCCCTCCTCAGTTCCCTCCCTCACTGATGGCTTCACCGTCCACCCCTCATCCCCAGCTGTGCCACCTACCTCTCTGTGGCATACCACAGGATAAGACCTCTCTTATCCAACCTGCCCTTTTTACAATGTGACTTTGACACTCTTCCTATTGAAAGTGAGAATGTGTCCCCACCCCTTAAAATTGGTGGGCTTTTGTGACTGTGTCAATGAATGGAGTATGGCAGAAGTGACATTATGTGGCTCTTGAGGCTGGATCATAAGAGGCCATACCACTTCTGCCTTGTCTACATGAATACTTGCTCTTGAAGCCTTCAGTTGCCATGTAAGCAATCTATTCGCTCTGAGGCCACCATGCTGTGAGGAAACCTGAACTAGCCCACTGGAGAGTCTACACAGAGAGACCCTGAGATTACATAAAGAGAGTGAGGTGCCCAGCCAGCTCCCGGGTGCTTCAGGTCCCTGCTGGTCTAGCTCCAGCCACATCTCACTGCAACTGCATGAAAGACCTGGACCACAACCACCCAGATTAGCCCTTCCCCAAATTCCTGACCTGCATAAACGTTAAAAGGTAATGATTGTTTAAAGACACTAAGTTTTGGGGTGATTTGTTATGATACAGCAAGAGACCACCAGCAAGCTCTCCATCACCCCCAGCCACCAGGCCCACTGCCTTCTGCTTCCAGGTTCTGCCCCACTCCTCAGGGATTCCTGCCAGCTCCCCAAAGCCTCAGTTGGGGTTGGGGGTGTAGGAGGCCCCTACAAGCTTACTGATGTAGGGTGAGATGATGGGGCAGTTGGGCAGATCCTCCTCACTGATGTCCACAGGGTGGATCTGGCTGAGGTTGGAGTACACGTCCTGGTAACGGATTCCTGGACGGGAGACCTGAACCAAAAAGGGCAGCTCTTCTCTCCCCTCTGGCCTGTCTTGGATTAGGAAGTGCAAGAAGGAGGTGAAGCTGTGGCGGTGGCGGTTTTGGTACAGAAATGCGCCCATAAGCAGCAGTTGTACCACCAGAAATAATAACAGGAGCCACCTCTGCTGTTCCATTCTGGGAAAGGAAAGAGAAGGTCATTCCTCCCATTTTGCAAAGCCCTCACCTTTGCCCCACGTGGCTCACTCCCAGTCTCTGGCACCCATTCTTCCCTGACTGGCTTTGCACAGAGGGGAGACCAGAATGAGAGACTGGCTGAAGCCACTCAAGGGCACACCACCTGGGCGAAGAACCTGCCTCGTGCACATCTCCAGCCTCATCTCTTCCAGCCTGGTCCCCTCCAAACCCTCTGGTCACACTGGATGCCAGCTGGGCTGCTCCCCCGGGCGAGTGACTCCATCTCTAAGGCTCCATGTCCTTGTCTATAAAATGGAGCTTATAGCTGGATCAGGCTCATTGGGTTGTTGTGCTAGGACATGCAATGAGCACAGGTCAGGGTGTGCCACAGACTCAGCATCATTCCAGGACTGGCCAGGTTCTCTCATATCTCCAGCATCCTGTGTGGAAGAGACCCACCCCATTCCTGCTCATTCTGGGTGCCCTTCCCTTCCCTGCCACAAGCAGCAAGTAGCACCTAGTGCCTTCCACAGCTTTTGTATCTCCCTCTGCCACTATCTGATAATCCTGGATTGTGACTGTCTGTTCAACCTCCCCCATCAGACTAGGGGCTTGCGGGGAGCAGGGTCCAGGATTGACTCATCTCTGGGTTCCTGGCATTTCCCAGCACAGGAGGCCCCAGGAAATGGATGATGAATGAGTGAATGAATGAAGGGATAAATCCAGATAGATGCTACTCTCTACCTGATAAACTCCTACTCATCCTTCAAGAGCCATCACAAGCATTCCTTGACTAGGGAGTCTCCTCCAAGCCCTTCACTCTTGTCTACACTCTGGGGTCTCCTGGGCCCTGGTATCTCTGCTGTCACAGCTCTGGTCACCAGAACTGGAGTGACCTGTGTCCAGGTCTCTCCCTCCCCAGCCTGGGAGCCCTGCGAGGGCAGACCTTGGGCATGACTCACCTAGGGGTCCCCATGTCGCCCCTAAGAAGGTCTGAGTGTTATGAATATTTATTTATTCATCTATATTTACTAAGCACCCACACTGCACCAGGCATGACTGTGGGAACCAAGGAAATAGCCAGAAACAAAACCAACAAAAACCTCTGCCCCCATAAAACCAGAAGACAGGCAGGAAAATAGACAATTTCGGAGAGTGATAAAAACTTATAAATAAAAAGGGTAAAGGAGGAAAAGGAGTTAAGAATAAAGAAACGGTGGGAGGCTCTTTCTGCGAGTGTGGTGGAGGAGGCAGCCATGGGAAGTGTTTCTGGCAGAGAGAACAGCAAGTGTAAAGGCCCTGAGATAGGAAGGGGGAGAACATTGGAAAGAATGGTATGAAAGAAAGTCAGAGTGGTGACCAGGGCTAGGTCAGGGTCTTCCAGGTCATGATGAGGGAGTGGGGAAGTGATATGATTTGACTCACATGTTTAAAAGATGGCTCTAGAGACATTTTTGATTGTCATGACTGGTGGGGGGTGGGTGTTGCTGGCATCTGGTGGGTAGAGGCCAGGGATGCTGCAGAACATCCTACAGTATACAAGACAGCCCCACCCACACCCCACCAAAGCAAGATGTCAATAGTGCTGAGGTTGAGAAACTCTGCTCGACAGGCAATGAGAAATGTTCACCAAAGGAAAGTGACCTGGAGGGGAAGAATGATTCTGTCTCTCTCTTTCTCTGTCTGTCTCTGTCTCTCTCTCACTCTCTTCCTCCTCTTCTTCCTCCCCCCGCCCCCAAGAAACTTCTTGGCCTTGAGGCCTCAGGTGGTGTCAGCATTGCTCCCGAAGAAGGACCAGGGAGCATTCTGAATTCCTGCTCTTCCAAAGACTAAGTGAAGACAAGAACTGATACATGGACCCTGAAGGCTTGCCTCTGGCTGTCGTGTGAAGAAGGAATCCTGGGATTATTTTTTTCTGTGCTTCAAGGGCTCCTAGCGGATGCATGATGAGTCATTTTGAATTTACACTTGGAGAGATGGGTGCTATATTTACAGTGGAAAACTGGCAATCTTGGGAAAAGATGGAAGAGAATGGGATGAGTTCAGGAGAAGCTCTGTTCTCCAGTTTCATCCGAGGGGATGCCTTTAAGCTGGAAGCAAATGGGTCCCATGAACAGAAATAAGTAGGACTTGTGCTGGTCATGCTGGTCCCAAGGATCATTCTGAAGCCAAAGGTGAAGAATATGAATAGATGCATAAATGGGCTCATCAAAAGTCACTGAAAAGTTACATACAAGCTGGTGTCCTTGTCACTAAATCGGCAAGTACATTTTTAGCTGAACTAGAAAAATCTCATTACAGAAGCAGGCTCAACATCGAATCTCAAACATGAGGCAAGACAGAACATGATCAGGGATAGAAAATCCTTAAGTTGTAGAGCACTGAGGAAACAAGAATCCAATTTCAGTAGCAAATTCTCTGTTGAATAAAGAACTACCTTCCTTAAGGAAGGAAGAACTACCTGCTGATAGAATTTCTCCCAGCTCTTCAGCTGGAAAGGCAGCTTATGAAGGAAGAATATTTCATAGAATACCATCCAGGCTTTTGAGTGGCATTCCTAGATTCAGACACTTCCCCTTTAAGCAAAATGAGATGAAACTAGACCCCAACAGATATGGTGGCAATGCACTCCATTCATAGAAGACAATCAATTGTCAAATACAACTCGGAAACTTCAGCTGGATTTGGTGTTGCCCTTTGGAGACCAAGACCAGTCTTTGAAATATCCCAGTAGAATTGGCCCAGTGACAATTTATGGACGTGTTTTCCAGGCTGAAACTAGCAGGGCTCATGATAATTCCTATTTCCCAGTTGTGAATGTTGCAGGTGTGGGCCACGCCTGAGTTATGCCACACTGGCCAGTGTCCAGCTGCTCTGTAAACAGAACATGCCAACAAAACCTCGATGGTGACTCTATTTCCCTTTCCTGGGCAGGTGGCCGGTGAGCTTGGAGGAGTGATGAGTCTTAGATAGTATATGTGATCTCAGGAGCTTGATTCTTCACGCAGGAGTCGGATGTATCTGGTGGTTTCTGTGGAGCCACCAACAGAGTGAGTGTGTTGGTTACACATTGTCCAGCATGGGGCCAGCCAGACTCACATTTCCAGGGCCAGCCAGACTCACATTTCCAGACTTCCTTCTCCTCACGCTGAGACAGGAAAGGCTGTTGCTATTGAAAGTGTGATTTGTCTCCTGGAGAACTCAGAAAAATGATCCCTCTGACTCCACAGGAAACAAGAGAGGCATTTTAGGGCCTGAGAGTTTTGTAGATTTCAACAAATGATTATTTCTTTATTCCTCATTTTATGATTAATCTCTATTGCAACTATAGGATTATGACTTAAGACACAGTGCTACTGTATTTGGGGTTCTTGATGGTGAAAACTTAATTATAAACAATGGTTTAAAAAGAAAAGAATTTGACAGTAGAATCATGTGACCATAGGTGTGGAAGCATAAGAGTATGTTCTCGTTACTTCCTCAAAAAAATAAAGACTCATTGCACTACTGTTGAAAGGTGCACCCAGTATGATAAAATTAATTATATATTTTTGTGTTTCCCAAAAGATTTCAAGAAAAAATTCTGTCTTAAGCTAGCAGCAACTCTCATACATGTTACAGGATTCAAATTATCACAGCATACACCCACATTTTCCAAGTGACATGGTACTGTTTTGTTTAATGTTATATTTTCATTTATAGAAAGCATGCTCTTTGGCTGCCACGATGTGCTTGTACATCCCTTTAGGAGCCTCTAGGAGGGTCTCCCCACAAAGAGTCTGGACTCCCTGGTTCTGCTCAGAAAGCCGCCTCTTCATCCTTGGCAGGTTCCCAACACAAGCCCCCCACCCCACCTCTGTTTTCTGAGTCAGGTTGAGGGAGGCTGTGGTAGAGGGGAAGAGCCTAGTGCTCTCTGCCTCAACCTGGGTTTATCAGGCCCCTCTTTTCAATGAAAAAGGAGAGGTCGGGGCAGCGGGGCCCTTTGGCTTATCTAAGTCACCTGCTATAGACTCTCCAAGGCCCACACTATCCAGAACACACATCGCAGACAAGAAGGAAGTGGTGGAAACCAAACCATCCAGAAGCCCCTCTTTCCAAAGAAAATGTAATGTTAGAAATGAGTTTCTTCTGTAAGAATGAAACCTATTTTTTTCATCAGGAAAATCTCTCTCTAGCTGAATCTGTCAGGCTCAGAAATACATGCCCCAGACCACATTGTACTTTTGCTCTGAGACAATCCCTGAACTTCCTGACCCCCCAGAAGGTACGAAATGTCTTCTGGGTTGTGGAACCTGTTTTATCTAACAAAGCAGGGGTCTTCCTACTGGGATATGCACACAAGGGTCTGAAGAGTCCCTGCATGGTGTCGTGTATTTCTATTCTACTCATTTCCATTAAGGTGAAACTTGGCTTATGTTGGGATGTTCTGTATTCAGAACATCCAAAACGTTATAAGTTAGTGAAGCTAATTTTTTTTTTAACTGGAATGTTTTCAGTCATAAATTTTTCAAGTTACACTGGATAAAATACCCAGGTAAAAATTAATGATCTCCATTAGAACTACTGTGCGTTATTCTTTAAGGTAATTAAAACCTATTTAATTGAGTCAGGTCATGAAATATTTATTCCATTAACAGCCAATCCTCTTCTCATGTCACCTTATAAAATGTATAATGTTTTCTGCCTCCAAGTAACAACAACAAAAACTTTAACTTAATGTTGAAAATTTCAGGTGTCAACTTAAAATGAGTGAGGTGGTGGGACAAAGTTTTTCAGAATGGTTTTGAGGTCTCCCAAGCAAATGTTTTAAGATGACTATTACACATACACACACACACACATTCTCTCTCTCTCTCAGACCCCTTATGTCTCAGCTAGTTTCAAGATTTATGAAAAGTTGTTTTAACAATTTCCTAAATCATAGAGGCTAATGGGGAAATTCATTTATTGGATCAGAAGTACACGTATTAAGCTTCTTGGTTAAGGTCCCTTGTTTTGGAGGGTGGGACATGGTGACTTTGCTATTTGCTGAGACTTTCTTGTGCTCTAGAGCAGGGCTGTCCAATACAATGCAAATCATAGATGTAATTTTAAATTTTTATTAGCCACATCTATAAAGTAAAAATAAACAGGTACAAATAATTTTAACATTACACTTAACTCAATGTCAAAAATATATAATCAAGATAAAAAATTATGAGTGAAATATTCTGCATCCTTCTTCCACATAAACTCTTCTAATCTGGTATGTATTTTACATTTGCAGCACAGCTCAATTCAGACCAGCCACAGCTCAAATGCTCACCAGCCACATGTGGCCAGGGGGTGCCATATTGAACAGCCACACCTAGGACATCTGTATATAGTCCCTGTGTGCCTGGCAAAAACCTGTATTCTCAAATCATTAGGTACAGGGTTGCTTCTGTCCATTACTTCAAGCTTGTTAGTGTCTTTTTCAAATTTTCCATAGCTTTATAGTTTTTTTCCTACTTGATTAATTACTGAGAGAAATGTATCGAAATGTTACAGAGCTTCTGGAATGTGTCAATTTCTTCTTGTCATCGCTTTACCTTTAGCTTTATTTCTTTGGAGACTATGTTGTTAGGTGCATCCAAGTTTACAAGTGCTTTGTCATCCTGGTTATTCCTTTTCATTTGTGATGATACTTTGTGACTGATAGTGCTTGTTGACTCAAAATCTATTTTGTTTCGTGGTTAATGTAGCTAAACTTAGATTTCTTTGAGTTGTTTTCCTGGTATATCTTTTGCCGCCCTTTTACTTTCTGAGTCTTTAATCATTAAAAAGTGGGTCTCGTGTACAGAGCACATAACATTTTTTCCTTCTTAACTCTCCTGGTGATAGAGACAGTTTTGCTAGTTCCTATTCTTTCCACAACAAATCTTATTTAAAAACATATTTGTTAACAATTTACCCAATCTAAACCAACACTAAGCTTTTAGGTTTTATTGACGAATATATTCCACAAAGGGAGTCCTGACATTAATCAAATCCTTCCCTGGTGCTGGCCCATTTCAACCTCAAACCCACCCTTTGATTTCATAGATAAGGACACTATAGCCCAAAGTCACTCAGGTGTAAGAAGAGCATGAATTTGAGTCCAGGCCTGTGTGTGTGACTCAAAAGTTCTTTCCACTGCCTGGTTGAGGGTGTCTTGGGAGACAAGGGTGGTAGAGGTCAGGGAAGGCTTCCCCAAAACAGTGGCCTTCTGGGTAGGTCCTGAAGGATAAGCAGGCATTCAATCCCATGCCAAGTGGAGGAAGGGCATTCTGGGCAGAGAGGTGGAGGTACCAGAGAGCCTGGTGTGCTTAAGTAGCGGCAGTAATGGAAACTAATATCTATGAAGTGCTTACTATGGCCCAAGAGCTGTTCTAAGCATTTCACAACTATTATCTCTTCTCATCCTCAGCACTACTGACATTTTGGGCAAGTTAGTTCTTTGTTGTGGGGGCTGTCCTGTGTGTCAGAGATTTAGTAACTGCCAGCCTCTACCTACTGGATGCCAGTACTCCTCAACCCCAGTTGTGACAACCAAAAATGTCTCTGCTAAATGTCCCCTGGGGGTTGAAATCATCCCAGATTGAGAACCACTGCTCTAATCCTTTGAAGGTTGTACTATAATTATCTCTATCTTACAGGGGAGGAAATGTAACTTGTGCACAGTTACACAACTAGGATGGTAGTCCCAGGATCTGAACCAGGCCACCTCCGTCCTTAACCACCATATCTCACGGCACTAGTTTTCTGCCTAAGCTTTGTGTTCACTGGGGTGTAAATAACAGTAGGAGACAAGAAAGGAGAGGTAAGCTGGGAACAGCTCAGGAAGGGCCTGGAATACCTCTCCTGCTCTGTACCAGGCCTTGTGCCCAGCAATGCTAGGGAGCTAGATTCAAATCCAACCAAACCCTCCCTCAAGGAGCACCCAACCCAGAGACACTGAAACAGTCAGACAGCCACAGCCCAAGGTGACAGGGCCTCTGACAAAGTGAGGGGCCAGGGGCATGGGAGCCCACAGGTGGCTTGTTAATCCAGTGCAGGGGAGGAGGGGTCCTGTAGACTTCCTGGAGGAAGTACATCCAAGAAGCTACCTGGATGAGAAACAGGAACCAGTGTGGTGGAGAAGACGGGTGAGGGAGGGAGAGTCTTCAGGAAGAGGAGACAGCACACGCAAACACCGGGCAGAAAAAGTTATTTCGCTGGGAAATGTGGGGACCTGTCAGAGGTTCAGTGGTGAGAGATGAGGCTGAAAAGTCATCAGGGGCCAGGTCGCAAACACCAGGCCGAGAGACTCAACTTTTACCCTGTAACCAATAAGAAGCTACAGGGAGTCATCTGCCCTCTCCAGAAGCCCCCTGACACCAACTCAGTCTTTCCCCTAGAATATTAAGTGAATGTGTTGCAACAAGTGAAATGTAAAATGTTTGCAAAGCATCCATGAGAAACCTCTCCCCAAACTGTGCCAGCTTGTTGATCAAGGTGGCCACTAAGGACTAGAGGAACTGGCCCAGTTCTCAACACTGCCAATTATTGCTGCCCCAAGGAAGAGACATAAGGAACCTGAACACTGGCCCCCACACACCATTTTTACAGCACTGGTCTGAATGCTTTACCTATATTAACTCATTCAGTTCTCCCAATAATTGCTATTATTATCCCCACTGAACAGATGAGGACACTGAAGCTCAGAAAGGTTAAGTCCCTTACTCAAAGTTACAGAGCTAGGCAAGTGGTGCAGAGTGTCACCCAGGCCAGCTGGCTTTCACATCCTCTTTTCTTCACTGACACCTAATTTGAAGTAAAGCTTCTTTTTACTAACTTCTCACTCAGAAGTCTGTGAGTGGTGTTGAGATCTGCTTAAATATTTAAAGAAACTTTCAAAGCAGGACACTAAAGCTGACACAGAAACACCTGAACTTGTATACTAGTTTTTGGGTAGAAAATCAAGGTACAGCAGAATACCACTTAGGCCACGGTTCGTCAGCCTTGGCATTATTATTATCATTTGGGGCCGGATAATACTGTTGTGGGAGGGCATCCTGTGCACAGCATGTTTTGCAGCATCCCTGGCCTCTACTGACCAAATGCCAGTCACCCCTTCCCCCATCCCTCAGGTGTGACTCGATATTGCCGAATGTTTTCTGGGGACAAAATCACCCCACCTGAGAAGTTACTTAGACCATGTGTAGGTTGCCTGTGGTTTTGAAATCCCCGTCTCACTGCTTGCTTTAAAAGAAAACTTAAGCCTGGCTCGAAAAGGAAGCCATCTTTGTTTTTTGTTTTTTGTTTAGTTTTTTTGTGAGGAAGATCAGCCCTGAGCTAACATCCATGCTAATCCTTCTCTTTTTGCTGAGGAAGACCGGCTCTGAGCTAACATCTATTGCCAATCCTCCTCCTCCTTTTTTTCCCTTTTTCTCCCCAAAGCCCCAGTAGATAGTTGTATGTCATAGTTGCACATCCTTCTAGTTGCTGTATGTGGGACGCCCCCTTAGCATGGCCGGACAAGCGGTGCGTCAGTAGGCGCCCGGGGTCCCAACCTGGCTGCCAGTAGCCCAGCACACGCACTTAACCACTAAGCCACGGGGCCGGCCCCAGGAAGCCATGATGATGAGCATTAAATGAGATGAAAATCATGGAAGTTTACTGTTTGGTCAATAAACACTTTCCATGTTAACTCATTTATCCTCACAAACACTCTATGAGACAGGTCCTATTATTATCACCCCCTTTTCACAGATGAGGAACATCAGATGGTGTGGTCTGGCACAAGCTAACTGCTCTTTAAGCGCTGTTAACCGTGTCCTGGTTAGCAGCACTTGTAACATCTGGGTTCCTGCAGCCCCTGACGTCTGGTACCTCCACAGCAAGCTTTATCATCCCTATCTTCCCAGGGCCTGACATACCTGTGTCCCAGAGGACAGGGCCTGGTGCACAGGAACCTCAGGAAATGACTGCTAAATGAATGAGCCCAATGACCAGGGTTCAACCTTGCGACAGATTCAGACACCCAAATGCCCCCCATCATCCTTCACTCTCCATCCTCGCTATCAAGGGCCTCATAGGGGTCAGGACAAAAGGATCTCAGAATATAACATGCAGGAGACGGGGCAATCTGGGGGCTGGAAGGAGTCTGAGGGATTGGGCCTGGAGAGCAGAGCTCCGGCTGACTCTTGGGAAGATGCTCCGGTTTTTGGTTTTGGGGGCTTGTGCCCCGGGGAACTATCTGTCTCACGGGTCTCACCTGCCCTCCATCCCGAGCTCTGCCTTCAGCTTCACCAGGCAAGACGCGTGCGCATTCGTCACTGACCCCAACCAGCGCATAACTGCTCACCGGTTCACGCCCCGGGGCACGCGTAGAGAACGGCAAACCGCTACCGATCTGCTCCGTGCACGCACAGCGCCCCGAGCCCGACAGCCGCGGGCCTGGGCCTGGGCCTGGGCGCGCCCCCCGCTCCCACGCCTCCGGGGACGCGCAGAAGCCCACGCTGTTTCCCCCGGCCACGCGGCCCAATCCTTGAAGCCTGTCCAGCGCGCACATTAGCTATCCCTTTCGCACCTCCAATCCTTTCTCCCCCGACCCCGACGCGTCTCCATCCACACCATAAACTCTATCATACTCCCACAAGAGCAGAAAATCTGAAGAACATCCATCGCATCTTTGGAGTAAACCTCACAGCGCGCAGCAGCGCACAGACAAGGGGACACCGCCCCTGTTTCTGCGCAGGCGCAGAGGGGGAGCGAGCCAGACTGGCCCGCAGTACTCTGGGAGCCGTAGGCGGAGAGCGTGACGTCACCGCGAGGCTCGCAGGGAGTTGTAGGCCCAGCTTGTCCTAGAACAGTAAGCTCTACAGGCTAAGCCGCCGCACGGACACCTGGGAGTCGCAGGCGGGTCGACCCAAAGCCTTCTGGGAGTCGTAGTCCTTTTACCCGCTTCCGCGTTTTCTCGAGCCTGGACCTTCCAGCGTGGGTTCTACTTAGGTGAGTGCCCCCTCCCGCGGCCGGCCAATTCCGGCCCTTTGTCGCGCTGCCGAGCAGGAGCTGATGGTCTCCATATTTTTCTCCCACGCGTTCCGGTGGGCATCCCTGGAGAGATGGCACTTCTCTCCGTGATCCCTCAACGCCTGTGTCCCTGCGGCCCTGCAGGCGCGAGTGCCCTAAGCAGCTCGTGTCCCTGCTGACCCGCTTTGGACTCTGCGGCCGGGTCTGACTCCTCGTTCCCACCCCTGAACATGGGTGCGGTGCAATCGCACCCTCCTCTGTCCTGGTTACAACCTAGAGAGGTCAGGGCTGGTGTGGGGGGTGATCAGGCGGCCGTGGGTGCCCAGAGGTGGCGCCAGACCCAGCCCAGGGTTCAGGAAAGACTTCCAGAGCAAAGGACCTCAATCTACCGTGCCCAAACGAAATTCCAGATTCTCTGCCCTAAACCTACCCCTCTCACAATATTCCCCCATTCCTCCCCATCCCCACCTCCTCCCCACTAAATGGTCCCACTATCCTTGCAAGTGCTCAAGCCAAAACCTCAGAATTGTCCCGAGTCCTCTATTTCTCTCATCCACTGCCCTCCCCCAACCAAGTCTTGTGTGAGTCCCATCTGCTCTACCTCCAGAAGAGATCCAGAATCTGACCACTTGTCTCCACTTCCACTGCCTCCACTCTGCTCTAAGCCACCATTGTTGCCCACCTGGATCACTGCAGGAGCCTTCTCACCGGTCTGCCCTTGCCACTCTCCACCCTCTGTTCACACCCAGCAGTTCGAGGGATCCTGTTAAAATGTAAATCAGATCCTGTCACTCCACAGCTGAAAGCCGTCCAGTGGTTCCCATCTCATTCAGAATAAGGTCCAGCTCCTCACTCTGCCAAACTCCAAGCCCCCGACCCTCTCCGGTATTCAGCCACAACGCACTTTCCAACCAACTGTACACAGCCAGGCCCTGCCCTTCACGTCCTTTGCATTTGCTATTAACTCTGTCTGGAACATTCTTCCCACTCTGATCTAATGTCTGTCTCCTCGTCCTTCTGGCCTCAGCTCAGAGGATAATTCTCTCATATTACTCCTCATATTTGGAAGGTATCTTGGTTATTTACTTACTTATCCATGGGTTGGCTTCTGCACTAGAACTCATTGTCGGCAACCTTTCCAGCTTTGTTCCAGTGCCTGGCTCATGTTGCGTACACAGGAGGCACTGAATGGATATTTGTTGAATGAATGAATGAAAGCTTAAGCTGGCACTTGAAGGTGCCAGACCTGCACAGTGCTGGGCGAAGAGTGTTCCAGACAACGGGTTTACTCTGGGTGCTATCCAGGCAGCCTCGCTGGAGGCAACGACCCCGAAATCTGGAATCCACATGTAATCCACCTCTTCTCTCTCCCGTCCAGGAGAAACCGGCCCCTCCCGCGCAGCCCGGACCCCGCGATGCCCGCCCCGCAGTGCGCCACCTGCCACAAGGCGCGCGCCGCCCTCCGCCGCCCGCGCTCTGGCCACGCGCTGTGCGGCGCCTGCTTCTGCGCCGCCTTTGAGGCCGAGGTGCTGCACACGGTGGTCGCGGGCCGCCTGCTGCCGCCCGGC